>OX418223.1:47569105-47965551 GCA_948455865.1 Conomelus anceps | reverse complement strand
GGTGATATCATCCTATTTGTACATAGAGAGTGCTTGACCCTGAATTTTATTTACACTTTTACTCTGACCCAAACAAGCTTCAGTTCACTTTGGCCTCTATTACTGACAAATTGGAGTTACTTTAATGAAGTATCCAATACTGCACAGAGTAAGAGTACCTATCATTATTCTCAAGCCAGCATGAATAATACTGAAATCATCTTCATATCAAGTGAACGACCTTCGGTTTCATTTGAACTCTTACTTTGTCCTGAACTATTAACTCTGGCTGATTTTTGCCTCTATTACAATATTCGGCCATCCATCTTGATCCATGACTTTTCCGCTCACATCTCCTTACCATGTCCTGTTCCACTCCATCCTTTCATTACTGCATGACCTTCAATCTTTTTCGAACTATTCAGTCTATCGGAATTTGATCCTTTTGCTTTTTCACGTTAGTTATATTCATGAATAAATCAACCGTCTATGATAAAGAAAATATAACATTAAAACTGACACTGCATATATTTAATATATGATTTTCGCTCACTTATTTTATTTTAGATTACGTCTTGGAGACACCAGTATAAGACAAGTAAGATTAACAATTATACTATCTTATAAACTAGTTACCATAATTACTATATCAATCAGTTGAGGTGAGGCTTAATTTTGATAGGAAAGGAACTCTTGTACACTATAAAAAGCTTTATCAACTAAATATTTTTTCAATTGTTTTTTAAATATTTCTATATGATCAAGACTCTTTAAAAACTGAGGTAGCTTGTTGCGGAGTTTCCTACCAATACAACTAGGTGATACTGGAGATACTGGAGGGGTGCATTTCACTTCTAAAGAAAAGATTCATCCTAGAAGTGAAATGCATCCCTCCAGTATCTCCAGTATAAGTGAGTGAAAGTCATATATTAAATAGAAAATAATACAGTGCCAGTTTTGATATTACATTGTTCATCAAGTGTTTCGTCATGAAAAACATCACAGATTATAATATTAAGTTGATATTTTCACTTGTACAACATGTAGAACTGTTTAAAATTAGTAAGAAATTGGAATTTTTCTTTCTTGAGGCAGAACATGTTTTCGGACAGGATGCCCATCCTCAGTGCCTGAGGATGCCTGCGGGCACTGATGATGGACATCTTGCCCGTAAACATGTTCTGCCTCAAGTGAGAGAAAAAATGTCAATCTCTTATTCATTTTAAACAGTTCTGCATGCCTTCCATTTGAATATAAAATATCTACTTTTCTTTTCCACAGTTCGTCATGAGTCAACAAATACTAAGTATAAAATTTAATTTATGTTCTTGATCAAATTTATCACATTTATTACATTTTACAGCTCACAGAGTATGAATATTTTTTCTTGCTGAAAAAGCCCACATGTGTCTGAGACTTGTGCGTAGGTGATGAGGTGAAATGATGACACAATAATGCTACGAATGGTGCACCTGTAGATTTAGGTAGTTTACGAACCACAGGGTAAGTGATAATAAAGCACCTAAGGTTATGTCATAGCATAACAGCCAGTCACCCTTCCAAATACAGTCTCGACTGCCCGCGACTGAACTCCATGACCGACCTGATACCGCGCTCAACAAGCGACCAATCTTGACATACACAATTATAATACAAGATGCCGAAGAGATTATCACTTGGTAAGTCACAATAGTAGCTTATTCAAACAAAAACCTAGTTATACTGGTAGGAAACTCTACAACAAGCTACCGCAGTTTTTAAAGAGTCTTGAAAATATAGAAATATTAAAAAACAATTGAAAAACTATTTAGTTGATAAAGCTCTTGATAGTGTACAAGAGTTCCTTTCATGTTAAAATTAATCCTCACCTCAACTAATTGATATAGTAATTATGGTAACTAGTGTATAAGATAGTAGCCTATAATTGCTAATCTGACTTGTCTCATACTTCTTAACTGGAGTGCCCAAGACATAATCTACAAAAAATATTTATTATACATTCATGTAGAATTAGTACACGAGCACAGAGATCGTCTTGAAATGCAGGGTAATTTTTTTGATTTGACAGGAATCGGACTATTAATTGCAAATTAGAAAATAAATTCTTTGCTGTTCCAAGAGGTTGCAAAATGGCAAGCCCGTTCACTACCAGGGTCCCGTTCAACTACCAGGATTCCGTTCAACTACCAGGATTCCATTCTAGCGCTGTTCCTATCTGACAAAGAGATGCAGACAAATTGCAATCGTCTCCGCAGATTATGGCACTACTCTTAATGGAAATCATGATTGCTTGTTCTTGTTTGCATTCTCCGCTTGTTGCTCGAACTTCAAGAGTTTCTTTGCAAGTCTCACAAAGGCTGGAGGATGTGAAAGAGTATGATGTGTTTCTAGTGAAAATTCATCTCCGAAAATGTATAAATGTACAAAAGTAAATGTAATGTACTTGCGGAAAGAAAGCCAAAGTTATCTCTCTGTAAAAAATTTATTTTTATTATTTATTATTAAAAATTTTTTTATTATTTTTATTATTTATTATTTTTTTTATCTCTCTGTGATGTTTTCCATTACAAAATACTTGATGAACACTCTAATACCAAAACTCTATTAAAAAGCTGACACAGCTTCTCTTTAGAACTGAAATGCATCCCTCCAATATAAGTGAGTAAAAATCATAATTTAAAGTGTCAGTTTTTATATTAGACCAAGTTATATCTCCAAACAGACGACTTGATTAGAGTAAATCAATACAACATCTACATTATTTACATTTACATAAATAAATAAATAGTTTATTGCTGGAGACAACAGGTAGAAACCCTTTTTGCCTCCTCTACAGAATACAATTAACATTTAAAATTATAGATAAGAAGAAAAAGAGATAATAATAAGTCGTTAATACTAGTATGAATAAAATGACTGTAGTAATAGTAACAGAATTGAAAAATAGAATTTGAATTAAGAAAAGATGGTGAATATAATTTATCTTGGTTCGGAACCCACCTAAAACTGTAGGTCTAACTCATCAATTACCATCATCCAATTCATTACCCACGCTCAGGTCTCAGACCTATGTGGGCTTCATCATCAAAAAAAAGAAGAAGAATGTTATGAACAAGAGAACATAAGTTATTTACATTATAAACTTAAAAAACACTTTTGAATGGAAATTAACTCACGTTATGGCGTGACGGCCGTTTCGCTCTGTTGTCTAGAGCATCATCAGACGACCCACAGTACACTGAGTGTACTTTAAGTGTTTTTTAAGTTTATAATACATATTAGTGGAAACAAGATGGATCTTCAACATCATTATTTACATTATTTACTACTACATTTTCGTTTTTTTCATTTACATTTTTGTCATTATTATATTGTACTGACAAAAAAATAATAGAAAATGAAGGACACAATCTTGTCTATACTTGACTTACTACATTAGATTAAGCTTATTAATTGAGCCAATGATGGCGGGCCGCTTAGCGCAGTTTGCTGTCGTTTAAGTGGTCGTTGGTTCGAATCCCGCTCCACCGTCAGGCATTTATGTGTAATCATTCACCTCATTACCCACGCACAAGTCTCGGACTCATGTGGGCATCATCAGTAAAAAAAAATAAATAGGCCTACTTTATAACAAAACAAAACCCTTCAAAGGGGACTGTAAACTATGTTCTTGTCATTTCACTTTACAGCATAAAATGAATCAGTTACGAATAAAGATTAAATTTTTGAAGGGGGCCAAGGCCAATAATAACAAGTGGGGAATCCCTTGTTTAAGAATAGTTTAGTAGATAATTTGTTTGACAAAACTATACATTAAGATTAAATTACATCAGATTCTTGGAATATTATTAACTTCAAAGGTTGAATATTCCATAACACTAATTTGTGTGTTTAAAGTTTCTTTTACCAAATTTATATTCACTTCGGCTCCCCCTGGGCCCCTCTTTTATATTCGTCCTTGAAATGAATGAAAAATCGGTAAGTGAACTAAGTGTAGAGTATGCGGAACAGTCATCTTCATAATATTATGCAGAAGCACAATGATTTCCTGCTTTTTTATATTATTCTAATCATTTTCATATTTCAAGTCTCAGCGTTATTTTTCACCTAATACACCTTATGATTAGATATATTAAGAATGAACCTAATACAATTTGAATGCTTGAATGTAAGATTCAGAAGTGAATCTTCAGGAGAAAAGGGTATCCAGGTAGGATAAACTTTTTAAATTGTCTCTGTAATATTATTTTTCCATTCTTATCATTTATTATACTTCCAAAATGTGAAATATTTTTATTTTACTTGAAGAATGATATTTTATTATCAAATTATATAGTGTATCATTTGGCAGCCGCGGAGTTGTGATCGCTAGAACGCTTATCTCTGATAAGTCTGACTGACTGCTACCCCTGCGGTCAAGGGTTCGAGTCTCATTCTATTGCTATTTACAACCTTCTAAACTTTTCTTCTTGCCTTATCTATTTTTAGACAAAACGCAAGCATACCTCTAGGCTCTAGGGTATTACTCAAATGTTTGATTGGATTGATTATGACATTGGAGAAACGTTAGTACGATAGTCTGACAATTATGGGGCATATTTTGTGTATCAATCCTAATCAGAACTTATTACCCATGAACAGGTCATGACTGTGTCATAAAAATCTTATATTATTGATCATTAATTGCATTATTGTTGATTATGATCCCGTTATATTCCCAATGTTAGTTATTTGTTTTAGTGTTGTATGACTGTTGGCAATGTGGTATTTCTACTATTCATGACAAGTATGTAATGAAAAATAAATGAAATAAATTTTTTTAAATAAAATAAATGATTGGTAATTTAATAATCACAGCATTATACAATTAATTCGATCATTAAGGAGAAATGCTAGCCTGGCATACATGTCATAATTCACCTGATTCATGTGGGCAACAGCAGCAAACAAGAAAAATATTTCGAAAATCTTCTAAACCAATCGTTTTTCTACAAAAACTAAGTTTCTAGTTGGTGAATGAACAAGAATGAATGGATTTCGATTACATTATTTCTAATGCACGTACATTTCATAACTAATGATCATTTTAGTGTTCATGAAAAAGACCGTTTTTTGGGCGTGTCATTAGCATCGTTTAGCGCACGCGCACGCACGTCAATTGGCTAACTAGAAGAGGAAAAATAAAAGAAAAAAGTCTTCATCTGCTGCATTTGAGGTTGAAATAAAGCTAGAAGCGGCCGGGGACTCTGGGAGGGAACCGTGGGATGGCCGGGACCTTTCTCTCTTGCACCATCCAAGCTCGGCAGATTCCCCCGATTTACTAGATGCTCTCTCTCACTTATCTGTCTCTTTCTCTCTCTTCACACTCGTTCACCTCCAGCTGGTAGACCTGCTTCACCCATTAAGATCGTCATTTAATCCTGTACTTGGTTTTACTCCTCCTCAACAGACCACATATTAGACGGCTAGAGTATCGAGTTTGCTGTCGTTAAGAGTTGCAATCATCCTCTCGATAGACTCTCGTCATTACATTACTCATTCGAAAGAACATACTAGCAATTATTACCAAGCAACTCACAGCTTCCGTAGCATACTACACCTTTATTACTGTTGCAAAATTGGTTTTCCAACTAGTTTAGTCTTCTAATAACGAAACTAAAACACAGAACCTACAAGTGATTGCTTTTGGAATGGATAGTGCTACAACAAATGGCGAGGAATTTGCCTTAGAATGGTAATTCGAGTGAGTTATCATATTTTTTATTCAAAATTTCTTCAAATAATGCAATGATAAATTGAACAAATGTGTCAGAAAATCTCCAAGGCAAAGTGCCGTCAGGAGGAGGAGTTGTCATATTGAGTAGCCTGGGAAATCAATAGATTGAAAAAATCTATTGCTCTTGTCATGAACAGCTTGAGTTAAGTGATAGCCGTGAGCCGTAGCAGGTATCTGTTCAATCAGGTAGAGATAAGCTGCGTTCTCCTGGGTCATCTTTGTAACGGTGACCGATTAGATTGGCCAGCAAAGAAGGCACTGTTCTCTGCTGTAAAATCACTTCCCGGTGGTTCGGAACCCACCTAAAACTGAAGGTCCAACTCATCAATCACCGGAATCCAACTCATTACCTACGCACAAGTCTCAGACCTATGTGGGCTTCATCCCCAAAAAAAGGAACGTAGATTGAGTAAGTGGATTGAACAGATTCAAATTCGTGTAACTTATGAAAAAAGCTTGACTGTTCTTGTTTTATAAACAGCTTGGAAAACTAATAAGGTGATTCAGAGCGTTACAGCACTCGTGATAGTAACATGAAGCAGAGGGAAATTATGAACTAAGAAGCATGTGAAAATCCAGAAGGATGTGTAAAATAATAATTCATGGGGAGATTTAAATAAGTTTACTGTTCTTGTTTTAAAAAGCCTCAGAAATTAAATGGGGAGATTAAAAACTTTGCAGCTTTTGTTCTGTGTTGATATCGTTGAACAGAAGAAAATTATTAAAAAAAAAAACGTAAGAGTGCACAAACAATTGTGGAAAAATAATGAGGAGATTTGGAAAACTTCAGTTTATTTTTGTTGTCCCATTTTGTTGTTGAGCTGGAGAAAATTGAAAAAAAAGCTGAATAATTAGCTGGAAAACACAAAAGGAAACAAAATTTAGAATTTCTATGTAACTTGAAAAATTATGTTTAGCTTAAGTTTGAGAAAGACTGAGAGTTTAATAATTTGAGTGGTAATTTGGCAACTAAACCAAAACAAATTGTCTTTTGTTAAACGTCTTCAGCCTCCACACTACCGAATGATATTTTTAGCAATTTAATTTGTTGATTCTTCTAAGTAATAGAATAGTGATTAGATTTTCTACATTCTAAACTCTTTCCAACTTCTGATTAAAGTTACTTGGTTGGTCATCGTTCTAGGATTGATGTTATCGTTATAAGTGTAGTAATAGAAGATAATAAGAAATCCTGAATAAAAACGGTGACAACAGTTGACTATGAATGTGGGGAGTGGAAAAAGAACAAGAGACTGGCGATGATGACGAAGAAGAAGAGAAAAAATAAAAAGAAGAAGGAGAAGAGAAAGAGGAGGAGGAAGATGAAGTTGCAAAAGAGAAGAAATGAAAAAAAAGGAAATAAAGAGGAACAAGTTCAACAAGAAGATGTAGAAAAATAAGTAGAAAAAAAAGGAGAAGAAGAGAAAGAAAATAAGAAGACGACGAAAAAGAAGAAGAAGAAGAAGAGGATGAGGAAGAGGAAGATGAAGCAGTAAAAGAGAAGAAGTGAAAGAAAAAGAAAAGATGATGAAGAAGAGTAAGTTCAGCAAGATGAAGCTGCCAAAGAGAAGAAAGAGAGAAAAGAAGAAGAAGATAAAGAGGAAAAAATTTAACAAGAAGAAGAAGTAAAAAATAATAAGAAGGAGATTGAGTGAGAGGTAGGAAGAGTGATGGATTCGGATGATTTGAAAAAGAATAACAAATTTAAAGAAGATTAAAAATAACAACTGGAGAAATAGAATACAAACAGAATAAGATGAAGCAATAGAATGAAATAAATATTAATAATATTGTGTGGTGACGTCAGAGCAGCAGAATTGAACAGAGAAAAGTGAGAGTTGAAAGGAAAGCAGTCTGAGAATCAGTTTCAGTTGTATTCAAGTGCATTGTATTGTTTGGCAGTGTGCGACTGGAGATGCCAAGCTACAGGCTACAGTGAAAAAGGGATTGCGATGCTGAGGATGTTGTGATGTGCTCTGTGCTGTATCTTGTATCACTGGTATGCAAGTCATATTATAAGCCACAGTACGCATAGCATCGAGCAGAAGTCACATTAGCTATGGAAATGAGGAGAGTGCAATGTCAATGCCTTGCAGTTGCTGTAGAACAGATAGAGTGTTTTTTCTTTTGAGGATGAAACCCACATAATTCTGAGACCTGTGCGTGGGTAATGAATGGTAATGAAATTGATGGTGATGGTAATGGTAAATGGTAAAGATGGTGGTGATTGATGAGTTGGACTTTAGCTTTAGGTGGGACTCGAACCATCGGGAAGTGATTTTACAGCAGAGAACAGAGTCTTTTGCAAAGAGTCACCCTTGCAAAGAGGGCCCTGGAGTTTGTAGCTTATCCCTATCTGATTGAACAGATACCTGCTACGGCTCATGGCTATCACTTCCCTACAATGTCTTGCCCGAACGTCTCAAAAGTCTGAAACTTAACAAATTTAAAATTGAATTAAAAAGAGAGCTTCAAAAATGATGTTTTTATTTTACAAGTGAGTTTACTGATCATTTCACCACGAATCAAACAATTGATTTTACTTCCTCCAACTCTATTACACAGTAGAGTATATATTTTAAAAACGCTATGACAAATCCGTATACCCCTTTAACAGGAGGTCACTAGATGATACAAATATCTATCAATCTATCTATCTATCTACAGTCCAGTATATAGGTAGATGTATCTGCCACATTATACTGGTTTTTAATGTAACCGGCAAGCTCGCTTAGCACGCCTCAATCATATAAAGGGGATTCCACCCTTTGGACCTCCTGGCCACGTGGGAGGGGGAAATTTATACCACAGAAGAAGCCTGCTCGCTTCGCTCGCCCTAGCCTTCCAACTGGACCCTGTGATTAGAGGAAAGTTTTTACCAAATTTAACAATTTTGCGCCTCCTGCGGGGAAATTTTGAAAGCACTACACGTTACTCATCTAGATTCATAGATGAACCTGGGTACGAGACGTTTTAGGCCAAAAATTGTTGATTGAAAATTGTTCATATTAGCAAACATTCTGAATTTTTCCTAGTACGCGTCCAAATATTGTACTTATGCACAAAATTTTAACTTTGCTAGAATGTTAGTTCAAAACAACAATACTAATCAATTGGATGTGAACATCAATAAAAGCGAAAGTTCTATAGTGAATGTAGTACAGCAAATAGTAAAGCAAAGAGCTTTTGTGTTCAAAAATGTTTCTCTAGTGTTTCATACTAATAGTAAATTCATTTATCCTACTTATTTACTAATCATTTTATAGTTTACCAATTATTCAATTTATTTATTAGGTACTTTAGTCTGGCTGTCGTTCTAGATTGGTTTTATATTGACAGCATTTCATTTTTATTCAGTCTCATCTTATCTCATTCATTTAATTTTTATTCAATTGCGAATTCTCCGATTCATTCCTTTTATTCATTACTGGACTATATTTAATTATAATTATAATTCACACTATTACAATGTATTATTTACTTTATCATTATAATTTCCGTTCTATTGTTACTAAATGTAATATAAATTCACAGAGAATAATAATTGTAAAATATTGAAACTTGGTATCCATGACGAACTGCACGTTTCACTAGTAGTTACTACTTGTAAGTAGTTGTAATTACTTGTAAGTTTTACTTGTAAAACTTGTAATTACTTCGTTTTTTATTGTTAGGTAGACTATCACACAAACCAAACGTTTTTCTGCAGTTTATTCATTTTTTTAGCAATGTTGTAAACTTTGTGTTATGGAAGTATCTATTTCTACATAATTGTGTATATTTTGAATGAATAGATGAGAAATAGTCCAATTCGGTATTCCATAGATCTCAGTCAAGAAGAGACATTAAGTTAAAATTAATCTAAATTTCAACTATAGAGACCCACATCGAGTCTTCCTCGACTGAAGGGAGACTTGTAAAGCATTTCCTCAAAATGCGTTTCAAGTGATCCTTGACTTACGTACGCCTAGGTTCATACAGTGCACCAAGGCACCAAGAACAACCGAGTTAAGTAATAACATGTGAAGTTTTTCCTATCGCGAAACTGATTATCCACTAATAAGTGGGGCTGGTAGGATGCAAGTGGTGTCATGTCATAACCACCACTATAGTAATAAGTGGATACTTACCACCACTATAGTTAAAGATGCATATGATGAATTCAAACTATCTAGAAATATGTTAAGTGAAGATAATTACAAAGCTCTAAAGAAAAATTATACAAGACAAGTGAAAAGAACGAAATGTAAGAAAACAGCTGAAATTTTGAATAATAGTGTGTACTTTAACACAGCAGTGTGGGATGTAATAAACAAAAATAGGCAAGTAGCTCATGTAGATGCTTATACTAGTGTCCCCAGAATAATTAACGAAAATAAAAAATATATTGATGATAGTGTAGACATTTGTAATTTCTTTAACAGATATTATCAACTGGTTGCTAAGGATCTTCAAAAATCTCTTAATACAGGTATTAGTGATGCAAACATGAGGAATACTGAGGGGATTCAGAACGAATTAAAATTCCACCAAGTATGCCAAGACGAGTTGTCAAATATCATTGATAGTTTAAATAATAAAAAAACTGTAGGAATGGATGGGGTATCCAGTAAAATTCTGAAAGAATGTAAAGATCAATTGTTAGACCCTTTGATTCATCTGATCAATCATTCATTAGAACAAGGTGTTTTTCCAGATAATTTAAAAGAGGGGAAGATCTTGCCAATCTTCAAAAGTGGCGATAGAGAAAAGGTAGAAAACTATAGGCCCATTAGTATTTTAAATGTAATAAGTAAAATTTTTGAAAGAGTAGTTCTAAATAGGTTACTTCTGCACCTTCAAGAAGCTAACTTTATCTGTGATGAACAGCATGGCTTCCAGAAAGGGAGATCAACAAAAACAGCCATAGTTTCTCTAGTTGAAAAACTAATAGATATAATAGATTCAGGTGATAAAGCTACTGCAATCTTCTTAGATCTGTCAAAGGCATTTGATTGTGTTAATCATAGAACTTTATTGGAAATACTGCAAAATGTAGGTGTAAATGGGGTTGAACTGAAATGGTTTGAATCATATCTTATTGGGAGAAAACAATGTGTAGAACTAACTACAGTAGTTGGTAATAGTATAGTAAAGAATAAATCTAATAAATTAGAGGTGCAAGCTGGAGTGCCTCAGGGGTCAATACTAGGTCCATTGCTTTTTTTGTTATATGTCAACCGTTTACCTAAAGAATTAATTAGTGGTAGAGCCCTCTTATTTGCTGATGATACATCACTCATTTTCAGCAATTCCATTCTAGATAATTTAGAAATAAGTGCCCATATAGGTGTGCAGTCCATTGTCCAATTTTTAAACCAGTTGAAATTAACTATAAATAGTAAAAAATGCCAATACCTTCAATTCAAAAACAAACATAATTTAAATGAAGATAGGGCTATAAACGTGTTTGTAAACGATAATCAATTAGACCAGGAAGAAAAAATTGCATTTCTAGGAGTTACGTTGGATAGACGATTGACCTGGACTCCATACATTGAGAAAATATGTAGTAAAATTTCATCTGGGGTATTTGTCCTGCGACAGCTCGCTAGATTGAATGACAAAAAGTTACTTTTTACAGCTTACCATGGGCTCTTACTGTCACATATTAGGTATGCTATCTTAGTATGGGGTAATTCATCAAAACAAAATCTTGATAGGGTGTTTAAGATCCAAAAGAAAGCGGTTAGGTGTATAGAAAGAGTAAATAGATTAGATTCATGTAGGCCGTTGTTCAAGAGACTTGGTCTCCTAACTGTACCCTGCTTATATGTGTATGAAGCTACTTTATATGTAAAAACGAATGATATTAACCAAAATCTTGATGTACATGATTATAATACAAGAAGCCGAGGAGATTATCACTTGGTGAGTCACAATAGTAGCCTATTCAAACAAAAACCTAGTTATATTGGTAGGAAATTCTACAACAAGCTACCGCAGTTTTTGAAGAGTCTTGAAAATATAGAAATATTTAAAAATCAATTGAAGAAATATTTAGTTGATAAAGCTTTTTATAGTGTACAAGAGTTCCTTTCACATCAAAATTAAGCCTCACCTCAACTAATTGAAGTTATTATGGTATCTAGTGTATAATATTGTTGATCTGACTTGTCTTATACTCCTTAACTGGAGTCTCCAAGACGTAATCTACAAAAAAAAAAAAAAAAAAAAAAAAAAAAAAAAAAAAAAAAAAAAAAAAAAAAAAAAAATAATGACTAGACTATAGTAATCTTTGTTGCAGCCGAAACGTGCGCGCGCAACTTGCGCAAGTAATCATTCTGCGCATTTGTATTGTTTGCTTGTATTCCGTGTTCGTGCCTCTAATTAGATGCGTCGAAACACCGTCGACAATCACGGCTTCCATTAATTAGTAGGCGTCTCGACCTATTCGACCGCTTAATTAATATCAATTCAATTATTTACTGTGCGAAATTAATTTCATGTTCCATATCTGCCGGGGTCTTTTTTATTCCAGTTATTACTGCTGCTATCAATTTCATCATTGAGTTCATTTTTTGAAATCGGGATTGCGTTTGTTTTTCAGCAATAGGTCAATTGAATTGTGGAGAATCTGGAGGGTGTACGGTACCAGAAAGGTCGATGGTGAGGCTCTATTGCTTGAGGCGTCTGTACGCATCCAAAAAAATAACGCATACTGGTACAAGGCTAGGTGACATTCAATTTGAACGTGAGTATTACAAAAGACACGTTTTATTCTCTAACTTTTGGAGTCTACAAATACTGTTCTTTGTAAGAAATTAAAAAGATTGCGAAAAAATATTTGCTTAAAAAATGGTGTACAGTAGATTGTTTTCTTAAAATATATAGTGTAGTGAATATGAAATTGGAGTGAATAGAGAGAAAGAAGGCTCAGTGGCTCTTGGCGTTATCTGCTATGTAAATGTTTCCTTCTTAGCAATTAATTACTCTCCTTTTGACACTTTTATGGTGTTTACTTTGTACTTTGTAGAATGTTCTAGTTGTTTGATTAGACATTAATGGAATCTTATTGAATATTATTGGACAGTTTATTGTACAGTTATTATTTAATATTAGATCGGCCTTTTAACTTTTAGTGATTGATTTTTGTACAGTTTATTGAAATCTCTTTATTAGTTGAACAATATTGATTTATCTGTTCTCAATTGCTTATTTTTCTGTAAGACATTACTGATTAGTGAGTGTTGTGATTATTTGTGTAAAGTGCGAGAGATAAATTTAAGTGATGCCAGCGTTATTTTAGACATAGAACCCGTAACAATAGCTTTGTAGAGATATATGCAAACTAGAACATTATTTTCAAGAAAATTATTACATTACCATAAATTACCTATTAGATGATAATATAATATATCGCTTGTTAATATTATTTTTTTGAGTTGTTGAAATTGTTTCCTAACAGTGAATGAGTTTACATTACTATCTAACAGTATATTACCATTTTTATTTAGGCTTACAATAATATACCCATAAACACACATTTTCACGGATTCACTTCACGAGTCTTACTAAAAGTCTTATGAGATATTATTGTTATAAAACTGATGTATCATATTTTTTTGCAGGCTCTATTTTTTGTGTTGTGCATTGAAATGCAAATGTGAAAGAGTAGGCTATCAATGTGAATGCAATGAAATAAAAATTGGTTAAAAAATTGATTTGAATATGAACAAATAAATATTAATTAATTAATATTAATCAGTGGCGTAACTAGAGTGGACTTATAGGGGGGGGGGGCTACCCCCACCAGTCAAACCCTCTTAAATATTATTCCCTTCAAAAAGAATTTCTCAATTATTACAATTTTTTTTTTAAATTTCTTCTGAGAAATAGTGGGGGGGGGGGTTTACGTCCCCAATAACCCCCCTTCGTTATGCCTATGATATTAATTAGTAGGCAACTGTAGTTGTATTTTTAAATTCAATTACTAATGCGAAGGTATTAATGATATTGTTCTGTAGGATTTTTCTAAAAATATTAATTTTCGTCCATCAAACTACTTACTGCTGGTGACTGACAACATGACCCCTGACGCTTGAAGGGGAGAGGTGAAGGAAGGTGTAATGGCGTAATAGCTCCACTATGCCTTGCGCTAAATAGAGCACGAATCTGAGCCAGTGGTACTTGGGTTCTATACATCAAATACGCTCTCAAATGTGCTGTATTCATCAATATTCACTTCGAATTCCTTTCAGGGGTCAAGTTGTCAGTCTCCAACAGTACTGCTAGCTACATTGATATTCGAGGTTTAATTAAAAAAAAATAGAATCAATTCATAAATCATAAGTCTGTTGTTTGTAAGAAAGAATAGAATTGTAAATAAAATATAAGCTTGAAACGATATGGTAAAAAATGATTACTGGTGAAATTTATTATTTCCCAATCAGAACATTTCATCCCCAGATATTTTCTTAATCTAGCCAAATCCCCGATCGAGTTCAATACTTTTCACCCTGAAACTCACTGCTTAGCAACACTTAAGACCCGTTTCACACATATCGATTTCATCCGTTCGGTAAAATCTCAAATGGTACACATTCCAACAGTGGCGTGAAGAAATAAATGATGCTCTTCACACACATCGATATTACGCCGAACGTTAACGACAACCGTCCGTTGCCGTGAAGCAACCAGGATGGCAGGACACGGGTTGAGGTATAGTAAACTTGTGGGCAGTTTCAAACACATCGGAATTGCCGTACGATAATTTGCATTGCTTATTCAAAGCCTCTTCATCATTATCTTTTCATGCATTATCTTTTCCTCTTCAGAGACTTCTCTTCTCTGTCTATGTAAATAAAGTAGTTTCATCTTTATCTATCCCCATAAAACCGTTCGGAGTTCAAAATTTGTTCACTTTTGTCCATTCCGTTCGAGATCAACCGAACGGCTGAAATCGTACGGCTGATATCGATGTGTGTGAAACGGCCCTAAGGTCTAACTAAGGCTAGAGGTCCATTCACACTGAAACTCACTTTTAGCAGTAGATTACTACTAGAGGTTTTCACAACCGATACACTATCAAAGCCTAATGACAAGACCCAGATTCCCGAACCAAATGTGATTGGAAGGAAACGTTCCCTTGTTTCGGCTCCAGTTACCGTAGCGGCCAATGCTAGCTGACTACAACAGCCTTGATCTACAAAGAAACCAGCCGAAGAAGATGCTAAAGGTCGCTTCTTGCCATTCAATTGAAAATTGTAGCTCTCAATCGCTGATTCTATATCTATATAGCTCAGTTGAACTATATATAGTCAAGTACACAACATAAAACTGTAGCAGAATGATGAGAAAGCGTTTTGTCGTATGCGTTCACCCACTTTCCCATCCGCAAAAAAACACATACAAGTGTGAAGGTGTCCCTCAATGTTGCCTGGACTATTAGCATTGGAGGCCTATTTCACACTTGCTGAGTAAACGTCACGGCGGTCTAGTTGTGGACAATTTCACACCTGGCTGATTAATTTGCATCGGATAAGGTAACAATGAAGATACGTGGCCGACATTGATAGATTCTTTTTTTTTATTGCTGATGATGCCCACATGAGTCCGAGACTTGTGCGTGGGTAATGAGGTGAATGATTACACATAAATGCCTGACGGTGGAACGGGATTTGAACCCACGACCAGCACTTAAACGACAGCAAGCTGAAGTTGTAACGCCCCAACCAACTGCGCTAAGCGACCCGCCAGATTACACTGTTTGACAATGGAAATTTTGTAAATGGAGGACATGAGTGGAGTTTTGTTCAGTGTATCAATTCTAATACTTTATTAGATATTTATGACTCAAAAAAACTTATTTTAAAGGACAGAATCTATAAACCTATTATGCACATAAAAGCCAAATATACCACTGACTTATTCACTCAATCACCACCGTTTCCCGGAAACCACTCGGCCATAAAAGTTAAAATTTGATGCAATCAGTGGCGTAGCCAGGATTGAAATTCGAGGGAGATACCAGGGGGTGTGGGGGGAATGGAATC
Organism: Conomelus anceps; assembly: GCA_948455865.1. Lineage (NCBI taxonomy): Eukaryota > Metazoa > Arthropoda > Insecta > Hemiptera > Delphacidae > Conomelus > Conomelus anceps. The sequence continues at coordinate 47,949,762 of OX418223.1, read as the reverse complement.
CCCCAGTTGATAGGGGGTCCGGTGGCCCTCCCCCGAAAATTTGTTTATATCAATCATTTTTATAATGATTTTTTAAGAATGTAAATGTAATTTTTACTTGGATATTTCAATTAAAGCAGTTGTTAATTTAAATGAAATATTATATTTCCGATCCAGAAGAGTCAGTGACAGACACCACCCAAAAACACTGCATTGCCACATTGCCCACTAAACTGTACATGCCGCGGCAGAGCAATATACCTAGTTATATTGGTAGGAAATTCTACAACAAGCTACTGCAGTTTTTGAAGAGTCTTGAAATAATAGAGATATTTAAAAAACAATTGAAGAAATATTTAGTTGATAAAGCTTTTTATAGTGTACAAGAGTTCCTTTCACATCAAAATTAAGCCTCACCTCAACTAATTGAAGTAATTATGGTATCTAGTGTATAGTATTGTTGATTTGACTTGTCTTGTACTCCTTAACTGGAGTCTCCAAGACGTAATCTACAAAAAAAAAAAGAGTAAGAGTACCATAATTAATAACATTGTGTACTTTTGCGATTCACATGACAAAGTCTTGTGCTAAATAAAAAACTAAGGTTTATTTTTGTATTAACTGTTTTAATTTAATCTTTAAGTTATTAGTATTGTGAAAGATGACTAAAATATTTCTGGTGGGGGGGGGGGGGGTATCCCGAATTCCCGATATCCCCCCCATGGCTACGCCCCTGCAAATGTTCAGTCGATGACCTAGAGCTAGACATAAACGCGTGCTAAGAACGTATTTGGAAAAATTTCTAAAAATTCGCTCGAGTTCAACGTTTTTTCAGCGTTTTCTTAAGGTTCTCTAGAACTATGGGGCCAAAAAAGTTGAAATTGTGTTTACATGTTCAGTTTGAGACCCTCAACGCATGCTATGATCGCGTTCAGTTTGAGACCCTCAACGCATGCTATGATCGCATTTAAAAAAATTCCCACCACTTCCTTCCAAAAAAACCCCAAAAACGCTAAACATTTACGTTTTTCCAGCGGTATTTAGAAGTTTTCGAGAACTACAGTTGAAATCTGGTATGTTACGCTTTGGATTTAGAAGCTTTCTAAGAAAGATTTTTGAAATTTCTCAAAAATACACCCAATTTTAACGTTTTCTCCGCGTTTTTTCAGCGTTCTCAAAGGCTATGCAGCCGAAAAACTTGAAATTTTAATACACATTTTACCTGTTTTTAATCGAATACCCCTCCGCCGGGGTATTGAATTTGCTAGACGGTTAAGGCGAGCAAAGCGAGCCTGCCGACTAGTCAGTAAATAATGATCACAATCACAAGCAATACACAATAAATTTGGCGGGCCGCTTTGCGCAGTTGGTTGGGGCGTCGCAACTTCAGCTTACTGTCGCTTCAACGGTCGTGGGTTCGAATCCGCTCCTCCGTCTGGCATCTATAATGTTATTATTCACCTCATTACCCACGCACAAGTCTCAGACTCATGTGGGCATCATCAGCAATAAAAAAAAAAACAATTGAAACAAAACAGAGGTTGTCAAATTTCACTAAACTTTAATAATTTAAATAACAGCTGTGACTCAAATTATTAAAGTTTAGTGAAATTTGACAACCTCTGTTTTGTTTCAATTATTGAAAGATTTCACAATATCAACACCAGTTCTACTTATTTAAAAAAAACAACAATATTGTTCATAAGCCTAAAGCTTGTTAAAACACGGAGAATAAATTTCGATTAAACTCCAAACTCCCACTAAAATTAAAACTTCGGCTCTCGACTTCGAGATGCAGATTCCAAGTTACCTCATCACATGGCACGGAGTAAGCAGTGATAAAGACTAAGAGCCTGGAATTAAATATGACGGTGATTAAGCTCTTGCCATCTAATTTTATTTGCATTAGGAAGAGGATAATAATGAAAGTCGTTTGGAGATCGAGAGATGCGACCAACCGTGTTGCATAACTAGCGTCGAATCTCCAGTACGGTATCACACTCACGCTGTTTTCCAGCTTGCGACAATTAAAACTCAATCTCCTCACGTTCTTTCTCTTTCTCTGTTCATATCTTTCTCACACCCTCCTTATCTCGTTCGTGGAGAAATGAGTAGCTTGTTGAAAATTGAAATTGCGTTGGCTACTGGGCTACGCTCGCTACTGTGTAGTATTATATGAAGCTCAGGCCAATTGCCACTATCAACACGCTTGTCAAAGGTCAAAATGTTGCCTCATCTTTGGTTCGAATTCTGATGAGAGCATATCATACTAATAGGTTTACAGAGAAGTAGATCAATGGGCATTCCTTCATTTTGAAAGATATTTTTTTCTTGAGTGAGGGTTATTGAAATCTATTGAAGAATTTTGAATTGGAAAAGAGATGATTATGATCAAACTTCACAAGTCAAACTTCACTTCATCAAACTCTAAAGTGATGGTCATTGAAAATAATGTATGGAAGATTTCTGAATTCTAAAAAGAAATGATTACGACCTCACAAGTTATACTTCACTTCATCAAACTCTAGAGTGATGCTTATTGAAATTAATTTCTTGAAGAATTCTGGAAAGAGATGATTACGATCAAACATCACAAGTTATACTCCACCTCATCAAACTCTAGAGTGATGCTTATTGAAATTAATTTCTCGAAGAATGCTGGAAAGAGATGATTACGATCAAACATCACAAGTTATACTCCACTTCATCAAGCTCTAGACTGATGGTTTTTGAAATTAATTTCTTGAAGAATTCTGGAAAGAGATGATTACGATCAAACTTCACAAGTTATACTCCATTTCATCAAACTCTAGAGTGATGCTTATTGAAATTAATTTCTTGAAGAATTCTGGAAAGAGATGATTACGATCAAACTTCACAAGTTATACTCCATTTCATCAAACTCTAGAGTGATGCTTATTGAAATTAATTTCTTGAAGAATTCTGGAAAGAGATGATTACGATCAAACTTCACAAGTTATACTCCATTTCATCAAACTCTAGAGTGATGCTTATTGAAATTAATTTCTTGAAGAATTCTGAAAAGAGATGATTACGACCAAACTCCACGATTTATACTTCACAACATCAAATCAGGCGGCTTTAACAAATTGTAGTATTGCCAGATTTTTTTCGGTTAATGAAGCCCACATAGGTCTGAGACCTGTGCGTGGGTAATGCATTGGATGATAGTGATTGATGAGTTGGACCTACAGTTTTAGGTGGGTTCCGTACCACCGGGAAGTGGTTTTACAGCAGAGAACAGATTTTTATAGTCACCTTCTGTTTTGAACAGTTCAGGCTCCTTCACAAGAGTTGCGATGGAGCTTAGAAAAAATAAAAATTAACTTTTCATGTGAAATTTAACGACATGCAGTCCGTCGTTTAAATTTCACATGAAAAGTTGATATTAACAACGCAGTTCGTCATGGAACATGAAATCCAGAAATAAAAATTGTTGAAAAAGTTAAAATATCCAATGATACTCCTGACTTAGTCCTTATAAATAGATACAAACTCCTTTTTTAGAAGAACTGGTGTTTATTTCTAGAAAAAAATTGGCAGTTACCTAGAGTTGGGAGAATAATTAGCCATGTTTCAATAGAAAGTTCCATTAACTCATACAGTAATGTTGTCAATGTCCATCCCCGATTGGAAATAAAGGTTAACATGAATGATATTGCTTCATCAACACACTGATAACTCAGATGAAGGGAGAAATAAGCGTCTCGCTCAGATTTCGATGATGAACAACGTTTTCAGTCAGATAATAATTCAGAGCCGTTCAAACGAAATTACTGGACATTATATCGGACGATCCATGAACTCATCTTTGCGATGATAAAAATGAAGCTCTGCTTTGAAACCGGACACGACTTTTTTCGACATGCTCAAACGTGCTTATGTAAGTATTTGTATTGCAAATGTGCCGAAAACGGTGAAAAGATTGCCGTGAAATTATCGAAATTTGTGATCGATTCGATTTCTGACGACCGACTAAATGGAGAAGAAGAGTGTTCATCAGAATTTTGTAAGAGGAAGATTGCTCTGTTGATTGAGCGAAGGGGCCTTTAAAAACACAACTTGGAATCGAACAAATCGATCAACAACTCTCGAATCGAACTGTACTCAATGCAAATGGTAAATGTGATGTGTTAAGCTACATTTGAACATAACGTTAAGGGTTAAGGACGGAAAACACTAGAGAGTTTACGCAAAACTATCGTTAACGATAACGATAATGAGAACCTCAACACTATGCGTTTGCATACTATAAAAGCAAGACGCTATAGAGCATCAGGCATTGACGTAGCCAGGGGGTGGGTTCGGGGGGTCTGGACCACCCCCATTCCGGTCCTAAATATTATATAATTTTCATTAAATTAAACGTAAAATATTATATAACTATACTCTTTCTTATTTCTTATTATTAAATTACAAGTTACGTGTTAATTTTCAATGCCAAGAGAACTAAAGAGGACCGTTCTAGGGCCTCTATTTTTCAAAAATTTTCCGGGGAAGTACCCCCGGACCCCACAGGTCAATCGACCCCCCCCCCATTTCAAAATCTTGGCTACGTCATTACATCAGGCAAATGCATAGACTGCATTCAACGTAGTTTTGTGCAAACTCTATATTTTTTAGCTTTCAAAATATAGAAAATTCATTTATGTATTTCGTGCCCAAAAAGTTGAGATTTTAGTGAAAATTCTCTGTTGGCTTTGTATAAATTTGTTCCCCTAGGGCAATGTGAGCATCGAGCCCCCCAACCAAAAACTTTTGAAAAACCGATCAAACTACAATCTTTAAAAATACCGTAGTCGAAGAACAGCATTTAGGATAAAATATATCGAAAAGAAAAATGTTATAAGAAGCAGATAATGGGTTCAGTCTTCGTGCCACTTTTGGCACAGTTTTCAAGACGTGTCAAGGTCAATTCAACGTCAAATGTATCAATTCCAATAACGGCTTTTGAAAACCAACAACTAAAAATTGATGTTGCAATATTTCTGAGTGAATAATATGATTCACTGTGTCTATATTCGCTTAGAAGTAATATTAATTATTCTACTTGTATAAATGATTCCAGTTTACATAATAGTAATATAATTCACAACAATTCAACAAAATAATAAACATCATCGAAGTAAGTTAACGAAGGTTGAACTCCAATAAAAGAAGGTAAAAAAGAATTACTAATAATTTTTCTACTATTAGAATAATTCTTCTTGATTCTATGACCTAGTTTTATATTATACCAGTAAACTATTTTATAGGACGGTTTAAGATACATTTGAAACAAACTTTATCATGTGACCCAAATATCGAATCAATTACTATGAGAGATGATTTCTGTGATATTACTACGGTTAGATTAGATTAGATTAGATTACTTTATTCATGGTAAATTTACAATTTTTTTTCTAATGTGAACTTACATACAATATTTTAACATCACATAGAAAGTAGACCTGGTTGATACTATTTACATTTTGTTGGAAATATTAAAAGTGATCTAATGGGTACAGCTAATAAAATGAAATTCGAAGTGATGCATTTACATGAAAAGGCGAAGTTTTGACAAAAATTCGTCCATTCGAGCACTTCAGCTTAAGGGGAGAGATATTGTGACTATTTTGACTTGTTTTGTTCTTGAGTTTGAGATTGTTTTGTTTTGGCAGGTTAGTTTCTATTAATTTTCCAGTAGATTCGACTCCTAGTGAGATCCTAAAAGATCTTGAGTTATCATGAGTATTTGTTCTTGTCTCAATATGTAACTGACTATATTTGTAGCTGGAATGAGCTCTCAATCAATTTGTTTGTACGGAAATGAACTTCTAGTTTAAAAAGAGTAAGATAGATGACTCCATCTATTTTTCTATAATTGAGCAGATTAATAAAGGTAGCTCAATAATCAGATTACTCTATTTTTCTTCCAAACCTTGGAGTTGTAAATTTGTTTATTTTTCAAAAATTTAAACTTATAATGTATTGGAATAGTTCATACATAATCATACAGGAATAGGTTTACATTTTCGGATATTCATTGTATGATTTCCCCCATTACTCGTTATCAGATAACTGAGCATATAATATTTTTTTGCCTTCTTCTGTTTGGCACCAAAAAACGCTACATGAATAGAAAGGCAAATAGAATGACAACAATTCATCAAAAAAATGAATAATTATTCGCCAGTAGCTGGTGTGAGAATGCATGACAGTTTTATGCAATCAACGAAATAAACAGAGATTCGGGTTTATGAGTTTCCTGGTCGGATTCCCAGCATCAGCCGTAAAGGCGGCTGGCGATCGCGTAACCGACCAGCGCGCGTGCGTGTGTGGGTGTATGCGTATGTTGATAATCCAGTCAAAGCCATCTTCAGTGTAAATGTGAGTGAGGGAGGTGCGATAAAGAAGATGGAGGAGCAGAAGAAGAAGAAACAAATAAAGGATAAAAAGAAAACAGTGACGGCTATGATCTTCCATCAAACCCACGTGTCAAATTCAGTAATGTTGATTATATACGCACCAAAGAAGGTATGTTACAAAGCTTAGCAGCAAAACTGGCCGAATTTTAAACACATGCATCATGGATGGAGATAATAGACGTGAAAAAAGATAGATTGATTGATTAATTGCCTTTATTAAGGGCGAAGTTGGGACTCAAGGACCTCTCTCCCACTCTACCCTATACTTGATAGATAATGAGTGAAAAATGACTTGACGATAAAACGGTTTGAAAACTGGCATTTTGAAATGTAGGCCAGTAAGGTGTAACATTATTTTGTATTCTACTGTAGAGTAATTTGCAATCACTTTTGTGTTTTAACTGTACAGTAATTTTGAGTGCTGTTTTTTGTTATTGTTACAGAAAATGATATAAAGCGGGTTATAGACGGGGAAAGTAGCGACGGAAAGTTACTGGCGGCCAGTACTTGCCTCTTCAACTTACCGCTTACTTTCCCTGTCTAAAGGGGTACTTTCCACTCCAGCGGAAAGTAATCACTGGCGGCCAGTAAAAACAAACCTGTTTGTTTTTACTTGCCTCTCCACGGAAAGTAACGGGTCACGTGGGTGGTCACGTGACCACTGGCGGCCAGTACTTTCCTGTACTTTCCTGTCAAAACATGCACTTTCCCGCACTTTCCGCCAGTAGAGCAGAGGAAACGCATCGCATTATCGCATTGTGGTTGTGGTGAATCAAGTTGTCGTGTAGTTGTTGTGTTGTAAATATAAAATAATTAATATAGAGTAAATATAAAGTAGAGTAAATATTACAACGGTATTTATTTTAATGAAACAGTAAGATATCAATATGTTTTCAAGAAAATCATTATTGTCTTCTTTTTCAACTATTCAATTCCAATCGATTGCTTTTGCCAGGGGACAGAACCAGGACCTATGAAGTAGGTAGCAAGCTTGTTTCTTTTGTCAGATGCACTCTATTTAGTGGTTACGGTGGCCTACTGGCGGCCAGTACAACCGATAAACTTGCAGCCAGTACTTTCCCTGAGTAGATGGAAATTGGTGGAAAGTGACGCAATTGCAAGTACTGGCCGCCAGTAACTTTCTGTCTCTACTTTCCCCGTCTATAACCCGCTTAACTTGTGTTTTTTTGGAAAGAAGATATGAATTCCAATTTGTACATCTTAAAGACGATGTAATACGCTAAAAGTTTAGTGGTCTCTTGAAGATCTGTCGGTCCGATGCTTTTAAACGTGTCAAAAAACGAACAGAAACTTCTGGCTCGTTTAAGAAATTAACATAAACTTGTACTTTGCACTTTTACAACATACTTTTCACAAAATACTACTGGGAAAATAAAAATTCCCATTCTGCATTCTGTAATGGAGTCACCTCAATACAATAATTTATAACCTACAAGATACTCATTGTACATTTGAGTTTTCGTGTTTCGGAGGACACGTTAAGCCTGTCGGTGACTAAAACGGTCGTTAAGTCACTTCTTAGAGGCCCTGAACTTATTCAGGTGCGACCTGAGAACTCTGTCACAAGACCTGAGCCAGCCAGGTCACACGATATTATTGCTATTATTGTTTTTTCGAATTTCCTACTTTGGGGTACGTTGAATCAATTATTTTTCATGCTTTTCCCAGTATTCCTTCATTCTCTTCGATGTTGCCCACTATTTTGATTATTATTATTTTCATTATCATTATTGCTATTATTATTATTATTGTAATTATTATTATTATTATTATTATTATTATTATTATTATTATTATTATTATTATTATTATTATTATCGCCGACCTCACAGCCTAATGGCTGGTATTAAGAGTACATACGGATCATTGATCAAGTATGTACCCACTAAATATTGTAAAAGTAGTTTCCTGATATTGTTTCTTAAGCTGCTAAGGTGCTCACATACATTTAGTCACACAATTACTATACAGTTACATTTTTGTGTTTACATTATTACTATTATTATTATTATTACTATTAGGCCTATTATTGTTATTTTTATTATTATTATTCCAGTTCTTTTCGAGATTAAATGACATAGGCTAAATGTTAATAAGAGAGCAATTATTATTTAGAACAAACTGCATTCTTTTGCCCCAAAAAACCTTTTTCCCTTCCCGTTTCACTATCATTTGTACCGTATTTTCATTGTTTGAAATTGTTTTCCCTGATGGAGAGTTACGCAAGTTTAGATAAAAACTTCATCATAGAAGATAGAAACTCAAGATAGAAACTTCATCACAGTATCATTAGCCTATGACTCAAAAGAGTCAACTGACCTCTTTCTGCCGTAAACTATAATTTATTATTCTAATAGGCTAATGCACTGATGATCCTCAATCCTGTACGGGCTTGGAATAAGACGAGATTCCCTATACCCATGATCAATAGAATAGAATTCCACGGAAGTTATACTACTCTTAGTAGGCCTATAAATTGATTTCCTATGGTAACAATTTGTTCTGGACCAGGGGTTCCCAAACTTTTTCTTAGCGCGCCCCCTCTCATTGAAATGAAAGCCTCACAAAGCCTTTAATAGTAAATTAAAACATGTGATCATGTGAAACAAATTAGTCTTTCATTGAAATGAAAACGTTCATTTCACCACTGTCACAAGACACAAGAGTATAAATTCAAATGAATGAGGCGGGCCGCTTAGCGCAGTTGGTTGGGGCATCGCAACTTCAGCTTGCTGTCGTTTAAGTCGTCGTGGGTTCGAATCCCGCTCCTCCGTCTGGCATCTATTCACATCATTACCCACGCACAAGTCTCAGACTCATGTGGGCATCATCAGCTATAAAAAAATGAAACTTGAAGATTATTAGTCAAAGTTAAGTTCACTGGTAGAAGAAAAATGAATTTGAGAGATGTATGAGCTTGAATTGCCTTTATTACAAGTTAGTTTTTAATTAATTGACTTGACAATTTAAAAAACTGACAAATAGCACTCTGAGGAATTCGAAATTAATAAATTATGTTTCTTTATTAGTTCTCCCATTCTTGGTTTTGTTTTAGTAACTGCACAACACAAGCTACTAGCAACATTTAATTCGTTGCAATATTAGGTTTTTATTGCCAGAAGTGTTGAAAATGCTTTCCACTTAAGGAGGTGCTTGAAAAAGGTAAAATATAATCGGAGGGCTACTTGGGATACACTTGGATGTACTTTAAAGTATATGATCTGAAATGATGAATTCACCATTTTGTCAGTCATATTTAATAGAGGAATACTTTTGTTTTAACTTGGTATTTTTTTACTTGGTATTGGTGCCGGTTCTTTTGATACTTTACTAATATCAACCGTCTAGTATTTCGAATTTATTTAATTGCCAATACAATTAGAAAAGAAATAAAAGTCATTAATAAATAATACTAAAATAAAATGCAAATTATAACTAAGTCTGGTATTGAATCCGAAAAGTGCTCATTTTTTACAGAAAACTTGAATAAATATGGACTTGAAAAATGTATACTCTCACACATTAAGAATGAATAATATTTTTACATTTTCAATGAAAACACAGTTAATGAAGTCAACTGACCTGCCAGAAACTATAAGCTAAGAGGCTGATAACCCTTCATCAGCATGAACTAGGGATTAGTCGAGATTAATGAATAAAAAGACGACATTGTCACAACCACATTTATTAAAAATAGTGGGATACTAGTTTCGGTTGTTATACCATTATCAATCTCAAACAAACTCTATGGGTTAAAAATAGTGATCTGTGATGTTTTCAATGACGAAATACTTAATGAACAATCTAATATTAAAACTGACACTGTATTTCACTTTTATATAATATATTACTCACATATATTGGAGATGCTTGAGGAATGCATTTTACTTCTGAAAAGAAGCTTGAGGCTGATGAAGCTTCTTTTCAGAAGTGAAATGCATTCCTCAAGCATCTCCAATATATGTGAGTAATACATTATATAAAAGTGAAATACAGTGTCAGTTTTAATATAAGATTGTTAAAAATAGTGAGATACTTGTTTCGGTTATCATACCATTATCAATCTCAAGCAAACTCCTTATGAACAGAGTTTGTTTGAAATTTCACTATTTTTAGTTAATGTGATTGTGACAACTTCGTCTTATTATTCATTATGATATCTTCCACAATATCACCTTCACCACTACAAAGAAAATTAGTCGAGATCCCCAGTTTTTAGCTGTTATAGATTGTGGCTATATTATAGTGTGTGATGTTTTCCAAGACGAAATACTCAATGAACAATCTAATATTAAAACTGACACTGTATTTCTCTTTTATGTATTGGTTTACTCACTTATATTGGAGGTGCTTGAGGTATGCATTTCACGTCTGAAAAGGCTGACGAAGCTTCTTTTCAGAAGTAAAATGCATACCTCAAGCATCTCCAACATAAGTGAGTAAAACAATACATAAAAGTGAAATACAGTGTCAGTTTTAATATTAGGTTGGATATTATAGTGCTTATGACATATAAAATAACATTCTACGATAGTAACACTACTATTAATAAATCAATTCCCTGTACAGTAAACAATTTACTATGGGGCACCGAACGAAATCGAGCGAAAAATTATTATTATCATACTTGGTCAAGGAAGTCGACCTGATTACACTCTGTTCAATTATTTTCCGGACAATGATCTTGTTGCCACACCGAAAAAACGGCCGGTTCCAGCTACTGGCCACACAAACAAACATATACACATCTGTTTTCTCTCTCTAACTCATTGAAGAGATAGGGAGCCAAAGTGAGATAGAGTATGGGTTAGGTGAGTAGCTGTTTTGGGTTATCCAGTGATTACGTGCTCTGGTAGGTGAAATAATAAGCGAAGAAGAACAACAGTGCTGGTGTTTTCAGTCGAGTGTTGTCAGTGTTGTGATGCTGACAGCAGTCATGAGAGAAGATCGCCTTATTAGCATAGAAAGAAGCGGAAACCAGCAACCGATTTTCGCGTTCAAACGGACAAACGGGTACAAACGTCACACCGTAGCGTATTAACGTAACAGCACACACATATAATGTCACCTCGCCGTCTGCTGAGTGTCGCCTCGCTTCAGTATGCGCCTTGATAAACATTATTATCTCTTGACAATTAGCTCCTCAGGATACAGTCGACCTTTGGGTTTGCTCATTGATAACTCTTTCTCAATGATCAATAAACTGACACCAAATGCTTGGTCATCTGAAAAGCTCTGTACAAAACTGATGCATTTTGGTCTTCTTCAGTTTTTTTTTGCACTGATACATGCTAGTCTACGGTTGGTAATTCCTGGAAAAGTTTGTTCTACCACGAAGTTTTCAGATCTTCCAACTCAACTTCCGATCCCATATTTGTTCCCATTCATTTAACACACATAAATCACGCAGGAAATATAGAAAACAATTAAAAAATTAGAATGTAATTTCTAGGCTTGTTCAATTTTGCGGTTGTGCAGGTTGTACCTGACTCAGTTTCTAATCTTTTTTATTTATTTTTTCTCATTCATTTAAATCATGCAGAAAATATATATATAAATCATGAATAAGATTAAATTACAAAATGCAGAACAAATTATGAGTAGGTGACTGTGTGGTGAGGTATAGTGGAGAGAGGAAAATAATAGGAACTGGAGGAAAACCTATATCCATGGATTTTCATGTATTAGAAGTGAAGGAAAAAAGCGAAGGAAATTCGATCATGAAAACGAGGATAGGAAAGCAAAGAAGGAAATGAAAAAGTGACTATGCATCACTAATACAATACAATGAGGAATGCATCTTAACTTGAATGAGCTCCAGGAAAAATGCATCAATTTAAAAAAAGTGCATTTTAAAATGATACAATTTGACTATAGAATTTGAATGCATTCAATAATTAAAGTTTGAGGTCGGACATTTAAAAAAGTTTTGAATTTTGAATAAATTGTGACACTTTAGATAGGAGGAATAAATCCTTTAGATTCCTTGAATCTGTAGCACCCTTGTTTTCCCTGAGATGTATGAATTTAGAGATGCAACAGACTCAAGTCTAGAACTGCTCTCTTCGCACATTTTGAATATGCTGTATTCTTGATCAATACAAGAATATATTTGTTTTCTAAAACTCTATTGACAATAGAACCCCCACTATAAAATTGTGTATTGTGTTGAGGCTAGTAAATCGTTAAATGTTGAGGCTAGCAACACTCGTTGATTGGCAGTTCTTTTTTTTTGAGAATGAAGCCCACATAGGTTTGAGACCTGTGCGTGGGTAATGAGTTGGATGATGGTGATTTATGAGTTGGACCTACAGTTTTAGGTGGGTTCCGAACCACCGGGAAGTGATTTTACAGCAGAGAACAGTGTCTTTTTTAATTGATGTGTTAATAGAGCTCAAACTGCAGCTAAACATGAAGATATTTTTTTCCAAAAAAACAGGCAAGTAAAAGTAGCTGTGTTTAATTCAAGAGAAAAGTTTGCTTTAAAAAATTGACTTAAGATTATTTATTGCTCCACGAAAAACTGTATCGACTAAAGAAAGTGCCAAGATGTTTGACTCCTATAATTACATCATAATTGAAAAAAAAAACTATCAATCAAATAATAATGTGGGTGCTTCCTAGACTAGCATCCACGAGGCAGATCACGTATTGAAAAACGTGCTTCAACCGCAACTTCTACAACAAACCACTGGTACTAGCTATCCATCGGTTTGTGCTGGAAAATATTTACTACAAGGAAGCGGTGCTGTCGGCTCCTGAATTGCTAATAGATTTTCGTGATGCCAAAGCTCATCGACTTTTAAGCAAAGATCAAGGAAGCAGTTGGATAAAATACTTAGCTGGCTAATTGATCTGACTTGATTCAGGATGGGGGGGGGGGGATTATGATGATGATAATGATACTAATAATGATGAGGAGAATGTTTCCGACAATAAGCTTGTTCTAATAATAGTTGGGACGGCATTTTTCGAAAAATATCCCGTCACGAACAGACTTACTTTCAGTTTCAAAGTGCAAGAACCACTTTCCCTATTGACCCCCCCCCCTCGTCACTCCTTACCGTACACCTCGCCGACAATGAAATAATTTTTCATTTTCGAAAGACATAATCTCTGCAGAGTGTAACTGTAACCGATCATCGTTCGTCTCATATTGCTTATGCACCATCTTCTCTTATGTTTCAGTGTTATTTTTTATTCTCAAACGAATTTCTCTTGATAGTCGTGATTGAGCCTCGTGACAAAGCTGCCACTGACCCCCCTTATCTTGGGGGGGGGGGGGAGGGTAGCACGTCTCCCCTTTCCCCAAGGGGGGGACAGGGAGCCCCTCAATCTGCCTCGGGGCCATTGTCGTCTCGTCCTTTCGCGACCTCTCTGACCTGCGACTTTAAACTTCAACTGATTTCATTGTGCATTGCATTGCATAGCATCTTCTTCCACAGCAAAGGTTAGATGCATGTGGCGACTGTGTAACAGACTGGTGTACTTTGCATAAAATTACGATTATTAAAGTGATAATGGCATTATCATGGAGAGATGGAGTGATCTAGCGGTTGGATGCAAAACATCAAAGGACTAGCAGGTTGCCCAATTCAATTGAATCTAGATTTCTAGAATGTGTAACAGCCTATCTACTAAATTAATTGGCTCTTTTTTCTTATTCCCTTTCTTCCATTTTTTCTACTTCTTCTTTTTTCCTTCTTCTTCTACTTCTTCCTCTCCCTCCTTTTTTTTCTTCTTATTTTTTTTTTTCAATTCAATTTTATTTTGCCAAAGAATATATAAGCATTACAATAAATATTTCTTTGTTATAATAATAATTATTACAAATATAAGAATTTACAAGAAAATAAAAATCTCTTGGCATCACCCAGCATAGGAAAAATCCTGACCGCTAGGTGAGAGTACCAGTTCCAAATTCTATTACAATAAACAATCAAATCACAACTCACAATAAACTCATCAAATCAAAAAACACAAAGGGAAAAAAAGAAAAATCATAATAAATCGCCAATTTCGAAGAAGAAATTTTCCGAAATCCAATTATTTAATTGCTGCCCTATCCTTAATCTACCCTCAAAGAGAAAACCATTTAATGTGCTGGGTATAAGGTTTATTAATTTAGAACTGAGGTAGCCTAATTGTCTGCGTACTATTGTTAGATTAGAATGGTTAATGTTGTAAGTATTATGAGCATCGGATCTAAAGTTATATAAATTACTATTATTTCTCACTGTAAACCTATCTCTGTTGTACCAGATGTAGCGGAGTATTTTCTTTATATATAGTTGGCGTACAGTCATAACCCTGAATTGATCCTTATACTTTTTTCTCCTTCTTCTCCATCACCTTATTCCTCTTCTGCTTCTTTTTCTTCCTTTCCTCCTTCTCCCTCTTCTTTTCTGTTTTTCCTTTTACTCTTCCTCCCTCCTCCTCCTACTCTATCTTCTTCTTCTCTTGTTCTCCTTATTTTCAAAATTTTCTTCCCTTTTTTCTACTCCTTTTCTCTCTTCTTCTTCTTCTTCTTCTTCTTCATTTTTCTCTTCATTTTCTTTCTCTCCTTCATTTCAATCAGTTTTTTATTTTTCTTGAGGATGAAGCCCACATAGGTCTGAGACCTGTGCGTGGGTAGTGAGTTGGATGATGATGGTTGATGAGTTGGACCTACAGTTTAAGGTGGGTTCCAAACCACCGGGAAGTGATTTTACAGCAGAGAACAGTGCCTTTTTTCTGGCTAATCCAATCGGTCACCGTTACAAAGAGTACCTAGGAGAACGCAGCTTATCTCTATCTGATTGAACAGATACCTGCTTCGGCTCACGGCTGTCACTTCCCCATAATTACAGTATCATTTAGTTTATTTACAGTTTCATTACAACAAAGGTCCTCCTAAACCAGTAGGTTTTTCAGGAGGTGTCATACATTGATTTAATACAAGTAAATAATGTTCTTGAACAGACTTCTACTTCTACTTATGGTATTCATTTATGAAACAGCTGTGAATTTTTCTTTCTTCATTCTTCTTTTTCTTCTTCATTATATTGATATCATGTGATAATATTAATATCATGTGATATTCTTTCTTGATAGAATTTTTTAGCCTAAAAACTTACTGTCTTAGTTTGATATCACCCCAAAAATGTTGAGTTCGTTCCTTACCAATGATGCTCTTTCAATTCATTCATCTTGACTGAATACATCATAGAAAGTAAAAAGCAACATGCATCAACCCCAGAACTCTTTCTATTACAACGCTAATGGAATTGAAAAATTGTAATATCTTCTACAATGGAAGCTGAAGTAATTATTTTTCCTGGATTTCTTGTTCCATAACGAACTGCGATGTTAATATTAACTTGTTTAAGTGAATTCAACGACTTGCAGTCAAATCTTTATTAGGAATAAGTAGAATTTACTTACTCTGTAGGCCGAACGTTTGCGAATCTTGAAGATCCATTTTCAGAGGCCAGGATCTCCAAGATTCGAAAACGTCCGGCCTACAGAGTAAGTAAATTCTACTCATATTCTTAATCAAAATTTGACTGCAAGTCGTTGAATTCACTTATAAAAGTAATTATTGTGTATTAATGTGTAAGCCCATAGTTAACGTATATTCCAGTATCAATTATTTCAAAGAACTTGAGGTGCATAAACGTAAACAAATTCAATTTTGTTCACAAATATAGAAACAAAAATAGTTTCCTTCCGCATTTACCAATTTATAATTTACTAAAAACTTAAAAAACACTTTTAAGTGGAAATTATGACACGTTATGGCGGGACGGCCGTTTCACTCTGTTGTCAAGAGCATCGTCAGACGACCCACAATACACTGATGAGTTTGAGGTTTTGGGATGTAACTCAAACTCATACCTTAAATCAGTGTACTGTGGGTCGTCTGACGATGCTCTTGACAACAGAGTGAAACGGCCGTCACGCCATAACGTGAGTCATAATTTCCACTTAAAAGTGTTTTTTAAGTTTTTATTATATTAGTGGAAACAAGATGGATCTTCAAAATCATTATAGTTTACGTTCTTCTGCCACCTTCTGCTACCAAGGATCAAAAACCGATTTAAATGTTTGTAGGAAACAGCTTGTATATATTTGTGATTAATTAATCAACATACTGCCGAATAAATTTGTAACTTATGGGTGAAAAATAATGAATTTTTAAAAACACTTTTTGGCTGAAAATGTTTAATTCTTATTTATAGACAAATTCTTATAGATTTAAATGGACTCTTATTAATCTTGAAACTGGCTTCTCTCATATTCAAAGTGCTCATTGCATGTAATATTGTTATCAATGTGTGAAAAGTGTTTACATAATTTGTGTAATTCCTATAACTTGCATATTTTTTTTATTCTTGTTTTAGGTGGCTGACTTAATCTAATCATTAATCTTAGCTCCAACATCTGCAATGTTCAAAGTGCTGCTGATCAGATTATTTTGCAGATTATTTTTTGCCCTAAATAATTTGTTGTGTTGAACTGAGCTAAATTTATTAAACAGCTGTGAATTTTAAATTGTACATCTGTTGTTTATGTAATGGTTTGATATTGTATTGTTTGATATTAGACGAATTATGCTTTTATCTGTATAAATAGGTGTTGTTGATGATGATGATGATGGTACGTATTGCAAAAAAAGATGAATTGAAAAAAAATAGTTGGAAATAGATTTCACTAGTTGAATTTCAAAATTACTTGAAACAAGCATTAATTTGATTAGTGGATGTATAGGACCATTTACTGCAACGAGCATTAGTACAAGACCATTCACCAGCTAGCTCCTGTCAAAGTATCTCATAACTCCCTAACATGTCATTATACCTACTAAGTTCATCATTATTCAATTTTACATACTTTTATATCACAATTAAAATGACAAAATAACATTATGATTTCTTTATTAATGATATACCTTAAATCCATCAGCAATCAACAAATTAGGCAAAAACAAAAAATTAATATAAAAACAATAGAAGATAACGATAAGAATGAGGATTCTTCTGATCAATACTAAGCTATTTTGCAGAAACAAAACATTGCTATTTTACAAAACAAAAAAATAATATATATATTACGGTGGACGGGACATGTTTTGAGGAGGGAAGGGGACTCACTAACAAACAGTGTACTGAGGAACAATCCTATAGGAAGGAGACCAGCTGGAAGACCTAAAACAAGATGGTGGGACCAGGCCCGGAAAGACATGAGAAAGATGGGGCTAAATGAGGAAGACGCTGGTGACCGGAATCGTTGGAGAGGCTGTGTTGATGAGGCCAAGTACCGACTGGGGTACGAGTGGCCACTACAGTAAGTAAGTAAGTATATAATTATATAAACAATATAAAATAACGGTAAGAATAAGGATTCTCCTGAGCTATTTTACAAAACAAAAAAAATATATTGTAAATACAGTACAAAATAACGACAAGAATAAGGATTCATCTGATCAATTCTTAACCTATTTTGCATAAATATTGCTAATTGACAAAAATAAATTGATGAAAAACAATAAAAAATAACGATGAGAATAAGGATTAACTTTTATGTGAATTCAACGACTTGCAGTCAAATATTCATTAAGAATAAAGTTAATAACATAAAAAGTTAATATTAACAACGCAGTTCGTCATGGAACAAGAAATCCAGGAAAATAAGGATTCTTCTGATCAATTCTTAAGCTATATTGCAATTCTACAATACAAAAAAAAAAAATACAAAATAACGATAAAAATAAAGATTCTTCCGATCAATTCTAAAGCTATTTCACATGAATATTGAGTAGGCGTTGCATTTTTCCTAAATCTTTAAAAAGGGGATTGGTTTTTGAAAATAGAAATCTACAATAATGCGCATGATGAGGTCAGATTAACAGCATGTAGTAATGTCATTGTAGTAAGATTTGATGATTTATGTTCCATTGTCTTTTAAAGAGGACATATCTACAATCTTGTTAATGTTGTGTCACTTCCAGCTGCGATTATGCGAATTTGTCAAAGTGTTTTTCAGAATGAGGTCTTGCTGGGTAGTTTTATTATTATTCTCTAATGAACATTGCACTTTAAAATAATATTCACTGTCATTATCGAATGAAACGCCTGGTATAATGATTCAATTGATGCAGAGGATGATAAGTGGAATTAAATATGAAGGACATAAAAACTCAACATGTATGACTGAATATTGGATATTTATTGAATATTGAATACTGATTATTGAATATTTAATATATAATTAAACGTTTTTTATCATCCTCTCGGATGACCCAAATTCCATAAAAGTATGTGCTAAACTTTCGTCATGTTCAATAAAAATTATACATTTTCAAAAAATACAGCCAATATAGTATTTTTACATGAACAAATCAAATGTGTCTGTATTATAATAAAAAATAATAATAATAATAACAATAATAATAATAATAATAAAATCCATATCTATGAATATAGTCTTATAACATTAAATAAGAAACATTTAATATTTTTCAGATTATTTTAAATTATTAAATTTTGTCCAAAACAATATGAATTATTGGAATCCACCGGTTCTCATCTTCTATCTCCTTCTCCTGTGTTCTGTCACATCGAATCCTTTTAAAACTATCTAGAACCTACATTAGCATTCTTTTCATCTTTACATGAACCTATTGAACTTGATAACATTGATGGTGATTGATGAGTTGGACCTACAGTTTTAGGTGGGTTCCGAACCACCGGGAAGTGATTTTACAGCAGAGAACAGAGTCGTTTTTGCTGGCCAATCCAATCGGTCACCCTTACAAAGATGGCCCAGGAGTTTCGTAGCTTATTTCTGATTGAACAGATACCTGCTAAGGCACTCGGCTATCACTTCTTTTGGGAAGAGAAAAGGCAAAGAAATGTAGGATAGCTACCACGTGACTATTCAAAATTAAAATATCTTATAAAATTCCTCTGTTTCTTAAATTGATAAGACACTGTATCTACAAAATATTATTTTATTAAATATCTATTACTGTATATAGTAACTTATTTTAGTAAGCGTCTTTAGCAATCAAGGTATGGTTTCAAGGATTTTTATGGTAGATGTAATATATAATTTGTAGCAATTTATCCAACAAATACTACGAAAGATAAACATTGCAAGAAATAAGTATTTTCATACATTTTCATTTTTATGGAATTAATGGTGTATGGTGGACCCTTTATATCGTATATGGTTTATTAAGGTCCATATGGGTGGCTCTTTTACATCAGCTCTGTTCTTTTATTTTATTTTGATTGAATGAATAAAATGAAATAAAGAATAATGAAAAAGAATGAGAAGTTACTATAGAAATTATAAAAAACATTTCATTATCTTTTACTTTTAGTCTGCAAGACTTTTGTTATATTTTCTATTCTTATTGATAGTTCTATTGTTTTCTCTTTTGTATTCTCTCCAATCCTCTCTAGCTTCATCTTAGTAATAGTCTATGTAAACTTGTTATAATGTATTTGTTGTTTTTTGTATTTAATAGTTTATCATGATTTTTTAAAAATATTTAAAATTAATTGTTACTTAGTTCCATTGTTGACTGTGTTGTGCTATACTTTATATCATGTGAACTAAACTCATTTGAAAACAAATAGAATGATTATTATTTTATTTTGATTCACTTTTTTCTATCATATCTTACAATTTTTAATTTTTTCAATTATTGAAATCTGAATATCAGAAAAGTATTTTTTATTTTAAGTTTATTGCCCAAGTTTCAAAATTATTTGGTATTTTGTAATTTAGATTGATTATTATTTTTTATTTGACTGTTATTTATTACCGATTTTTATCAGCCATTTTCCAGAAATGGTTCATACAAATCTAAAAATGCAAGAAATAGTTATTTTCAAAAATTTTATTCATAATATTGTAGATTATTTTCATTCAAACAACATTTTTTATGAATAATTTATCTATTTAGTTGTTTGTGAATGGATGTTGTGGTACTTTTTAAACCATGGTACTGTAATTATTCAATAATGTATTCAAAATAAAGTGGTTTGACAACATCCAAATCTTAACATTAATAATTTATCTATTTGATGAACTTTTTATTGCTGATGAAGTCTCCACATGAGTCGGAGACTTGACGATAAATGATGTCATGAATGGTGAACCTAGAATTCAAGGTGGGTTTCGAACCACCGGATAAGCTATAATAAGGCTAATAACGTCATATCATCGTAGCCGGCCACCCTTCCAAGCACAGTCCCGTGCACCCGTGACTGAACATCAAGCGACCAATCACTCCCATGATAGCAGATTCGATAAAAATCGTTCAGATATAAGTAAATAAAGGTTATAAATGTTTGAATTTGATTATTACCCTTGCCAGCCCTAGCAAGATCGAAATTTCATAGTCATCTCCAGATACTGATGACAATTATTTCTTCGTTTACCATAAACATTTTCCTAGTGAAGTTGACATAAACAAACAAAGGATAAATAAGTGTATTTGAAAAATATTACCCATTTTTACTTTTATTTTGGGATTTCAAAACATCAATCTAAAATCTACCAAGTTAAACAAAGGATATTAATTTCGACTTCGAATATTATCGTAGTTACCCATAGCATATCGAGAATTCCATTCACCTCTATGTCAAACTTGCCAATCGTTAGGATCTTATTTTAACTTCTCACCAACTTTTCTATCCTTATTACATTTTTTTTCTTCTTATAAATTTTATCATTTTTCTTCTTTTTCTCTACTTCTATAGAAGTAATTGTAAGTGTTTTATTTATTTTGTAATATTATGTTTGCCCCAATGGGTTTGAACCCTGTGGTAATTATCATTAAATAAAAATAATAATTTAAAATAAAATCAATGCTTCATTTCATCAGAGAAATTTCCCTCGTAAAACAGGCAAAAATAAAAAAATGGTATCAATAATTAAGACTTTAATTTATTATCACCCCTGGCAATGCTAAAATTTTAGTCACTTCCAGCAATTCGTGACAATTATTATACTATTTTGTACTTCACCAAGGATGTATTAATGACAATTATTATTCCCTTCTTTACCATGGAAATATTGTTGATAATTACTTATTTTTCCCTGCAGAAATATTGATGATGATTATATACTACATCACATAAGAATATTGATGAAAATAATTGTACTACTTTTTTGTTCACCAAGCATGTATTGATGACAATTATTCCCTTATTCACCATGGAAATATTGTTGCTGACAATTACTTTCTTCACCATAGAAATAATGGTAGCCATTATATCCTGCTTCTTATGGAGATATTAATAATAATTTTATTCCCTTTTTCACCATAGAAATATCGATGACAATTACCCCCTTTTCCCCATAGAAATACTAATGACGATTCTACCCTTCACATGGAGATATTGATTGATGATACTTATTTACTTTTTCACCATAGAAATATTGATTACAATTACTTCTTTCTTCACCATAGAAATAATGGTGGCCATTGTATCCTCCTTCTTATGGAGACATTAATGAAAATTATTCCCTTCGCATAGAGATATTGATGATACTTATTTACTTCTCCACCATAGAAAAAATATTGATGGTTATACCCTAATTCACAAAAATTATTGATGACAATAATTATACTATTCTCTCTTCCACCATAAAAGTATTGATGATGATAGAAATAGAAATACCATAGAAATACTGATGACAATTACTTCTTTCTTCACCTCATAAATATTAGATACGATAATACCATCGTTTTTATAGAGATATTGATGATAATTATTCCCTTCTTCGCCATAGAAATATTGAAGGGAAATAATTATTCCCTACTTCACCATAAAATTGTCTTCAAGAAATAATTAGAATTATTGGTGAGGATTATACCCTCTTTCACTTAGAGATATTGATGACAATTATTATTTTCATCCTCAATAAAAACTGTCCTCAAGAAGTGTACTTACCTCTAAGGGTATTTAAAAAAACACAAACAAGAATATTCATAAGTAAACTTACCCGTATGAAAAATAAAAAAGACACAAACAAGAATAAACTTACCCTTATGAATATTGAAAAAAAAAACACAAACAAGACTTGTCGACCCTTACCTTGGTGGCGATTCAGTGACACCCTCAGAGACGACTACACACTAGCAGTAAAAAATTATCCGTGTGAACGGTCTCCTAGACGGCTCTAGCAACTGGTGCAGTTTGATAACAAGAATCGCGCAACTCTTCTGCCAACTGAACTGGGGCCACCAACTTGGGTACCCGGTAATTGTAAAACTTGTAAGCTTGTAAACGAGTGCTAGTGAACGCGCGAGCAGACGTTTTTGTCGGTGACGGCGAAGAACGCGAAGAGCGACTGACGCAGGACGCGGAGAATGGCGCACGAGGAAGGAGCACTGGCAGAGGAGAAAGGAGAAAGGAGAAGGATGGGGAACAGCAGAAGACCAGGAGTCTGCACCAGAGAGGAGCAAGGAGCATCCCTCTCCAGTCATCTCTCTCTGCGTTCTCTCGCTGTGTGTGCGCGCATCATGCCAGTCAGCAGTCGGTCAAGGCTGCTCTTGCTCTCTGTACTCTGTACCCATTCTTCTTCTTCTACTTTTTCTTCTTCTCTTACTATTACTTCTTCTTCTACTACTTTTTCTTCTTTTTTCTTCTTCTTCTACTTTTTTCTTCTTCTTCTACTTTTTAATCTTTTTTATTCTTCTTCTACTTTTTTCTTCTTCTTCTTCTTCTTCTTCTTCTTCTTCTTCTTCTTCTTCTACTTTTTCTTCTTCTCTTACTATTTCTTCTTAAAAAGAATTTATTAATTTCGAATTCCTTTAATTGCTATCAGTTTATACAGAAGACTTCCGCAATGGCGGACATTGACAACAGTATTTAATAGCTGATGGAAATCGATGAATGCTACTGTACAAAAATATCAGTCACCACCGGGAATCGAACCACGAACCTCCCAATTGCCGGTCGGGCGCCTTAACCACTAGACCATGGAGACCTTTCTGCACAGCAGCATTCATTTTTAACTTGTGGTCTAGTGGTTAAGGCGCCCGACCGGCAATTGGGAGGTCCGTGGTTCGATTTCCGGTGGTGACTGATATTTTTGTACAGTAGCATTCATCGATTTCCATCAGCTATTAAATACTGTTGTCAATATCCGCCATTGCGGAAGTCTTCAGTATAAACTGATAGCAATTAAAGGAATTCGAAATTAATAAATTCTGTTTAAGTAAATTTGTCAGTTTGTTCAATTGTCAGTAACTTCGAACTAACTTGTGAGATACGAGCCGATATGGCCAAGTTAAAAATGAATGCTGCTGTGCAGAAAGGTCTCCATGGTCTAGTGGTTAAGGCGCCCGACCGGCAATTGGGAGGTCCGTGGTTCGATTTCCGGTGGTGACTGATATTTTTGTACAGTAGCATTCATCGATTTCCATCAGCTATTAAATACTGTTGTCAATATCCGCCATTGCGGAAGTCTTCAGTATAAACTGATAGCAATTAAAGGAATTCGAAATTAATAAATTCTGTTTAAGTAAATTTGTCAGTTTGTTCAATTGTCAGTAACTTCGAACTAACTTATTTCTTCTTCTTCTACTACTTTTTCTTCGTTTTTCTTCTTCTTCTCCTTTTTCATCTTTTTATTCTTCTTCTACTTTTTCTTCTTCTTCTTCTTCTTCTTCTTCTTCTTCTTCTACTTTTTCTTCTTCTCTTACTATTTCTTCTTCTTCTACTACTTTTTCTTCTTGTTTCTACATCTTCTACTTTTTCTTCTTCTTCTTCTTCCTCTACTTTTTCATCTTTTTTATTCTTCTTCTTCTACTTTTTCTTCTTCTTCTTCTTCTTCTTCTTCTTCATCTTCTTCTTCTTCTTAAAAAGTCCCATGTCGCATTTCTGGGCGACCGGACTGTTTATCTGGGCCAATCACCATTTTTTGGAATATTTGTTTGTGCTTACGATCGAAATTTCAGGGGTTTAAAAGGGGGGGGGGGGGGAGAAAGGATAGAAAAATACATGAAAGTTTTTGAATAGCTTAAGTTAATAAATAACCTAATCATTTAAAAACAAGTGGAAATAGAAAAGCGGAATGAATCTACCTTACGGTAAATTCAAAGGGGACGCTCTCACTGCAAACTGTTTATTTTATAACTGGACTGATTATTTTACATTCCCATAGCAACACATGCTATAGGATTAAGATTAAGACAACTTTACAAACACTCCTACAGCTCTTCCATAAATAAATAAATAAAATAAATAATAAATAAATGATTTATTTTCCAAACTAATACTACTACAAATTTACAAACATCTACAGTTATTAATACAAAAATGTGTTAGTAAAAGATCAAAATTTATGTTATAATACAAAAGTTTTTGTGTGGAAAATTGACCTACTCCACTATGGCAAGCCATGTTCTAGAGTAGGTTTGAATTTTTGTGAGCGAATAAGTAAGATTAGTAAGTGTTAAGTAAATCAGTAAATGTCTTGTGGGTATGAGTTCTGTGTGTGTGTGTTCTATGATACTATGAATTGTTTGAAATTACTGTTTCTATTCTCTGTCTTCCTTTGCTTGTTAACCAATTTTGTACTGTTGCTTTGAACTTTTTGAAGTGAGTTATGTGTTTAATGTTTTCAGGAAGTAGATTATATAATTTTGGTGCTAGATGATTGAAATGTCTTTGGTATAGTGCCTTCTTAGCAACATTAGTGATAAGAAGGTTCCTGTATCTGGTGTTGTGGCTATGGTTTCTGGTTTGGAAGCTGGCTGGATTTTTGTGTATTCTGCATAGTATTTCCTTGGAGTACAGCTGTCTTGGATCCATCACAAAGTATTCGCTGAATAGCTGGTCCAATGGATAGTGTGGTGGTTTCCGGTTGATGACCCTCATAATCAGCTTCTGAACCTTGAGGAGCAGCTCAATATGCAGGAAGCTGGTTCCTCCCCATCCTACAATCCCATACATAAGCAAGGACTGGGTCAGAGAATAGTAAATTGTTTTCAGACACCTCTCATTGACTAGTGTCCTCAGGATTCTGAACTTGTAGATGGTTTTTCTTAACCTCCCGCATAAGTCGTTGATATGATGGTCCCAGCGCAGAAACGAATCCATTGTAACTCCAAGATATTTGTGAAACTGTTTTCTGTGAACTGTGTATGATGTGTTATTCATATGATTAGTGACTATTAGATTATCCTCTGTTGGCTGTCCATGCTGAGTTGCTGAGAAGGACAGGAAATATGTCTTCTCATAGTTCAAGGTTAGGAGATTCCCATTCAACCAGTGAGACACCCTCTGTAGCCCAATCTCAGCCTTTCTCCAGGTCATCCCCCAGGATGGCTCAGAAAACAGAGTAGTACTGTGTCATCTGCAAATGTGGTGATGGATCCATCAATCTCCATATCGCATAATGGATTTATGTAAAGCAAAAAGAGAATTGGTCATAGTACTGTTCCTTGTGGCACTCCATATTCCACTATCAGCTTGCTGCTCACACATCCATTGACTCTGACACATTGTGTTCGGTTTGTCAGGTAGCTGTTGAACAGGTTCCATGCAACTCCTCTTATGCCATAGTTGTTGAGTCTGGATAGTAGGATATCATGTGATACAGTATCAAAAGCCTTCTTCAAATCTAAGAATACTGCTAATGGTTTATCTTCTGCATTTATTTTGTCTACAATCCGAGTGGTAACATAGTGGATAGCATCATTAGTACTGTAACTAGATCTAAAACCATATTGGTTTGGTGATGGTATATTGTTTTTTTCAAGAAAGCTGACTAGTCTAGTTTTAATGCATTTTTCAAACAGTTTTGATAGTATACTAAGCAGTGATATAGGTCTGTAGCAATTCATATCTTTTTTATCTCCTGATTTGAAAATTGGACAGATGACAGCTTCTTTTAGACATTGAGGAAAAACACCTTCAAAAATTCTATTTACAATGTATGTTAATGGCTTGGAAAGGCTAGCACTGTTTTGTTTGAAAAGTTCTGGTTTGAGGTTATCCAATCCTACAAATACCTACAAATATCATACCAAACCAAACGTTTTTACCAACTCTTTCTATCAGTAATTAATTTGAAACCATACACAATCGTTCAACTCCTCAAAAGTCCACTTTTCCCTAACCTAACCTCAGCACTTGAATGTTTATTTTATATTCCCATAGCAACATATGCCATGAGATTAAAACAACTTCACGAACGTCCTTATAACTCCAATATAGTATGAACAGGCTGACCCCCTTAGCTCAGGTCAGGGGTGACCGACAACTTTAATTTTATTTATTTTTTTCTTCTTAAGAGGAGCCTTACTACCTCCTGAAAATTTGGTACCTGTACTCCAAGTAGTTTTTGCTCTAAAGTTGTATGCGTATGGACAGAGCCTACGCATAATGCTCTCCATCCATGTACTTCGTACAGTGAGAGCTGGAACCACTGATAAAAAAGTAACATTGATTTCAAACTGTGGAAAAATACATTTTCCTACAACTGCTTGTAAAGTCGTTCTTTACGTACTGAAAACTAATTGTAAAATACCTCTTTACTGCTCCGCAAGCGGTAGAGTACTTTATGCTCGCCAGCTGTTTTCTTTACGCTTTAGTTTTGACTTTGATGTCTTCTCATTGTTGGATCACAGAATCCATGAATTCTCATAGCCTCAAAAATGGCGCATGCTAACCTAATCCGCGCACGGTCTGTGATGTTACAAACTACAAGCTTTTATTATGTTGGAATCCAGAACTGCAGTTTTAGGAAAAATATTGTATGCAATTCGCGCGTGAAGCTTCTTTATTGCTCTCGCAAAATTACTGCGCTCCGCTATGCGTCGCGCAGTAAATGTTTTGGCTCGAGCGATAAAGTCGCGCTTCACGCTCTTAATACATAAATAACTATTTTGTCATACTCGTACATATTCACCACTTTACCGAGCATTGAATCGAGCCGGTAACCACGTCTTTTTACAGAAAGAGCAGCTGATTTTCATTACCGCATCCTTTTTCAGTGCGGTAATGGATATTACCGCATTCCAGCTGTTTCAAAATTTGGAAAAACAGCTGATCTCAGAAGAATTTTTAGTATTTTACCACGGAGATGGATTTTGAGGTTATGTTTGATGATGCTTGTTGTAATTGCTCAAAGTTTATTATTTTTATATTTTAGACTAGTTTGACGAAAAATATCGTACGTAACTTGTCCGAGAAGATGTTTCCTGTCCTCATATGATAATACCGCACTCGACTTCGTCTTGTGCGTTAACTTATCATACTCGTACAGTAAACACCATTTCCCGCACTTGTATTGTAACGTAATATACTATCACTTAGAAGGATTTTGAATTACAAAATTGGACTTTGCTATTAGTGAGATACAGTAGTTTATTATCAAGTAATCAAATTATCGATTTTCCAGAAAATCCACAAAAAATGCCGAAAAATTCTTACTTGAGATTTATTCAAAATGCTGTACCAACTATTTATTATGAAATTCTTGCAAATTTTGTTTTCTTAAAAATAGGCTTTCTCTCAGGGGCTTGGCTCAGTCTCAAATAACCTCCCTTATCTGGCAATTTTTTCTTTTTCTATTGTTCCCTTCTTTCCTCATCATATTTCTAGCTAATTCTCCCAAAATGTACATTTTTGTGAAGGACGTTCCAAGTATGCAACCGATTACTTCCCAGGCGTAAATAGTAGATAATGGCACGCCTCTGAATGTCGTCTGAATAGCGTATAGAATTTTATCTGCTCGTGACCGTTTGGTATTCTATAGAACACGCACAGATTTGTGCATGCCTATAAAAATTTTATGTAAATATTCATACGAATGTCATGTTTTGTACGTTGATGATTAAGTAATAAAGAGACAGGAAGGTAATTATGCAATGGCGTCATCAGCACTCGGTGCATTCCACAAATTAGCGTTCCTTTTTCTGTTTTTTCTCTTAATTTGTCGTTTTTCTGCAGCCAGAAAATATTTCCCGAGCCGGACACTTCCACGAGTCAAGAGATTGCTCAATTTGCAGCTGAAGCTCGCGTGCAATTAACAGACGCTGAGCTTTCAACTGAGTGGAGGATCACAATTTTCACAGTCAAGTAAGTTACATTGCTATTGGCTAAGTGGTGAGTACCGTTCACTGTGTGTGTAAGAGAGAGAGAGAGCGAAAGAGAAAGATAGTGAGGGAGAGAGAGAGGGAGAGAGAGAAAGTGAATGAAAGGAGTGAGATATTTGATATTTATTTATTACAACTCACGTTGCTAGGTCTTAAGATACCTATGGCAAACACTAGTTCAAATGAAATTGGAAAATACAGTATGTTATGTGATGATGATAATAATAATAATAATAATAATAATAATAATAATAATAATAATAATAATAAAAATAATAATAATAATATTAATAATAATAGAAATAAACATTTATTATTATATTATTTATTATAATATTAATTTAAAAACAGAAATAAACATAGTAAACTTCCAAAAAAAGGAGAAGAAAATATATATATATAAAGGAACAATTTACAGACAGACAACAATGTGAGAGATTAAGATCGATACAAAGAGGTATGTAATGGAAATGAAAATGTTAAAATAATGGACGAAAAAGAATAAAAAATGTATACAGTGAGTAAGAGAGGGGAGAGAGGGGGAGAGTGGAGTGAGAGAGAGCGAGTAGCAGAGAGATAGATAGATAAAATGCCTTTATTTCGCACTTTACAATACAAAAAGTGCTGTGGGCGAAGTTGAGGCATACAAGTCCCCTCTTCCACTTAACCCACAGTATCAAGAAAAAACCTTCATTAACAAGTAAAACTAAAGAAATAGTACAATACAAAATATAATAGTTTAAAATTAAATTTTGTTTGAAAGTGTTATAAACACATGACACGCACACGCACATACACACATACCAATGTGGTAGGGCTCAAAACATGCACACACATTCACACAAACACTTATAATAAAGTATAATAAAACTAAAACTAAAAATAATAAGGTAATTTCAATAATTTAAAATTAAAATGATCAAATTTAATGTTAAAAAATAATTTAAAAAAATGAGAGAGTGTGTGAGAGAGAGAGACAATGGGACAGAGAGAGTGTTAGAGTGGAACATCTAATTCTAACCATTGCCATCTCCTGCAGAAGATTCCATGGTTTCAGTTTGAGTAAAATAGATTATATAATGGTAAACAAATACTTCCCATGTATTCATATTAATTTTAGGGAAGTGATAACCGCGAGCCGTAGCAGGTATCTATTCAGTCAGATAAATGCAAGCTACGAACTCCTGGGCTCTCTTTATAAGGGTGACCGATTGGATTGGCCAACAAAAAGTAGTCTGTTTCTGCTGTAGCACTTCCCGGTTGTTTGGAAACCAACTTAAACGCTAGGTACAACTCACCAAACACCATCATCCAACTCATTACTTACGCACAGGTCTCAGACCTATGAGGGAATTATAATCAAACAAAATTAAAAAATATATAATAATAATATACCAGAGACAAAACCTCCAAGAGTTGGAACAAAATTTAGTGAAGAGATAAAAGCTGAATTCGCACAAAAAATGAACAGCTGGTGGGCAAACAAGAACAAGTCCAAAAAATGAACCATCTTCAATCAGCGTCTTCCACTTTGGGAGTTTTACGTATAATAATAATAATAATAATAATAATAATAATAATAAGTAAGGGCCTAGGGCTGGTGCAATTTATTTATAATAAAAAATGCTTGTCTCTTCACACAAAAATTAGACACTATAATACAGTAATCAAACCTTCAATGCTATATGCCAGTGAAACCATGAACCTCAACAGGAAAGCCAATAGGGAAAATTTTAAGAAGGAGGAAAGGAAAATAATTAGGAAAATTCTTGGTCCAAGATTAACTCAAAACGGTTATAGATTACAGAAAAATACCATTGTTGAAGAACATTCAAATATAGCAACAGATATGAGAAAAAGACGCCTTAAATTTTATGGTCATATCATGAGGCTTCCTGATCATAGAATTACAAAAAAATTGGTAAAATATGTAGCTTCGCTTGCCAATGGAGGAGAATGGATTCAAAATGTTAAAAAAGAACTAGTTCTTGCAAAAATTATTGATAATGACATTTCCAATCGAAATAACTTTAGAACAAAAATTAATAAATGGGAAATTATTCCAGAGGTTAAAGCTCCAAGAGTCGGAACAAGATGGAGAGAAGAAAGAAAAGCTGGTGGGCGAACAGGACCACCACCAAGTCCAATAAATAATATTAATAATAATAATAATAATATTTTTTTTATTTAGGCGTTTTGCCATTTTGACATGTACATGAGCTATTGGCTAAAGCCACCTCCAAACCTAGAGACCGCCTGGAACTGAATAATAATAATATTAATAATAATAATAATAATAATAATAATAATATTTTTTTTATTTAGGCGTTTTGCCATTTTGACATGTACATGAGCTATTGGCTAAAGCCACCTCCAAACCTAGAGACCGCCTGGAACTGAATAATAATAATATTAATAATAATAATAATAATAATAATAATAATAAATTATTATTATTATTATTATTATAAAATAAGATAAATTAGAGGATCAAAGGATCAGATTAGAGGCAAACATATGTGATAGTCTACCTTTCTGTTGACCTTGAAGGTGTTGCAGTTGCACAAGCACTGCCTAGGTGTTCGAATGTAGCCGAGTTTGTTGTGCAAAAATGGCGACGGCTGTCGGACGGCCACCGGAAGCTGTGAGGAAGTTCAGGAACAAGAAAAAGAAAAAGAAGATGGAGTAGGCGCCGAGGGATGTTGATTGTTGATATTGCCACAGGAGGCCGGAACTTTGGCGCAATGCGCGCGCAAAGTGACAATTCCGTTTCGATTTACGGCCGGTGGAAAGGAAAGGAAGAGGACAAAGAGAAGATATGTGGATAAAGAAGAGAGAAAAGTATAGAAGATGCCACTATAGACTTGCATGCTCTGCTATAGGTGATAGAGCTCATTTAAGAGACCATAGAATAAGAGAAATTGAACTTTTTGCCACTTTTGTTACAAACGTTAATCTATGCAATAGATTAACGCTGTTACCACAACTGGTTCTATTGTGCAATAAAATAAGCCGAAACAACGGAGTAACTAAGGACTTGACGAATTAAATAATAATTAATTATCTTGAAGATGAGATTCAATACCTCGAAAACGTTCGGCCGAATGTGAGTATTATAATAAATGTACTCACAATATAAAACTGACTGCAAGTCGTTAAATTTACAACAAAAATTCAATAATAATTATCATTATTTTAAGTTGTTCTGATAGGTGAATGTACCATTCAACCAAGGTGCAACATCTAATCATTGTCCTCTCCTTCTTCAGAAGATTCCATGGTTTCAGTTTGAGTAGACTAGATCATATAATGGTCCTACTAACCTTGCCTGCCATAAATTCAATTCAATAAATTCAATTCTACTACTTCGGTTTCTATAAACTTCATATGAATCCCAATTCACAAAAAAATGCACATAGGTAGTTCTTGAAAAAGAGTTTTGTTTGTTCTTCTATTTGTTCAACAGATCTATAAAATGTATCATGCATCAATATTTTCTCTAAATTTTTTTCAATTCGACGATTTAAAATAATAGTTTAAGAAAAGATTTCAACACAATCAAAATGAAAACATCAATATAAAGTCAAGTAGGAAAATAAAGTAAATAGTTTTGGGCTGAACATCAAACTTGTAATTTCCAATGTTTTGATTTTCAAATGAAAAAACAACAGCTGCCAATGTTTTGATTTTCACTAGCCAAGACTAACCTAGAGCCTATAGTGAGAGTCTGTTTTACATCATAAGTACTTTTATATTATTGATCCCCAAACTCAAAAATCAATAGCGATCTCACTTGGACTATGAGGAAGCTGTATAACAAGTTTCAAGAGTTAAGAATCTTTCTTTCAAGCGCTAGGGCACAGCGCGATTTCAATAAGGCCCTGTTGGGTCCTTAATAGTGTATAATTAATAGATCTTAATAGATCTTCATTAATAGATCTTAATAGATCTTCATTAATAGATCTTAATAGATCTTCATTAATAGATCTTAATAGATCTTCATTAATAGATCTTAAAAGATCTACATCTTTTAGGATTTATATTTGTTTTCTAGTAAACGATTGAGAGGCTAACTCTTTATTTTAACTCTTTGAACCTCATCCTGTAAGACTTGATAATTATGAATTTAATTAAAAATTTAAATTAGAAGTATATTTAAAAATAAACCAACAAGGAAATTGAACCTTCTAACCGTCGATTTATGCTAATAGGCGAGTAAACCAAGTCATAATTAGTACATTAATGAAGTAGATGACAATTATATAGGGAAATTTTTTTTGTATTTTGGTATATTTGTTTTATTATAAATTACATCATACATTAAATAACCATTACTAGGCATCATAATTTATATGAAATACATGCATATCTAGTTCCATTGTTATAACTTGTACCAAATAAAGTTTATAACCACAAAACTATGCACACAAAAATTGTGTAACTGTCGCTACTACAGTAATATTTTATTTTTAGTAATAAACATGTTTTAAAATGGGCTACCCATGATTAATAAAAAAAAGCTATAGGCTACACAAGAAATTATATAACTGTCATTAATATAAAAGCTTATTTCCTTTCTTGAAATAAATGAAATTATGACAATATCAAGTTTCATAACTTCTTTATTCAACTCTTCATCTACAAGTTTTATTAGTTATTCTTTATTATCTTCCATTTTGAATTTTCTTGCATTTTTTCTCATTCTGTGGTCTTACAAAATATTTTTTTGCCTTCCCAAATACTGTTAAATAGTTATCCTTTGATAGTACATGTCATCAAAAGCTTCACGTTCTTTTAAACAGCATGAGTACAATTATACATATACCTTTCCCAACTCACTGCTAGCGCACAAGCATTATGCTCATGCTAGAGAGTTTATTTCATGAACAAGATAGCTTAGCTTAGGTGTCTACACTAATATTTATAACTTTTGAATTCATTGATGTAAGTTTATTTAGAAATCAAATTTAAAATTCATATCAAATGTTATTCCTTCCTTTAAAATAACATACAACATATTCAATTTTGAATAAAATTTCAATGTGAAATGCAATGTAAGAATAAGATTAAACTGATTTGATTTTGATTCGATATTTCTTCAAATTCTAGTCAAACCCTTTCTTTAAACAAGCAAACATTCCATTAATTCCTAATACTATTTAGAACCTCGGACTCATCGTTCCATCTTGCACTTGAAACAGAAGATTCTCAGTTACAGTTAACGGCTTTGAGAAGATACTGGAGGAGACCTTCGCCGTACAGCACTGCAGTTACCGTATGATTCAACAAGCGACAGCATGATTGAATGACCGTTGTACAGGTACGGTAAATGCCAGCAATACAAGGTCGTACCAAGAGTATGTACTACAACTACTACAACAACCTTATTACAATAATTGTATAATAATGCAGACGGCAGCCATCTCATTCATTTTCAGCAAGATTCAACAGTGTTGCCTTGCTGGCCATCGGCAAAGGTGCACTTCCCACGATTACGGTTGGTTACCTTCTTCCGTTTTCATGTTTATCACCTCCATTTTGGTCACATGATCTTTTTTGAACACTTATCGTCTTCTATTTACTGTGCCTGGTACTAACGTTGCTGAACTTTTGTAAGATACTAGCCATTTGCAAATTACAGGCGTCTGATAAATGATTCTAAAAAGGGGAAAGTGATTCTGAAGACTTTGAGCGATATGAATAATATTGTATCACTGAGTCTTCTACCCGACTTCAGAAACCCTTCTATTATTTGTTCATTGACCAGGTATTCTAAAAGCCATAAAACGATATGAATCAATTAAACATAACTTTTCCAAAAAACTACCGCCCCAAAAACAGAAATCTGATGCTAACTATTGGCTGATGGGTTCAACAGATTCAATAAATTCAACCAATCAATCAATTTTTTATTCATTAAAATACATCAGGAGTCCCACTAAACCGGCAGGTTTTTCAGTAGGTGCCCATACCTTATTAGTAGAGCAAAACCTAAAATTTTCAATAAATACATCAAAAAAGAATTAATTAACTGATAAAAATAATAATAATAATAGGAATGAGAAGAATTGTATAGTAGGCTATAGAAAGTAGTGAAGTATTACAGTAAAAAACAGAGTTATTATAAGAAAAGCTATAAGCAGGAAAAAATAATAGGTTAAAAGACAAGAAAAAATAAGTTAATAGCAGATAAAAAAAACAAGAAAACAAAGAAAAAGGGATCTTACACAATTAATAATAATAATAATCTTTATTTCCGCACATACAAACAAGCATAAGAAAAAGAAATACACAGGAAAAAAATTATACATGATAGAAAATAATAATAATTATAAAACAATCAATTATTAGGAGAGAAACCAAGAAGTTACAAAGAAAAAAAAATACTTAGATCAACTGAACTATCATGTACAAGAAATAAAATGTTACAAAAAAAATATCTGCAGAAATAATAATGTATGCAAATAATTTCATTGTGAAATTATGTCCGCATACAGGAGCATCATAGGATCCAACAAATATGCCATGAATTGATGTAATAAAAAAATGAATATTAGAATTAAAACACTTGGAGGAAACATAGAATAATAATGGTACAAAAATGTAGGAGTAGAAACAATAAGGACTAAAAATATACCATTAATTCAATAGAATTGATAACTTGAAGCATTATAATGGTCCCTCTGGCTGGCGGCAGTGATATATTGAAAAAATTATTTCTCATTTTACCAGCAAAAAATGAAAACAGATACATAGGAAATATTTTGTTTCATGTTTCCAACCATCAATTTATTTCTATGACAATTTGTGATTCAAGAATGCCAAAAAATTTAAAAATAATGCCAAAAAAAGAAGTCATTCCAATAGGAGCTTAATGAATCAATTATTATTATATTAAATATGAAATGAGTCACATTTCCTACTAGATTGACGTGTTCTTCATTCTTCTCTATTCAAAATTTATAATAAACATTTATGAAATAATACTTTGCTATGAATATTATAGCAGTTATTAATGCATATGAAATAAGAAAGTATTTAGTCAATTAGCTGTTTATGTAGTAGTTGAATTGAAAAACTGTATAGTTTTCATTAGACAATAATAAAATATTTAATTAAACTTGTCTAAAAATGAAATTCTTGTCTCTTTTATAAAAACTTTTCAATTAATTTTGGAAGATTCCAGTTGGCAAGAAAGAAATTAAAAAAACATTAAAGGAGTAGGCCCTCTGAAAAGAGTATAGAAAAACAAAAATAATAAAAACCAAATGGAAGCAGACTGCAGTAAGGAAGCAATCACATTTATTATAAAAACAAGATATATAGTTTTAGCAGTTATGCCATTCTCAATATTTCAATCAAACTAAAACTAACATACAGAGCAGCTTCATAAAAATATGGCCTAGATGGACAAATACTATTGGCTAATATGAAGGGAGCCTCTAATAGGCCGAACTACTCCAAGCCTGTCATTGGCTGATGGCTAAGACTAGACACGCCTACTCGTGAAAGGTGGAGCAAACAGAGTCTGGTCTCAGTCATCAGCCAATCACAGGCCTCCAGCTTGAAGTACTTCAGCCTAACCCCGCCTAACTTCTATTTCATTCAGAATTCTTGCTTTTTTGAATATTTCTTTAAATATATCTGAATGATAATCATTATTATCAATAGCAGATAGTTGATTGAACAATACAATCTCTATAGATGAACATTGAAAGAAGATAGAGCTACATCAATATTTTTATGTCAATTTGTAAATAAATTTCTATGTCAAAAACTATGCCAATTTATTTTTGAGATTTCTAAAGCAATCTAATGCCTCCCTTATTTTCATAGCATTATTATCCCCCTATTAAGTTCAAGGGGGGAGGGACAAGGGGTTCATGACCACCCCAAAATTGAAAATTTAAAGGAAAGGGGGTAAGGAGAGGCAATCTCGCAAAAACGTCCAACACACCCCATTTGTGACCCCCTCCCCCTCCCTTTTGATTGAGCTTTTGATTAAGCTTACTACTGTCTTTCTTTCCTGAACCTGAATAATTTCAAGCCTAAAAACACTTGAACCCAAAAACTATCTTATTTAAACAATATTAAATATGATGTGGTGTTATGTCTTCTGTCTTTTTCTTTTCTGGAGGATGAAGCCCACATAGGTCTGAGACCTGTGCGTGGATAATGAGTTGGATGATGGTTATTGATGAGTTGGACCTACAGTTTGAGGTGGGTTCCGAACCACCGGGAAGTGAAATTACAGCAGAGAACAGTGTCTTATTTGCTGGCCAATCTAATCGCTCACCCTTACAAAAAGTGCCTAGGAGAACGCAGCTTATCTTTATCTGATTGAACAGATATCTGCTACGGCTCACGGCTAATAATACAGACTGTAACGTGTTACTCAACAGATGACTTGTTATTTATTAATTTTGTGTAGTGAATAAACAGATAAATGAATGATTCATCACACAAGACTTGTTGTTACCTAGTCACTATGAAGACTATCAAAATTAACGGTTTCTTTGTCTGGGACTACTGGGATTGAGGTCTCTTAGTTGATTCTCTTCATTTCTATTGCACTCCCGCCATCACACCTTCTTTATCACCTCTCTTTTATACGCCCTTATTTTGCGACCAGGACACCTGTAAAAATTAGTGTGCTCTACTAATACACCATAGTCAGTGATTATGCTCCTGCTAGACCTTCTTGTTGTAGCGGTTCTCAAATAAATTGCAACCTGAGAGAGACAGGATGTCCTTGGCCTATCACCTGTGCTGCTGTATAAGCTATCAATAAGAATCACTACTTAAATGCGGCTTTGTACTATCGGTGATCGAGAAGAATAATAATAATAGCCTAATAAGATGATGATGATGGTCGAGAATCAAAACGAAGAAGGAGAGGGAGGAAAGAAGAAGGAAAAAGGAGGTAGAAGAAAATAAGGAGGGAGAGAAAGAAAAAAGAAGAACAGGAGGAAGAGGAAGAAGAAAAGAAGAGGAGGGAGTAATGAATAAAGAATGAGTAAAGAATACAAAGGAGGAGAAAATATGACGAGAGAGGAGAAAAAAAACGAGAATAAAAGAAGAAGAAGAAGGAGATGGAGAAGAAGAAGAAGAAGAAGAAGAAGAAGTGAGCGAGAGAGAGTATAAGAAGGAGGAGAAGGAGTGAGAGGATGGAAGATGATGAAGAAGGAAAAGGGGAGGTAGAATAAGAGGAAAAAGGAGATGAGAAAAAAGAAGATAGCAGCTTTGTGACTAGTAGCTGTAGGCGATCAAAATATGCACCTGCACCGCCATTAACCAGTAGGCAGTAGCTCATCCGATAGTAGCATTATCAATAGTACATGATTGTATAGTATAGACCTATAGACTATAGAAGAATATTGCTCACTAGTTTATTAGCCTTTCAAAGCCAATTGCTAAAAGATGAAACGGAACTCCATTCATGTCATCATGGTGCAATACCTATTCCATGAGGGATTGTAGAATATGCTGAAGCTAGAACTAATAAAAATATGTAAAACTTTTAAATTATAAGAAAATTCATCTTTTTTCCTTATAAAATGTGAGAAAATTTCTCAAAAAGTTGTTAAAATAATTAATTTATAGAAGGAACAACATAGACATTGTCACGATGCGCTAGACGAGGTACTAGGCATTTGTAGATGTTGGTGAGAAAAAAAAAGAAAATTTGTGACAAAAAAAATATAAAATCTTTTGATAGTTTTTTCATTTATTTTTGCAAGAAATATAATTAGATAGTAAGTTATTAAGAGCATGAGACTTAGGGTGCTTGCATGGCAAATAAGGATTTATGAAAATTTCTTACAGTGATAGAACAGGTGATCGGCTTCTCAAATGCTGCTGAACGAATGTATATAGGCCTATCTCGGGTCACACTTTGAATTCGTTGTTTTTTATTTTTTTTTTAAAGCGCGCTCAAATTACCTTGGGCCCAGGTAAATAAAAATTTTCACTACTCACAGTCGGGTGCGTGGCGATGAAAATTGTCCTGGCAGGACACCCTCCTAGGTAGGCGACGGCAGTCGGCAGCAGGTCATAGATTTTTAAATGGTCCTTTTGATAATAGAATGTATTCCGGCCTAATATGGATTCTACTTTAAACTATTTAATTTTTTTAATTTTTCAGGTGCTATAATATGAATCTTAACTTCCTGGTACTTTTTTACAATTAACGATTAACACCTTCAACATTCAGACGTGTACATGTCCCTAACGGCCAGCTTCTCCCTTGTCCTTTTTTTTTTTCAGTATTCATACACCGATCACAACAACAATTTTTATCAATCGGGTTTTTTGATTGGCCGATTTATTAAATAATAATTTACGTCATAGTGACGTTGCAAGCAAAAGAAAAATAGTCCACTTGAAACGTAGTTCAAGTGGCTGCAGAGTTACTTACAGTTTATTATTTATTGCGTTCAATAATCTACAAAATGATTCCTTTTTTTTTTTATTTAACAAAGTTTGAATAACAATTCGTCGGGCAAAAACAGCTGACAACTGTCAAAATGCAAATGCTTGCTAGATTGGATGGGTATTACGTTGGCATTGGCAGGCAAGGAGAAGATATTATAAAATATTTCTGTCATGAACCAGATTTGAGGTTATGTTATATGATTGTAAACAAAACGGCTCGAAGCTTCCTAGCAGCCCAAAATATACATTAAAAACAATGAACAACAATAAAAGTGAGTGGTAGGTAACACATAATGAGGTAAGTCAGTGCCATACTCAATTTCAAAAAGAGCCTGATTGCCAAATTTACAATAAGAACTTATGGTGTATTTGACGAGAAATATTCTAAATTGGGCCTAAATACGCCGTTTCGTCACAACATATACCATTAAAATTTTATTTTTATGTAGCACATATTTCACACTTGTGAATAATGACAAGTTTGATACCTATTATATATTTATAAAAAAATTATATATTTTTCCAGATTTGTAGATAAAGTTGGAAGTAGCAAATTGATGGTGCAAATAAAGTGGAACTGAGATCTAATGAAAGATGAAAAGGTACTTTGAAGAATAAAAAAACTTTTTTTAAAAATCATACATATAGGCTTGGAAATAATGACTCTTTTCAATGAGTCACTCAATCGTCCTCACACTTATAAGAGAGTCGTTTATTTGAACTAGTTCAAAATTGAGTCATCAGCAATGCTCGTGCTCATTCACTATAGCTTGTTCAGGCGCTCAGCGCTCACTCAGCACTCATACACACACAACAATAAACAGCCTTGTCGTATGTCTGGCGCCTCAATATAAATAATTCTCAAAATCTGAGTCATCAGTTTAATGTTCCAGAGCACAGAGCTTATTCTATTTTCCAGAAGTAGTCAGTTGCTATCGGTCGGTACTTATGATAGATTACATAAAGCTCGTGGAGCTGAGAGAGAGGTGAGTGAGTGAGCCAGATGTTGTAGTTAGTTCACTTCAAAGTTCAAAATGCTCGTGGAGTGGGGAGGTGAGTGCTCTTTTCTAGCAGTGCCTATAGCAGGCCGCTGCACTGCTCTGCTAATTCAAGGAGCGCTCACTAGATGTTGTATTGATGTATTCCATGAAAACACAAACGCAGCTCAAAAATGAACTAACTACTTTCTGAATTTGAACTACTAGTTCGTAGTTCATTTTAAAGAGTCAGTTACTTTGAACATCTCGCTCATTCTGGTCACATCTCTAATACATAACAAACTCATGAGTAGGCATAGACTTGAGTGACTTGATGAGTGTGAGTCTATTGATGATTCTAGGAGAGTTTCATATGCCAATTAGTCAATTAGTATTGAGAAAAAATGGAACTAAGGCTTAGTTAAAGATGAAAATATATTTCAATGAATCAAAAAACGGTTTTTGAATCATACATAACCTTGCAAAGATTTATAGATGGGAGTGAATCGATGAGTGTGAGTCTAGAAGATTTTAGGAAAGGCCCATATCTCAAATAATATTGAGGAAAAATTGTAACTGAATGCAAGATGAAAAATACTTTAAAGAATAAAAAAAACGTTGTTTTTTTTGGATCATACATAACTAACTAACAAATGTGCCCTGAAAAAGGCACATTTTTATGTGTTTGTCACATCACCATGAAGTGACTTGATGATACTGTCTTTAAAAGACTTCAGGAGAATCTAATAACAAAACTGACAAAATTATGATTTTTACTCACTTAATTAGTCTGGGCACGCGGCCGTTTGGTAGTCAGTTATGACGCGGGGTTGAGAGGGGAGTGTTTATCGCTCATTTCTAAAAACATGTGGCCCATGCGACGCTGCATATGTCTTCAATGTCAACTAGTCAACTTTTACAGGACGGCTAGTAGTGAAACCAGAGCCACACGCCCAGACTGATTGTTTCTACTGTACACTGGAGAGATGCATTCATCGGCTTCTTGTGCTTCTGGGCTGATAAAGCTTCTCTTTAGAAGTGAAATGAA
The DNA here is from genome assembly GCA_948455865.1 of Conomelus anceps. NCBI lineage: Eukaryota > Metazoa > Arthropoda > Insecta > Hemiptera > Delphacidae > Conomelus > Conomelus anceps. Next base: position 47,908,767 of record OX418223.1, on the reverse strand, counting down.
TCCCTCCAGTATAAGTGAGTAAAGATCATAATTTAAATAGAAATGCATTGTCAGTTTTGATATTAGATTGTTTGTCAAGTATTTCGTCATGGAAAACATCTCAGATTTTAGGAGAGGTCCTATAATCCTCCCTCCTCAAATAATTGCCTCAAATAAAACCTCACATAATTAAGGCTGTGCGCAGGGTTTTTTGGTCATAATTTTTTTTCGAAGTTTCTTGTATTGAATATTATAAGGGCTTGGGAATTTTATCTTTTGGTGTGAGGGAAAATGTTTTCCTCAATTATTTTGTGAAACATGGGTTTTCAGGGGCAAATTGATCTTACCTGTGAATGGTTTTAAACTTTTCATAAATTTTACATGACTAAAAGACATCTTGAGGAATAAAATGACATATTGTTTATTTCAATCTAACAAATGTTTTTTTTTTTAAATAAATTTTGGAAAAATTGAAATATTTTACAGATTTAAAAAAATGTATTTTGAAAAAACGAATTGCTTGATCACAGTAAAAAATATGTCATTTTATTCCTTGAGGTGTCTTCTAGTTACAGAAAATCGATCAAAGTTTAATATCGCTCATAGGTGAGATCAATTGCCTCCAAAAATCGAAAAATTTCAACTTTGAACTCCCATATTTCACAAAATAATTGATGAAAAAACTATTTTTCACAGCAATAAGATTTCAAAGCCCTTTCATTATTTAACATCCAATACAATAAACTTGGAAAAAAAATTATGAACAAAACCCTGCGCACAGCCTTAAGGAATGGTAGAGAAAAATAGGAGTGGAATAATTTTAGTGTTCAGTACATGTGTGTACTTTGTTCGTCATTTTGTGTAAAAATTTCAACTAGATGATTGGAACTGAATGTGTTTAAGATACAAAAGAAAGCGGTTAGGTATATAGAAAAAGTAAATAGATTAGATTCATGTAGGCCGTTGTTCAAGAGACTTGGTCTCCTAACTGTACCCTGCTTATATGTGTATGAAGCTACTTTATATGTAAAAACGAATGATATTATTAACGAACACGATTATAATACAAGAGGAGATTATTACTTCCTGAGTCACAATAGTAGCTTATTCAAACAAAAACCTAGTTATATTGGTAGGAAACTTTACAACAAGCTACCGCAGTTTTTAAAGAGTCTTGAAAATATAGAAATATTTAAAAACAATTAGAAAAATATTTAGTTGATAAAGCTTTTTATAGCGTACAAGAGTTCCTTTCACATCAAAATTAAGCCTCGCCTCAACTAATTGAAGTAATTGAATGGTATCTAGTGTATAATTGTTGATCTTACTTGTCTTATACTCCTTAACTGGAGTCTCCATGACATAATCTACAAAAAAAAGAAAAAAAAATTAACAACAGGAAATTCAAAACTTTGGAAAATAAAACAGTCACAAAAACACTTCAATTTTTCAAAACCGACAACTATTCCGTCATAAGGCAAGGCTCTAGACGGTTCCCCGTCTTCTGGAACAGTGTTTACATAAACGTTCTCATCACACGCAATCACTACTTGGTTCACATACATATTTCTCATACGTGTGAATAGGCCGTTATGAACGGTGAACATATTGTTACAGAGTGAACGTCATCACAGTCATAGTTTGAGTATGTGTGGGTTGCGAGTGGGATAGAGAGAGAGAGAGAGAGAGAGAGAGAGAGAGAGAGAGTGAGTGAGAGAGCAGGAGAGAGAATATAGCGAGCTTGGGAGTATGAGGTATTGAATGGAGAAGGTAAAGTAAGTAACAGTAAGGAATGATGACGGAAGAGACTTTAATTAATAAAGGTCGTTACATCTCTCTTTACATCTCTCACCTGGGGTGAGGAGCATACACACTTTTGAGGTCTCCAGATATGGTTTGTACAATATGATGTTTGAATTTCTAATGTTTAGCTACAGTTATGGGTCCAGAGAGCTCTACTATATTCTGGAAAGTGAGAGAAAGCAGGTGGAGAGTAACCTAAAAGGAAGTGATCCCAATTTTGTTTATCTGATAGATATTGCCTCAGATTAACTATTCTAGTTGAAGGTTATGGTATTGATTTTGATGTTAATAACGATACAGGCTTGCATTCACAATAGTACTTACTTTTTGAGTAGTATTGGACGCGTTTCAGAACCTGAATCCCATCCTCAGTGAATACATGATCATTTCCAAGATTTGTAGATTTATTTAATGTGCCAGACTTCCTAGATACCTGTTATTTCACACACATGCAGGCCCATGTATGGAAATGAGTTGAATTATTTAAATTCATAATGCTATTTCTATTTCCTTATCACTAGCGATATGTTTTCTCAATATGTACTTCATTATGAGTCAAAGTACGAGGCTATGCAGAATATCAAATATGAAGTAGCTATACTTGAAGGTGGAAGTACGTTTTTGAGCAGGACTCAGGATAAAAACTATTTCGCAGTCTAGTAGATCGTTAATTGATGATTTTACAAATTTGTCGATTTGATGAAAAGCTTGACTTTTCTAGCCAACTCTTTCCCAGAAAGTTTTGGAGAAATGTTTCGTCGATCGTTCATCAATGAGGAGTAATAAGTGTAAGTTTATATTTTTCTCATCAATTATCAAATTCTGTTGAGTGTTTTTGTCTTATCTTTCAAATGTATGTCAGTATTATTCTTACTTTAATAGACTCCCCTTTTCTGGGGATACCAGGACGAAAGAAAAGCATTGGGTTGAGGAAGCTTCATGGTATTGCTGTATTATGAAAGACACATGGTCAGGAAAAGAAGAAGCAAGTTACCTAAAAATAATAAACTTCGAGAAAATTGGAATAAACAGTTCAGTGGAATTTTAGAGGTTCAGAGTAAATTTCACTTATTTATTTAAGACAGAGTAGGGGTGTGTGTGTGTGTTTTTTTGTCTCACGGATTTCACAAAAACGGCCACGATTTGGAACACTAAATTTGACGCATAGCTTCCTCAAAACTCGTTTTAGAGTACCTCGAAGATCGATTTTTGATTTGCCTGTCAGTCTTTTCAAAATTAATGTTAAAATTTCACTTATGGGCACTATCAATGTTTCAAAATGTGTTTAGATGCAGGAAGCTCATAGAACAGCTGATAACGTGATACGTCAATTATGGTGATTTGGTGATAATGTAGAAGATACGCCGATGTCTCTTAAGCCAAAGCAACAGAACTAAATCAATATTACTGCTGCTAATTACCCAGCGTCATACGAGCCTACTTATTGTGTGTACTTATTGGTTTACTGCTTTTCCTTATAATAAATATTATTCTAAAGAATTAGACACAAGACTATGCAGGTGGGTACCTGCATAGTAAGTTACAGGTATGCAGGAAGCTATGCAACGTTGCTAAAAAGGTAGTTGACTTATAAAAAAACACTGAAAACGCACACAATTAGTGCCAAAAAACAGTTTATTTTTGTGAACTTCTCTTCTCAAACAGATGAACTGTATGGTATAAACAATGAGTGGTATTTCACTCAACCTTCCCGATTTTGCAATTCTGGAAAAACTAACATAAGTTACCTACCAGAAAAGAAAAACTCCAAACTGGATTCCCGGGCAAGACCGTGTAAAATAGTAGTGAGAAATAGTTTGAAAAAAGTTGAGTTCACGTTGAAGTCTTGTGAAGTATGTTAAGATAAGGGAAAGTGATTCCAATAATTAAGGAAGTGTGTTGTTTTGCATTTTAATAAAAATTTGAAGCTTCGGCAACTAAAAAAGTCTCAATGTTCGTGAATAATACGGGCAAAACTTTTTTTTTAGGATGAAGCCCACATAGGTCTGTGTTACATAGGACCTGTGAGTGGGTGATGAGCTGGACCTACAGTTTTAGGTGGGTTCCGAACCACCGGGAAGTGATTCTACAGCAGAGAACAGTGTTTTTTACCACAGCAGTTTTCAAATGCATCTTAAAACAATGGTTGAAAAATAAAAATAAATAACCCAAGTAGATTATCAGGAGCAGGAGTACTCAAGAAGAGCTACTACACCCAATTGACACGTTTTATCAATGGTTGAAATCACTTTTGCGGCTGAAGCTCAACTGTTTAACTCCTCTCTCATTCACTCTCACTCTTCCTAAATGTTTTTCGTCCCAAGTTTGCTTAGCTAATGCGGGTATTTCGTGACTGTGCGGTCACCGTAATTGCTATCTAATTTGGTGAGAGATGAGCCACTATCTGAGCAAGCACACTGAGTTTAACAACAGTGCATTATAGTATACTATATACAGTATGATAGGAGATCGTGATAGGATTCCGTAACGGACAAAAATGTGAGCCCAAAAAACTATTAATGACGAGTGATTTTGTATGCCTGTGAACTCTATGAGGCCGTTTTCAATTCGACGTATGCGATGATCAAGTCGAACGCTCGTCAAGTCTCTCTAAAAAAGAGCTAACAGTGGATGCGCGGTGTTGAATAACATGTCAAGAGGTGAAGAGGATGCTATTGAATAATATTTCCATCTAACGAGATTCCTCCAGCGCCGCTTTATATTACCCTTCTCTCTTTATATAATATTATGCGCGAATTATATTTGGACAGTTAGAGAGCGACGGCCGCCCACCTTTTCTTTAGCAAAACACGCTCAGCTGTTTTCTTTCTCTGCTCACATTCCTCGGCCAATTATTGCCTACTTTCAGGCACCAGTCTCCTTTCAATGTTTAGCTCAATGATTGGTGTGGTGTCACACTACTTCCTCGCTATTTGTTTCTATTATGTGAAGGGAAATGATTAATTTTTAGTATATATTTTCACTTAGTCGACATGTATACTGTTTAAAATGAATATAAAAACTTGAGACATAATTTGGAATAATGTTTGACTGGACGAATCTATGTCTAAAATCGCTTAAAATGCGGTTTTAAAAAGGGATTATTTTTCGAAAATTTCTCGAGATTTTTTTTTGTAGATTACGTCTTGGAAACTCCAGTTAAGGAGTATAAGACAAGTCAAATTAACAATTATACCCTCTTAAACACTAGTTACCATAATTAATTACTATATTAATTAGTTGAGCTTAATTTTAATGTGAAAGGATACCCCCAAGCTCTTACCATAATTACTATATTAATTAGTTGACCTTAATTTTAATGTTAAAGGATACTCCAAGCACCCCTTTTGAATAAACTATACATTAACGTCATGAATTTGACACAAAAAAGTGACCAATTTTATTCTTTTTGATTTTTCGAATAGTAGAATAAATAATAGAATGCGACATATAATAGAATGATCTGGATAAATTGATAGTTTCAAAAAAACTTAGTGACAGACTGTTTCAATAGCTCTCAAAATTATTTTGATTTTTCTATTAGGTTGATCAGTAATAGCCCATTTTTTCTGATATGAATGAACAAATTCTTTCTTATAAACAAACCTAAACTTAGTTCTCTGAAAACCATATTGCTTTTTTGTTTTTCCAAGAACCTCTTTTATTGTTTCTAAATCAGTATTATACTCTCTTTTTAATCAATTAAAATTTTTAAGTTTTTCACATAATGTTTTTTTACATTTTCTATGAACAACTATTCACATGTTTCAATAAGCGATTCATACCTGCGTTCAGGTCTCACCTTTGCAGGTATTATTTCCTCAAACACCACCTGATATTCCCACATAGTACACAATGGAAACTGTGACATTAAATGTGAAATTAAAGAATGGTGGTATCTATTATATTTAGTTAGTTGTCTATGAATTTTTTACCTTATTTGATTCTATTGTATTTATATAATGAAGATAGTTCATTACTTATTTTGTATTTTGTAATTTGAAAAATAAAATTTGATTTGATTTTGTTTTGAATTATTGTTAGAGAATCTCTCCTCCTCCTCTTATGGTGTACTATAAATATAGTGGCTGGAGGCTACCCCACATAATATGATTGGTCAACCCTACCATAAGTTATCTACCAGAAAAGAAAAACTCCAAACTGGATATTCCCGGGCAAGACCAGGTAAAGTGTTAGTTATAGATAAATAAAAATTGCAAAATTTATGAGTGGGTTCACCACAAATGCATGGCGCCAGTAGAGGAAGAAAATGAGCATCTGCCGGACATTAGAGAAAGCGCTTGTACATCGTCACCCGCCTAGACAATCCATGAGAACCGCGACTCTCAAACCAAAGAACAAACAGAACAGTCAGATGAGTCCGTTCTGCCTTGCCTCCCTCCCTCCCTCACAAAAATACCCCGCACTGACGCCCCCCCCCCCTTTCATGACCACCTACTACATCTAGTGATGCATCTTCCATTTACCATTGCACGACTGCCTGTTGACTTATGGGCGATAGCACCTCGATAACCAATAAATAATCATCTTGAGGGCAGAAGGTGACTCGAATTCTAAAAGGAAAAGAAGAATCGATCTATCGATCGCTTATCGATTAGATCACTTTCTCTGGTTCGACTCGGCCATCATTATTTGTGCGATCAGTCTCTTGTTTACGCAGACAACTCGTTAATAATAATTTCTCTCATTGTCTATGTGAGAATCTTTCACAGAAAAATATTTGATTCACAGGGAATTCCGGGACTGATAATTTAGAGGATGAATATTTTTGAGGATAACTTCTACATTGGTCTATTTGTTGGAAATATTTTACTGGCGAATTTAACACTTACTTATTCGGGTAATAGCTATTTCGCATTGTTGTAATGCTTCCTCAGTCACTGCACTCTACGAGTCTACTGCAAGAGTACACCTCTAGTGTTGGAAGCATTACAAAAGTTATAGCTCTATATTGTTTTTTTTTTCAATAAGAATTATTAATTTCATTTTATTTATTTTGTCCAACATTTATTTTATTAGCCTGAATCGGTGCCAAACCAAGTTTTAAAATTTTATTTGCCACCCCAACAAAACATTTTTATTTATAAAAACAAAATCCCTATTAGAGCAGTGCTACTAGAGTAATGCTATTAGACTCGTAGAGTACAGTGTCTGAGGAAGCATTACAACAATGCGAAATAGCTATCACACGAATAAGTAAGTGTTAAATACACCAATAAAGTATTTTCAACGAATAATTATCCATGTTTAATAATTAAAATGAAAAGTAATACGGAGCTACTACATCAGACATGATTTATCAACAACAACAAGAAAAATAATAAAACTCCTAAACATCCTGCAACAGATAATATTAATTGATTAATATTGTCTTCCAGATATATACTTAAAATTTTAAATTCTCTCATATCAATCATTAAAAATTATTGTATGAGTAATTTCAATTGAATATCAAAATGTTTTACTGTTTTATATTGTATTAAATTATTGTGTGAGTAATTTTTATTTATTATCAAAATGTTTTACTGTTTTATATTGTATTAAATTATTGTATGAGTAATCTTAATTTATTATAAGAACAAATTATTTATTTATAAGAAAAATTTAACAATAAATGCAAAGACGCAACAGACCAGAGTCCAAAACTGCTCTCTTCACAAATTTTGATTAAGCTATTTCAACCAAAACTTCTAGGTAAATACACACTAAAAATTTAGATTCACTGAAAAAAAAACAAAGAAAAAATAATTTGTTTCTTCTATTATCAAAATGTTTTACTGTTTTATATTGTATTCAATTATTGTGTAAGTAATTTTAATTTCTTATCAAATGTTTCACTGTTTTATATGTATTAAATTATTGTATAAGTAATTTACATTTCTTATCAAAATGTTTTACTGTTTTATATTGTATTTAATTATTGTGTGAGTAATTTTAATTTATCATCAAAATGTTCTACTGTCTTGTATATATTTAATTATTGTATGAGTAATTTCAATCAATATCAATATGTTTTACTGTTTTTTATTGTATTGTGAGAAGTGAATTACATTGAATGGTATTATAAGAAAATTGAATTGACCTAGTTCATAATAAAGGCCTGAAGGCTAGTAGTGTTGAACTAGCTACAGATTTATCAAATCTATGATAAATTGATTCTAGGATCATAAATATAATGACGGAAGAGCTAATCATTTAAAAAATATAAAACAATATTATCAGATAATATTATAGACCTGATCATTAAAAGCTGAGCAACACATTCTCTTATTGTAAAAGTTTTGATGGCAGGATGAACCACCTCATAAACTCATAGATCATACTTCATAGTTAAAACCTACATCACTTCAATAAGCCTCTTGATTTATTACTGACATTATTATTGGTGACCTAATACAAAGTTATCATCGATGCTGCCTTATCTCTCGTCTGTTGAAAAGGTGATTTTAAACGACTGACGTTTGAAATTGATTCCCGCAATTATGATCATTATTCTATAGAGGGAAGACCATGATATACACGGGCTGAGAGGAGTGATTGGAGGCTGGGAAGATGGCATTTGATGATGTCTGATCAGTTACACTGGCAAATGAATTGATGAATTAATTCATCACACGATGCGTGTACAGATATCGATATCAGGTTGGCAACTGATGTTCTAAAAAACCTTGAAAAATAATATTCTTCATAGCATTACACAGCGAAATTTTGATGATAATGAACCTGGGGAGTCCGGTCCCACTAGGCGTCAAATCTGCAAGAAAGTATAGAAACCAATCTGTCAAAACAAAACAATTCAAAACCTCAAACAGGGATAAAGGTCGTAAGGTAAGTAATCGATTTTCAACCTTATTATGAAATTAAATTGACATTTTCTCGAAATCAATATTCGCAGAAGATGCAAATCGATGAAAGCCAATCAACAATAATTATTATTAACCACAGAGATCAAAACTACCGCAAATATGAAAACTAGAAGGAAAATTTCTTCTTGAATACGTGTGCTTGGATGATGAGCCTGGAACTATATTAGATTTTCCGATAAAATTACAATAATAATGTAGGTGATTATCAAATTAAATAAGAGAAAACTGAATCAAAGGTCGTCAAATCAAATTGAAAAATAAGGTAAACGGTTGATTTCTTTTAAAGTTTTGCGGAGCTACTGTCAGACTGCATTGAACTCTCCTGTATCCTAAAGTAAGTAAAGTTAGCTTGTTGCTAGCTAAAGATCAATTTTTTATTGCTGATGAGTCCGAGACTTGTGCGGGAGTGATGAGGTGAATGATAACACATATAATTATTAACTTTTTAAGTGAATTCAACGACTTGTAGTCAAATTGACAGCAAGTCGTTGAATTCACTTAAAAAGTCTATATTAACAAGGCAGTTCGTCATGGAACAAGAAATCCAGGAACATATAATTAATTACACAAAAAATGCAGATCTTTTTAAGACAAGAAATGCTATAAAAAATAGAAGGCTTCAGAACATTGTGTCCATTGAAATGAAATGTTCAGATAGAAGGCTCATAGCATTTAAAATGTTATGATCGTTATTTATCCATGGTGAAAAAACTATTTTATTGAAATATAATTGAATTACTTTTAAAATAGAAAAAAATGGATCTCTTCTTAGTCATTAAGCATAGAGGGTTACACCGCTACTTGGTTTATCATTTTTATTGAAATTATAATTACCAAGTTTTTTAATTTTTAATCAAATTACACATCAACAAATTTCAGTGGACCATTTTAAATGCAATAAAGACGCTCTCTGGCTGCTACCCTCAGAGCTGTATTAAATTTTTGAACGTTTATTCAGTATCTCTTGACACAATAGGCCCTTGAATTGTATTTAGAATAAATTCTTGGATTTCTTGTTCCATAGCGATCTGCGTTGTTAATATTAACTTTATGTTGTAAATTTAACGACTTGCAGTCACTTTTAGATTGTGAATATATAAAAAATGTAGAATAGAGGCATTTCAAGAGTCCCTCGAGGCAAGAGACACTGAACGTTCATAAATACGGCACTTAATTTTAAGTTTCTCCGATGATGACAACATAAACAGGCATTAACATTCAAAAGGAGATCAAAAATATTCTAGATCTAGTATTCGGCCTCTTTAATTGATAATGACCACTGTTTTGTATATTATTAAATCACTGAGTACGAATTTACTTCCTGGATTGTTTGTTCCATGACGATCTGCGTTGTTAATATTAACTTTTCATGTGAAATTTAACGACATGCAGTCAAATATTTGTTAAGAATAAGTATAATAACTCACTTAAACTGGCCGAGTACTTTCGAATCTATGAGATCCATCTTCAGAGGCGCGGGTTCCTAGCTCATCATGTCAGTTTTTTGGTTAGAAGTGTTGTGGTTTTTGTAAAATATGATCAAAAAGTTTGTGAGATTTAAAAATCCAAAGCTGAATCGAATTTTGCCGACCATATCATTCAAACTGGACACACTTTCACTGACATCAGTACCAACCTACACATTCTACACATAAAATCTAAAGGACACGAACTCAACACCTTGGAACAATTTGAAATATACAAACACACCACACACAATAAACAAAACATTCTCAATGAACAACTAAATTTTAAATCTCACAAACTTTTTGATCATATTTTACAAAAACCACAACACTTCTAACCAAAAAACTGACATGATGATCTAGGAACCCGCGCCTCTGAAGATGGATCTCATAGATTCGAAAGTACTCGGCCAGTTTAAGTGAGTTATTATACTTATTCTTAACAAATATTTGACTGCATGTCGTTAAATTTCACATGAAAAGTTAATACGAATTTACTATCATCTATAAATTGGAGAAATATTATTTTAGTCAAATGTAACAACTTATAGGCCTAATTCTGTAGATCGAATGTTCTCTTGATGATTATTTATTTTATATAAACTTTTTATTTTTATGGTGAAATTACAGAAATATATTTAGTCTCTAGTTTTCTCTTAGTTGAATGTTTTTCTAGGCTCCAGACGATAATCTGTTCAAACTTATAATTATTGTTAGCTAAAGATCAATTATTATACAAAAAATGCAGAAATTTTTAAGACAAAATTTGTTTTTAGAAATATAATTTATGTAGGCCTAATTCTGTAAATTGAATGTTAATTTATTAGATTATTCTATTTACCCTATTAAACTACTTTATCTTGCTTTTTTCCTTTGTATATAGGCCTACTAAAAACCGCACTCATTCACCATTCAAGTCATGTTGGTCTCCTTTTTATTATAATTATCATCATAGATAAAGATCAATGAATAGATAAATGCCTTTATTTTTCGCACTATACAAACAAATAGTGCTGTGGGTGAAGTTGAGGCAAGCGAGCCTCCTTTTACAAGTGAAAGTAATAGTGAGTTTTGATAAAATATAGTTCTCTATGAAGTAAAACGTGGAGATCTGTTTGATTACATTAAATACTATTAAAAAAACAATTCAAGATTTTCACCTCAATAAAGTGGAAAATTTTCCCCCAATAGTTCTGGACATTTTTCAGGTGATTCACCTTCTGCCAAGATCTCTACCCGTAATTAAAACTCTGTCTCTCATCTGTAGGCCTACTTAGGCTACCGGAAACAATGATGCAGCTGCTGTCTTGGAAAAATAATACTGTCGGGAGAAACAACGACATCTGTGTGGACTTAAACCATCTCTCTTCTTCTTCGTCTTCTTCTTCTTCTTCATCATCTATCTCTCGATGCCACTCACTGATATCGTGGGAGAGACCACTTCTAATTGAACCATTGTTCATGAACATTTGATTGACTGTTGCGATTTCTTTGCAGACATAACGCCGATCCAGAATCTAGAAATAATGTCTTCTAAATCACCAACAAGTCTCGTTTATAGCTCATATAGATCCTTGAGGATATTAAGAGATAGAGAAGGTGAAGATCTAGAAATGTTTTACTGAATGTCTTTTAGAGATAGCTTCTCTTCCTTACTGGATCACATGTGAATTGTAGTGGGACTGTAAAAAGCAATATTCTCACCTGAATTAAGCATTCAAATCGTCGAGACTCGAGGAGGTAAAATTTATATTAATATTTCAAAAAATCAGTGCTCTAAAAGGTCAGTTGTTCTGCACAGCAAGATTCTACATATTAATAGTAAATTTTTTCAGCTGTACTGAGCATTAGCCTTTTAAATTTCGAAGGCTCAATCACAAATTAATGCCTGTTTTATAAATTAATTTTAATTCATAATTTCCGCAACTCTCTATTATAGCATAGACGAATCTTTGAACTTGAATGTTTATCTATTTATTTATTTATTTATTCATTTAACTAAAATACAGTCAACGTGAATACAACAGGCTACTGCCCAAAACTGCTTTTCACAAAATTTTAAAGTAGGATCAAAATCTTAGATTAGGTCGCTGTTTCACTTGAAATTTCACCTTGAAGCACAATAATTATTCACAATCACAAGTCTTTTGCAGAATATTAATTTTTTCATTTCAAACTAAGCACTACCACACTCCGAAAAAAGATGATATAATTTGGAATTTTGACATTTTTAAGCCAAAAATCTTCACAAGTTATCCTCTTCAATAATAATTATTATAATATAATAATAATTATAGTCTCACAGATTATCCAAGAATGTACCAGAGTAGAATTAAGAGACTCCAATTATTTGATTGAAACAAAACTTCAAATATAGTAAGTAGTACACTTCTAGTCAACACTAGTTGAGTAGTTTGTCCAAATAGGTTGTAAGAACTTTTTTGATATATTATGAGAAAAAGTCTTAAAAATTAACAATGAATAATAAGACGAAGTTGGCACAACCACATTTATTGAAAAAAGTGAGATACTATTTTCGGATGTTACTCCATTATCAATCTTAAACAAAGAGTTTGTTTGAGATTGATAATGGCGTATCTACTTATCTCACTTTTTTCAATAAATGTGGCTGTGACAACTTCGTCTTATTATTCATTATGGATATCTTCCACAATATAACCTTCACCACTACAAAGAAAGTTGAAAATTAACCCTCAACTTTTCTTTTGTCTTAACCAAAAACTTAAATTATTAGAATAGTTCAAAATAATTGATGACTTGATTCTTGTTTTTATTGTAGAAGCTTGAAACACAACTACGGAACTCTCCAGTGCGATTAGCCTAAAAGAATTGTATCAGAATTTGGAAATTATCTCCTTCTGTATTCAATTTATAATTTATCATTACTGTAAATGTAATTTGGAATGCATGTCATTATGCTCAGTGACCGTTATGAATCTGCATAAACTTAGCGTTTGAAGGTTACGTCTTTGGTAGCCATAGCATTGATCAATAATTGATGTTTGTTTTTTAAGTAAAAATAAATCAGTAATTTTGTACGATTGAAAGTATAGGTGACATTGAAAACTGGATGATATTAGGTTTAAGCACAGACAACTAAACTGTTTCTTTTTTCTGTGGTTGAAAGCACTAAGTTGGTGGAGATTTTTCTGATCTGTTTTGTATTAAAGTATCAAAATTAATAATTAATTAAATAATAAAAACTTAAAAAATACTTCTAAGTGGAAATTATGAATCATAATTTCCACTTAAATGTTTTTTAAGTTTTTATTATATATTATAGTGGAAAGAAGATAGATCTTCATAATAAATTAAAGCTAATCTATAGTACCGGGCTGCACCTGCTCATTTTCTTAGTCTAGGTAACCCCAATACAGCTGATATTACAGGGTTGCATATCTTTTATGTTTATCACAGTAATTATTTGTTCAATTTTGTTTGAAAATTAGTTATGTTGAATTATATTAGTATATACACAATGTATACTTGTGTGCTGTGGTGCAGAAATACATTTTTATTTTGTTCTATTATTGTCCAACTAAGTTAGTTGTTTAAAACGTTTTTTTGATATATTATACTATGAGAACTAGTCTTGAAACTAACCCTCAATTTTTCTTTTAGGTCAACCAAAAACATAAATTTTTAAAATAGTTCAAAATAATTTAATGAAAATAAATTGCTCATCGGACTTACAACCTTCTCCTGAACATTCTCGTTAATTTAATCTTTTCAGCATCTGAATTCTTTGCAAAAGCATTTAAATTTATTGCATAAACATATAAATCCATCGCAAAGCTTTCCTAACTCTTACTATTATGCACTCATCAGACTCTATATTTATATATGTATACGTAATTTGCGTTGTAGCATCGTTTAGGTAGAGCTACTATTTATCCTACAATTATATCATTAGCGTCTTTATGACCATATTTCCTACAACTTGCATACATTAGCCAACATCTTAAGAAGTTGATGGACCGGAAAGATAACAGCTCGCTCAAGCTCACTGACCACTTGATATGATGGGAGGTAGGTGTGCTGCGGTATTATAAAGTCAGGAACAAAAGTAGTAAGGTTCAAGTTGAGGTAGGCTGGAAAAAAAAGAAAGATCTTCCGCATGTAAGTCGTGAGACTTAATATTATAATTTAATAAACAATCATCGGGCTTGTTTGATGAGTGATCTGTGAGGAAGAAGGAGAAAAAGAAGAAGAAAAATTATGATAGAAAGCGGAAGCTTTGGAAACAATCGAAAGTAATCCTTTCTCTAATAGTGCATCTCTTTATCCAAAACTATCCCTCTCTCGTTCCCAATTTACTCGCTAGATATATCGAATATAGTTTATAGTTTCTCTCCAGATAGGAATGTAGTTTCATTTTGAGACTTCTCAGCAATACAAAAAGGTTTGTAGTTCATAATTTATTATGGATCTGTATATATCTGTATACCTTTTTTGTCATATCAACCAAGATTCTGCCATGTTGAAATTTTTGCCAACTCAAATTTTACTGGACTATTTTTGTCTGAGCACAGAATACATTTGTATATTTCATTCATAAAAATAACTATCAGCTTGAATATCCATATTTATAATTTTTCTGTGGTATGAAAAGACTTCCCCCCCCCCCCCCCCCCCAGCTAGAAAGTTTGGGAATGATCATCACATGCAACCACAAGACTTTGATGACAGAATTTATTAATTTCGAATTCCTTTATTGCTATTACTTTATACTGAAGACTTCCGCAATGGCGGATATTGACAACACCATTAAAAGAATTCGAATTTAATAAATTATGTTTATGTATATTTGTCAGTTTATTGAATTGTCAGTCATTTCAAACTAACTTTGATGACGTTTTTAAGACATTGCTGTTTCCCTACCCTATCACCTAACCATTTCCGATTTTAAGGGGGCTCATAACCCCTCCATCGCCCTTGATAGACGGATAAAAAATACTCAAATTCACATCGTGATATTCCTAAATCGAAAAAATACAAAATATTCAAGTCACAAAAGTCATAAATTGATAGTTATAAAATAACAATGATATAAACTTTCTGTTGTAAATTTAACGACAG
Source organism: Conomelus anceps (assembly GCA_948455865.1). Classification (NCBI taxonomy): domain Eukaryota; kingdom Metazoa; phylum Arthropoda; class Insecta; order Hemiptera; family Delphacidae; genus Conomelus; species Conomelus anceps. Next base: position 47,893,532 of record OX418223.1, on the reverse strand, counting down.
TCAGTTTTATATTGTGAATATATAATAATTGTACTCACATTGGGCCGAACGTTTTCGAGGTATTGAAACTCATCTTCAAAACGTTCGGCAAAATGTGAGTACATTTATTATATATTCACAATATAAAACTGCCTGCAAGTCGTTGAATTTCCAACAAAAAGTTAATATTTACAACGCAGATCGTTATTGAACAAAAAATCCAAGAACGATATAAAATTATTAAGTTAGGCTGCATACTGTAATATTATACTATACATGGCGATTTTGCAATTACATGAAATAATTAAGGTGTGTGACCACTCTGAAACAATAGATAATAGTAGGCTAGTGTTAATAAAGGCAACACAGATCACTCACCTTATCGACATGGATTTCGAACAATTAAGACAAGTAATTCAATTATTAATTATTGCAATTGTATAACGTGGACTTGGGATAGATAGAGAAGGTGGAAAAAAAGAAAAAGAAGAACAAAAAGAGAAAGAAATGAAGAGTAATGGGACTGGCAATATATTGCCATATACTGTATATGAGTAGTAGTTCTTATTCTCACTGTTTGAAGATTATAGTTATGCAACGATTCGGCCAGAAAGCAGGCTTCATTCATTAGCTCCGACGCGCTTATATCATAATTTAATTGCACGACAATAATACTGTATTTTCTGCTGCATTAGAGTGCACATTGTTCTTGTTTTTTATCGGAGCAGAGAACGGCGAGTTGAAACGTCGGGTAAGTTGCGCGTCTTTGGGACTCGCGCTATTTCCAGACATGCTGCACTGCATTATTGAATCAAATATTAAGTAGTATTTCTGGTAGTAAGTATCCTTAGTACAGCCCCCTGAAGAACTCAAATCTGTTCAAAAACACAAAAATCAACTATTGTATTTTAGTGCAATACTAGTGGTACTTTAACTACCAAACCCTGTTATTGGCTGATATTAAGTGCATTTATTAATATTAGTAATACTAATTGATAGATTAGTAACACTAACTCATTAATTAGTAGTACTAATATATCAATTAGTAACACAAATTCATTAATTATTAGTAATAGGTGCAGTGACTTATACAAGGGCGGATTAAAGGGGGGGCGGAGGGGGCGACCGCCCCCCCCGAGGGCTTGCACATTTTAAAAAATTAAAAAGGGTAACACTTGTGACATGCACACGGTTGAATTTTAATTGTCCCGCCACAGACGGAATACCTCCAACTTGTCTTACCACTCCGCCTCCGCCGGCCGGGAATTAACAAATGTTGTAATACTTATTTTGCCTTATTTTCTATATTACCTTTACTTTATCTTTAACTGTTGACATAATTTTAATTCAATGACGAATTAACAAATGACAGAGAATGAAGGAAATCTTATATCAAGTGAAATTAGTTTGAATAAGATTAATCTTTTATAGAATAGGTAGGGGCATATAAATCTCTGTTTGTTTTTGACCTAATACATATTTATTGTATTACTGGTATTATGAAACATGAAAGAATGTTGAGATTAATTTAAATATATATATAGGTCTAAAAATCATCACGATCACGAATAAATTGCTTAGACTCTGTTCATTTCTCTGTAAATTTTGATAAAAATTAAGCTAGCAAAGCAATTTTTGTTCAAGACATATTGTATTGTATAAAAAAATTTGTATTCCTAATTCCACATGAATATACAGAAATAAACTACTCTAGCTAGGGGAAATTTGATTGTTCTTAAACACGAAAAAATTATATTTCTACTACATTTTAAGTGCTGGAATGGTGTAAAATGCGGTTAAAGGCTACTAAATTTCCAAAATTTTTATTCCATACCCCCCCCCCCCCCCGACCAACGGGTATTTTTGGGGTATGTCGCCCCCTCCCATAAAAATTCATTAATCCGCCACTGGACTTATATAGACAATGTGACCATTAAGCCGCATCTCCACCAACAGAACATGTCTGCCGAACATTGTTGGCGAATAAAAAGCCGCGTCTCCACCAACCGAACATGCTCGGCGAACAGTGTTCGCTGGAATCAGCTGATGTAGCCGAACATTTTTTGGAGTTGGTTTGGTGTGGACGCCTTCTTGAATATTGTGATCTGTGTGGTGGGGTTAGTGGCGGGAACCTGTAGTTGGTCGTCATTGTTCGCTCACAGACCGAACATTTCAATTGAACTCACGTACATGTTTGGTGACCCATATGTTTAATGTTTGCCCGTTTTTTGTATTCGCCAACAATGTTCGGCAGACATGTTTGGTTGGTGGAGACGCGGCTAAAGACGGACAAACATTAAACATATGAGTGAGTTCAATTGAAATGTTCGGTCTGTGAGCAAACAGTGACGACCAACAACAGGTTCCCGCCACTATTCCCACCACACCGACCATGATGTTCGAGAAGGCATCCACACCAACCAACACCAAACAATGTTCGGCGACATCAGATAATTCGAGCGAACACTGTTCGCCGAGCATGTTCGGTTGGTGGAGACACGGCTTTAGACAACTCGCTTCTCATTGGATAATTCGGTCAGGTGGTTTACTTTCTCCATTCGGTATTGACTACAGTAACAGATCTAACTTATCTCTTTACAGTCAATGTAGTATGAACCATATGATATCCAATTGTAATTAACTGACAGGAATGCAATGGTTTACACGCGTATACTGTGTAGCCGGAGCCATACAGTCATGTTGATTGTTCAGGTTTGCTGTAAGCAATGCTTACAATATATAACTAATATAGAATGATAATAGATATACAATAAAATATAAATTGGACACCATTTAATGGCGGCTGTAAGCAATGGCTACCCTGTCTTTATAAATTCACTGTAGTAACAGGTAGAGCTAAAATTAGCCGTCCAATATTAAAAAAAAAACAATAGTTTAATAGTTGAGTTCATGTTAGCCTTACCGTTTACCGGTCAATGAAATTTCACCAGAAACCAAGACGTCTAATTGGTCTATTCAAATTGATATCCGTTTAAAAATTTGAATAGATCAATCTGACGCCTTGGCTTTAAGTACAATTTTATTTATATGTAGATTTTTTGTTGATGTTGTGGAACTCCTTGATAAACTAAAACAGCTTTATTCTATTTTTAAAAAAATGTTATTTACCGGTAAACGGTTATGCTCCCGTGAACTCAATCCATGGGAAACCGGTAACCAAACATAAATCAACATTAAAATACTTATTTTTCTGTATTGGTGTAGATGTCCTTCTAAAAGACATCGCTTTAAGAGTGCATCCATCCTGTTATACGGACGTTCGGTCTAAAACGGCCTTTTTTGGTCTGAAAAGAATTTATGTTGTCACAACCACATTCATTAGGAAAACACGAGATGTGCCACCTAATGTCATTCTCAATTTCAATTTATTCAAAACACAATGTAGCTTATTTATTTATTTTATTTATTCATTCATTTAACTAGAATACAGTCAATGTAAATACAACAGGCTATTGCCCAAAACTGCTTTTCAAAATTTTAAAGTAGGAAATAGGTAATATTAATTGGTAATAGCCAATAGGTAATATAACATGGACGAATAATACAAGAAGCCAAAGAGATTACCACTTGGTGAGTCACAATAGTAGCTTATTTGAACAAAAACCTAGTTATATTGGTAGAAAACTTTACAACAAGCTACCGCTGTTTTTAAAGTCTTAAAAATATAGAAATATTTAAAAAACAATTGAAAAAATATTTAGTTGATAAAGCTTTTTATAGTGTACAAGAATTCTCTCACATCGAAATTAAGCCTCACCTCAACTAATATTGATATAGTAATTAACTAGTGTATAAGACCAGTAATATAATTTGTTGATTTGACTTGTCTTATCTCCAAGAGTCTCCAAGATGTAATCTACAAAAGGGAGCACCTCATAGGCCAAACTATTCTTATTTGGAGGCCTGTCATTGGTTGATGCTAGAAACACTTGTAGGTGTGACAGGTAGAGCAAGATATGACTGACCAATGTAGACGATTGCAATTACATTTTTTCATCATCTAGTAACTACTTCAGTTCCTATTGAGATATTATGAGGGATTTCGAATGTTCTACTTGTATCTTCGTGAGAGTCCAAACAATATTTAGTCATAAAATGCAGTACGAAGTAAAAAGCAAGTAACATTGAGTAACATTAAGAAACGAAACATTAAAACCATTGAAGAATTACAAAAATATTACGGAAAAACTCGCACAGCTCAATCTTTGGTGATCAAACTACGTAAATCTCCACTGAACAATGCATTCCAAGATTCAGATCGTAATGGTTTGATTTCACCGTTAAAGTAATTAGAGTTTTAACCGATTAAATGCGATTTAAATCGGGACAGTCTGGTTCCCATAAATAATAATCGTACTCGACGAAAAACCACAATGTAATTGATATTTGCTCATCTAATTGTTATCATGACCCGATCGATGACAAAACTTACGTTTTCGCTGACGGATTGATGTTGTCATGTTGAAGTTTAGATTGATGTTGTCATGTTGATGTTTGAATCGTTGAATGCAGTAATCTGCAGTAATTGTATTACTTCAGAAGTCTGAATTTTTTCAACGAGATCTTTCCCATTTCTACGATATGGCCATTGAAATGTCTTGTGGAATGTCAATAGCAGTTCTTATGATGCATCAGATAGCTTTCATTGTGTAACACAGAACGTGGGATAAGCTGCTGAGTTATGTATTTTTTTAGATAAAGTGAGGATCTAAAGCTAATAGCAAATAATTTTCATCTTTTAAATCAAACCTTATTTGTGAACTAACAACTTCCAACAGAGCTTTTATAAGGAAGTTATGTGTTGAATTCTTCTTACTCTCTTCTAAAAATGTTGTTGTTTTTAGAAGTTTAAAAATATACATTTCATCAATAATGTTCAATTTTGTCTTCTTTGTCTCAATAAAGCTGAAATTTGTTAATTTTAGAGGTGTAAAATTGTATCTATTTTGTTTGATTATAAAGAAGTCTTTTTTTGAGGTATGAAATTTTTTTAAGTTTAAAGGAATTTTCTATACCTTTTCAGAGGAGTGGATATTTCATGAAGCTATACAATTCGATATATTTTAGCTAAATCATGCAGGTATCTGCTCTTTTCAGAATTGTTTGTATTTCAAGAGATGTGTAATAATAAATTATATTCATTTTTACACAACCACACAGAAATATGTTCTTTTCAGAGTTGTAAAATTCTTTTCACACCTTTTCAGAGTGGAAATATTTAATGAGATGTGAATTTCCATCTATTATTGCTCAATACGATCTTTTTAGCAACTTGACATTCAAACTGACGCATGGTTTTCTTCATAATTACTTGAAACTTTAGCGATGCATTTCGTTTCTGAAAGGAAGCTTCATCAGAGGTTGAAAAATTGTTCCACACGCCCTTCGAGAGGTGTGAAATTTTCTTCTCACAATTATGGTACCTAGTACGATAGCCGATTTCGACTGTAGGTGACACTTCAGACCTCAACATCATGTTTTGGTCCAAAGAGCGTACTACGCAAACGAGGAGTGAGGTAGACTGCGATTACTTTTCTCACTGAGCTAACACAGTTGTATCTATGCCAAGCCCGTCAAAACAAATTCCGAATCTCAATGCTTAGCAATCCACTTTCACTTTCACACGGAGACTGGCTGCACAGGTGAGTGTGAATACTATCTAGTACACGTCTGAGCTACTTCCTGTGTCCAAGCCATCATTTGACAGAGACGTTTTTGTATCTCAGATGAACAAAACTTAATCCACCTAAGTCACAATAAGGCCATTATCTCACCTTTACAGAGGTGTAAACATTTCTTTTTTAGCTGCCTATCAGAAAAAAAGAAACAATACAACGGATAGTCTCTATTATTATCTTTTTTTTGTAGTTTACGTCATGGAGACTCCAGTTCAGGAGTATAAGACAAGTCAGATTAACAATTATACTATCTTATACACTAGTTACCATAATTACTATATCAAAGTAGAGGTGAGGCTTAATATTTTGATGTGAAAGGAATGAAAGAAAATTATGTTTTTTATTTTTCTCTTTTTTCTTGGACACTATAAAACGCTCTATCAACTAAATATTTTTTTAACTGTTAAATATTTAAATATTTCTATATTTTCAAGACTCTTCAAAAACTGCGGTAGCTTGTTGTAGAATTTCCTACCAATATAACTGGGGTTTTGTTTGAATAAGCTACTATTGTGACTCACCAAGTGATAATCTCCTCGGCTTCTTGTATTATAATCATGTAAGTCAATATTTTGGTTAATATCACTCTTTTTACATATAAAGTAGCTTCATACACTACAAGGGCGGATTAAAGGGGGGGGCGGAGGGGGCGACCGCCCCCCCCGAGGGCTTGCACATTTTAAAAAATTAAAAAGGGTAACACTTGTGACATGCACACGGTTAAATTTTAATTGTCCCGCCACAGACGGAATACCTCCAACTTGTCTTACCACTCCGCCTCCGCCGGCCGGGAATTAACAAATGTTGTAATACTTATTTTGCCTTATTTTCTATATTACCTTTACTTTATCTTTAACTGTTGACATAATTTTAATTCAATGACGAATTAACAAATGACAGAGAATGAAGGAAATCTTATATCAAGTGAAATTAGTTTGAATAAGATTAATCTTTTATAGAATAGGTAGGGGCATATAAATCTCTGTTTGTTTTTGACCTAATACATATTTATTGTAGTACTGGTATTATGAAACATGAAACAATGTTGAGATTAATTAAAATATATAGAGGTCTAAAAATCATCACGATCACGAATAAATTGCTTAGACTCTGTTCATTTCTCTGTAAATTTTGATAAAAATTAAGCTAGCAAAGCAATTTTTGTTCAAGACATATTGTATTGTATAAAAAAATTTGTATTCCTAATTCCACATGAATATACAGAAATAAACTACTCTAGCTAGGGGAAATTTGATTGTTCTTAAACACGAAAAAATTATATTTCTACTACATTTTAAGTGCTAGAATGGTGTAAAATGCGGTTAAAGGCTACTAAATTTCCAAAAATTTTATTCCATACCCCCCCCCCCCCCCCGACCAACGGGTATTTTTGGGGTATGTCGCCCCCTCCCATAAAAATTCATTAATCCGCCACTGCATACACATATAAGCAGGAGACCAAGTCTCTTGAACAACGGGCTACATGAATCTAATCTATTTACCATTTCCATACGCCTAACCGCTTTTTTTTGGATCCCTAACAAGATTCTTTGGACACCTATGATCTTCATGTTCTTTGGACACCCTATCAAGATTTTGTTTGATGAATTACCCCATACTAAGATAACATACCTAATATTATGTGACATTAAGAGTCCATGGTAAGCTGTAAAAAGTAACTTTTCAATCTAGCGAGCTGTCGCCGGATTAAATTATACCCTAGATAAAATTTTTCAACATATTTTCTCAATGTATTATATAAACAGGAATTTTCCAATTCAAAAGACCATCAGTAAGTAATGAATATGACTAGTTGTAACAAGTTGTTGTCATATCAGATACAATCATTGATCATCATAAAAGCACAACTGTGTTTTTAGTTTGAGCTAAATAATAATAATAATAATAATAATAATAATAATAATAATAATATCGTGTGACTTGGCTGGCTCAGGTCTGGTGTCAGAGTTATCAGGTCGCACCTGAATAAGTTCAGGGTCTCTGACGTGACTTAACGACTGTTTTCTAGGCAGCCGGGACCGACAGCTTAACATGTCCTCCGAAACACGGGAGTGGCCCGAGGTAAAAACTTTCGGTCAGAACTGGGATCGAACCCGGGACCTTTGGGCTAGCACACCAGCACTTAACCCACTCGGCTACGGCCACTCCAGTTTGAGCTCATTGTATGAGTAACTGAGCAAACGATTCCTTGTATGACACTCTTCAATGTACACACATGTACATAACATGAAATGATGAATGCAAGGAAACAATAAACTAATGTAATAGCAAGGTGAGAGCCTTCTGACGTCTCATCCGAAATTAATGCTCTATACTATTTTGGTAAGACGAGTGCAGCTGATCCCTATTTGGAAAGTGTTAGACCAGAGTCGAAAGTTGAATAGCTTTTCGCAATTAGAGGTAGAGCAGTAAGAAGAATAACAGTAAGGTAGAGAAGTGACGAAGAAGAAGTAACAGTAATTGCGGGTGTGCTAAGAGATGAGAATGCTTCTTGAACCCTAGTTGGATGCTGGATGGACCACTAATCAACTAATGCACACAGGGCCATTAAGGCCAATATGGACGCTATCATATCAGAAACGGATCGTCCAGAGAAATCGGAAGAACAATAATTTTGTCCAACGGAAGAGCGGGCCAGAAAGCAGAGAGAAAGGCTCGCATTTCACAGAGGCAAATTAGTGAATTCGGCCGCTATCGATTTTAATGTTCGTGGGTTCTAATCGGATATTTGGATGCTAGATACTATCATTCTCTGAGAGCTATTCTCTCTTGAAGAGACATTCTCTCATGATATATTAGTAAATCTCTCTCCAACAATTAGAAATTGGTTTACCTGGCAGCCATTGCATTGTCTGGTAGTTTTTTTTTTTGAGGATGAAGCCCTTGAATCCTTATGTTTTCATTATTCACAAGCTATTATTTTTTCCATGTTTCTTCGAGTAATCAAACAATTTTTTATTTTACTTGATGAGTTTTTTTTGGAGGATGAAGCCCACATAGGTCTGAGACCTGTGCGTGGGTAATGAGTTGGATGATGGCGATTGATGAGTTGGACCTACAGTTGTGCTGGGTTCCGAACCACCGGGAAGTGATTTTCACCAGAGAACAGTGTCTTTTTGCTGGCCAATCTAATCGGTCACCCTTACAAAGAGAGCCCAGGAGAACGCGGCTTATCTCTATCTGATTGAACAGATACCAGCTACTGCTCACGGCTATCACTTCATTTCAAGTATTTGATTCCTTGCAGAACATTTCAGATACCATTCACAAAAATAAGAGGCTTAATATCACATCAGATGCGAAATATCTAACCTTGAGAAATTTGAAAGATACGATTATTACAATTTTATGAAATTGTCAAAAATGTTACCAAGATAATAATTAATATTTGAACTTCCCTTCAATGCTACACATTTGGCAGCTATTGCATTGTTTGATTGTTTTATTTCAAGTACTTGATTCTATGCTGAACGTTTCAGACACTCCTCACACAAATTAATGACATGTGCAAATATTCAACCTTGAACAATTTGAAAGATGTTACAATTTCATGTGTTCACAAGATATTTATTATTTGAAAATTCAATATATTTTTCTATTCACAAGATAATTGATATTCCCTTCAAATTCCCTTCGGTGCTACAAACATGCCGGAGACCTCCACTCAGACACTTGTTCTTCCAAAAATAAAAGTTGCTACAAAATGAAATGAAGGAACTTCAAGCTCAGAAAGCTATGAAAAATTAGAGGATTGCAAAACAGTGAATGAAGTAAGATTCCATTACTGATAAAAATTATACCGATAAATCGTCCATTATTCAATCATTTCTTATTTAATCTTCTAGAAATCTTCTTTCTTTGGCTTCGCAGCTACTAGATGTTTTTCTGAAAGAACCATGAGTAGACAGAAAATTGCATTAAAAAATTAAGGAATTACATTAAAATAAAATAAAGAAATTAACATGAAAGAATTGATTAAATAGCAGTATGTGATAAACAGTTGTATAATTTAGTCTTTTTAGCTCTAGCAACTGGAGACGTATTCGATAATGCAATCTCAGATGCCAAAGACAACATAATCATCCAAATCATATTGAAATCTCAGCAAGTGGAAGAAAAATGTTTGATTATTCACTGAAGCATGGGAAAAATAAGAGAATGTTCAATTGAAATATTGGAACAATAAATGTCCTTTCGAATGTATTTAAAAACAGCTGAAAATGATCTTCTCTTCTTTTGAGAAAGATTCATCGTTACAAAATATTTATAATAAAACTATAATTTTTTGAAAGAGCACTGCAAAGTCTCTGTTACCTGACAATTTTTTTGAAATGTTGAATATAATGGGTACTACACACTAGTAGAGGCTGCATTCAATATAAGTAGTTTTCATATAACTTGGCAGCAGCATATATTGGGTTCAGATATAGCATGTCCCATCTGCTACACGCTGCCAAGTTATATGAATACTACAGTACTTAATTAAGAGCTACTAAGAATCATTGTAAGAGGTAGAAGTAGCAGGTAATTTTTAATGAATAATACTGATGTTGTTTTAAGCACTTTGCTTAATAACTCGCTAGATACTACAGTTTTCACTGTCACGTCATTTTTAGCTCAATCAAATCAAAACTTAATAAATATAGAGTAGAGCATTATAGAGTATTTTCTAGTTTTAGTTTGATGGAGAATGATAATGTCGTCTGACGATAAAGACAAAACTATAGTATCTTATTTGTTATTATTTGAAGAGGTTAAGACGACATGAGTATTACTCAAATTGGATATTTAGTACAATATCAGTATTAAAAACAGGTTAAATACTAAAAACAGGTAACTACTTAAAATACAGGTTAGATACTAAACACAGGTTATTTATGTCAGTTGTGTGCAAGTTAACACCAGCCAGAGCCTGGCACAACCTGCATAAATGCATTTCTACAAAAATTAAATAAAGAAAGGCTCATTGCTAGATCTTTTATATTTCTATAATCTTGCCCTTATTAGATTATTGTCCAAATACTGAAACAAACAATTTAGAGGGGAGGGGGGGGGGGGGGTTGGAGGAATAAGCTAAATTTTGGGACAAGTGCGTCATCACTCTAGGAAAGGAGGAACACCCCTGAATGATGATATAATTATACAGTTCTACAATTTTCTATTTATTAACTAAAATTCAACTCCTGCTACAAGATAAGCAATGGATAAGCGTCGCAGTTTGCATGCCAAACTATAAAAACGTTAATTAATTGTAAAAGATGCGATTGTGCAACTTCTGAGGACCGGCTTGGCGCTTCGACTGCGTGATGGTTGTTAATAGTCAGCAATGCTGACCTTTCTCTTCCTCCCCCGAACTTCCTCGCCATCACTCGCCCGAGCTTCCTCGCTTCCGCTCGCTGACCGAGTGCCAAACGTGAATCAAGTTCCGTCGTCGTTGTAGTCACTAAGTCTGACCTTATCCTTTATTATTATTTTCCTTCTTTGTCCAGCAATTCTTCTTTTTCTACTTCTTTATTTATGTTCTTTTCTTCTTCTTCTTTTTTCTTCTCCTCCTCCTCCTCACTCTTACCTACCTTCTTCTTCTTCCTCCTCTTCCTCCTCCTGATCCTCCTCCTCTTCTTCCTCCTCCTGCTCCTCCTCCTCCTCCTCTGCTCCTCCTCCTCCTCCTCTGCTCCTCCTTCTCCTCCTCCTCCTTCTTCTTCTTCTTCTTCTTATTCTCCTCCTCCTGCTTTTCCTCTTCTCCTTCTTTTCCTTCTTCCTCCTCCTCCTCCTCCTCCTCCTCCTCCTTCTCTTCCTCCTTCTTCCTATTTTTCCTTCTCTTCTCCTTTTTCTACTTTCTCCTTCATCTTCCTTCTCCTCCTCTTCTTCTCCTTCTCATTTTTCTTCTTTTCCTCTCCTTTTTCTTTTCCTACTTTCTTCTTTTCCTTCTTTTTCTTCTCCTCCTTCTCATCTTCTCCTTCATCCTCCTCCTTCTTTTTGTCTTCTTCTTCCTTCTAATTCTTCTTCACCATTGCTTCCTGTTCTTCTTCTTCCTCCTCAACTCATTTTTCTCCTTCTTCTTCTTCCTCCTTGTCTTTTTCTTCTTCTTCCTTCCTCAGCTCTAATTCTTCATTTTACTTCCCCTTCTACTTATTCTTCTTTTTCTAATTGTTCCTCCTCCTCCTCCTCCTCCTCCTCCTCCTCCTCCTCCACCTCCTCTTTCTCCTCCTCCACCTCCTCTTCCTCCTCCTCCCCCTCCTCCTCCTCTTCCTCCTCCTCTTTCTCTTCTTCTCCTTCTTCTTTCTCCTTCTTCTCTTCCTCCTTTACCACTCCTTCTACGTATTTTTCTTTTTCTTCCACTTGTTCTCGTTTCACTTTCTCCTCCTCCTACTCCTTGCTTCTTATAGCACTTCTCTTCCTCCTCCTCGCTTCTTCTAGCTCTTCTTCTTCTTAAATCAAATTCCGTTGTCGTTGTAATCGCTCTTCAGCGACCGGCTGTTACGTCAGCGCACTGGCAAGGACGCTGTGTGGCCTCCCCCCCCCCTCAATACAACAGCGGACACTGACTCCTGGTACTCCTGGTGCATCGCTGGCTGTACTGTTCAACCAGTCAAAAACAGTAACCGTCAATGGTCCACATGACCTATGGTCGTATCACATGTTAGTTGACCTTTGACCTTGATCTCACAGTCAACTGACTTCTAGTCTTCTAGACTTCTGACTTCTAGGCCCTAAGGCCTTATTGAAATCATGTCATTGTCCGTCCATGCATTCGTGGAGAAAGCTCTTGAAGGGAAGATTCTGAACTCTTGAAATTTTGTAGTAGCTTTCTCGTAGTCCTAGAAAGATCACAGGGTGGTCCCAGGTGGGGTCATGGGAGTCACGACTCCCAAAACGGAAATTTACTGGGGAAGGGGCAGGAAGAAGGGGCAATCTTTTGACCCGCCCCCTAAACTCCTGAGCTGGGATCGCTCCTGGAAAGGTCACTATTGATTTTTTACTGGGAGGGTCAAATATTAAACTAGCTATGGATAAAAAGTCTGAAATAGTCGAACCATTCGATTTATTTAACATAGTACTATGTTAACTTTTTGTTATAAATTTAACGACTTGCAGTCAGTTAAATTTACAACAAAAGTTAATATTAACAACGCAGATCGTTATGGAACAAGAAATCCAAGAGAGTGCCATGGTTTCACAGCTTACTTGAAGGCTACCTTAACAAGTGCAGCTAGAGATGTAGCAAGTAAGCTGTAAAACCATGGTAGAGTGACAAATAAATCAAGTGATTCGACAATTTCAAACTTTTTATTTATGATGATCAAGTTCCAGAACATCACTTTTACCACAAAAAACTGATTATTATGATGAACAGATCAACAGTATAGCATTCATGTTAATTGGGCTAGCGTAAATCATAACATTGCACAGATCGTTCACCTCGAATACAATAAAAATTTGAAGAATATAAAGTTTACTCACCCCAATGATTAAACCTTATTTTTACAATACAAGAGTAGAAGTTGTTATTTTTATTGTGTTGAAATCAAATTTTAAATCGTCGTCTTTTTCTGAATCGGAAAGCATAATTTTATTTATAGAATTCCTAGAAGTTAAATAGTGCATAAGCTATTAGCCCAACCGGTAATAATTATCTCATGTAAATTAGTCGGGTCCTTGAGTACTGCTGTCACATCTTTAATCTTAATAATAGAGGTTTTGTAGATCTTTAGGATGCCACAATTTGTCAGGGTGAGCGATTAGATTGGTCATCAGAAAAGACTCTGTTCTCTGCTGTAAAATCAATTCCAGGTGGTTCGGAACCCACCTAAACCTGTAGGCCCAACTCATCAAAGCAGCATGGCGGCTCTGGAGCGCAGTTGGTGTGAGCGCTTGTCTGAGATAAGATAAGGCTCTAGCTGGCTTAGTTTCCGGCAGCCTTGGGTTCGAATCTCATTCAGCCATGAATATTTTTCATCATTCACCCATTTACCTCGTTACCCACGCACAAGTCTTCAGACTCATGTGGGCATCATCAGCAATAAAATAAATAATAAATCAATCACCATCATCCAGTTCATTGCCCACGCACAGGTCTCAGACCTATGTGGGCTTCATACCGAAACCAAATACGAAATGCCGAACGGTCGAGCTAAAACTGAGATCTCACTAAGCTCGGTCAATTACATTCCATCACTTCACAAACATGAAGGATACGGTGAATCTCCAACTCACACCAATGTTTGTTAGAGCACTCTTCATAGTACATAACTTAGGCTAGGAACTCTTATTATGTCTAACTATTTTTATATTTATTTTTCAAGTATTTTTTTGTTTTTTCTCCCTTATTTCTTTCTTCAATAATTTATTAGTTTCTACCGCTGAATGATGATTTTATGACAATTTCATAAAATGGAAGGATGCAGCTTTGGGCGTATGACTTTATGCTTTCATATACTTTGTATCAAATTAATACACATCTACGTAATATGCTGACCACCAATTTCTTCTTCTTCTCCTTCTACTTCTCCTATAACCTCCTCACCCTCACCATCATCTCTTCTTCTATTTCCTCCTCATCTCAATGACTAATAACATTTCCTACTTTGGCGCCAAATCCAAAAGTGCGCGTGAAATTTCTAACTGCACCACTCGCCGCTCTAATCTACTCTTACGCCTATTTCCGCATTGATAACAATTACTCACTCACGTATAAAGCAATTATTATCTATATAGCATCCGCACACACATATCATATCATCATCGCAGACACATCGATAGCGGCAGCAGAGTCGCTCGTCCAATAACTGAATCGGAACAGTCCGAACGTTCAATTAACCGTGTCCGTTATCATTATCCGTTATGTTATCTTTCCCGCCAGTTATTTCGAAGATGTCATTAACAAGCTCTTATGTGCCGGAATAAACTTGAAAGGCATTCACTGCCTGAATCTCGAGACAAGGAAGCATTTGGTGTCATCAACGCAGCCGGATTGCCAGCTCAGAGTCCACTTCTGCTTTTAAAAGTTCTTTTCCTAGCAATTGTCAAGTATCTTTCTATTATTTATGGCACAAGTAATTTTTAGAAACAGCCGGAGAGATCATAACACTGAAAAGGTTGACCAGTAGTTACGATAGTGTGAGACAAAGCAATATAATAGCTTATCATAGATTTATAAATCATAAATCATAAAGGCGTTTGTAACAGATTTTATGCAACTAGTTTCTTGAAGCAAGTTCACAACTCAAATTCTTTTACAATAAGGAAGGTCAATCAATTTATTTATTGAATTGAACAGCTGAATTTTTTGCCAAATTTTTATCAAATTCATAACTTTCCATTTCAAAATAAAGATACAAACAACCTTATCGAGCCATTTTCAAAGTTCTATTTTCTAGTAAACAGTCAGAGGACACAGCTATGCAGAGGACCAAAGTTCTCAATCTTCATTATTGATGCTTGAAGAAAATAGCTATTTGTGTAACTAGAGTGCAAAATAGCATTTTTCTGCATCGAGAGAAACAGTTTTTTTCACGAGCTGAAGGCGAGTGCAGAAACAATACTTTGCAATCGTATTACACATTAAATTTTTCCTACAGTAACGTATAAAGTAATTTAAACAGAACAAAACAGGACATAGATAACCTGATAATTCTTCACATAACCTATCTTCGAATCAAATCGATTTCAACAACAACTACAACGACTATTTCACAGCTGAAGCAGAGTAGCCAACCTATTTTTGAATTCAGAATAGGGATCCTGCGTATTACATGCTCACTATTTTGTGTTGTTAGGTTGCAAATCTGGAGTGCGGAAAAGTACTTTCCCGCAATGGTGCAGGAATAGACTATTTTGCATGCTACAGTTAGTGCAAAAATAGGCACTTTTTCGGGTCACTGTAGGAAAAGGTTTTTCACGCCATTGAAGTTATTGAAATATTTTAATTTGCTGCAAGAAAATTAAACATTTATTAATGTTAACCCTGACTTGAAGTTATTTCCATTTTCGGACATTCTCAACTTGAAAAATCTCTCCGGCTGTTTCTAAAAATTACATGTGCCATAAATAATAGAAAGATACTTGACAATTACTAGGAAAAGAACTTTTAAAAGCAGAAGTGGACTCTGAGCTGGCAAAAGCCCATTCTCATTCAAAACCCAAATTATCACTGCAAACCGTCCATTTTGTCGTCTTTGAACTTGTAAAAATTCTAAACCAATCAGAGAGAAGCACTACTGAATTGAACCGCCCCCAAATCTGTTGAGCTTTCTCATTGGATAATGCGATACATCCAGTACAGCAAGCTTAATCTGAAATCACATTCTATTGAAATTATTTTAGCCATTGACGTATCCAGTAATTTTTATCTCTTTTATGGAAAATCAGAGATATTATTTTCCTCCATTACTCCTATCACTTGTATTATTGAATAAGGTATTGATTTCTTTTCGGAAACATATGCTTGATCTGTTAAAAAAAAACTGTAATCCGTACTGCGATTTCTCCATTTTGTCATCTTTAAATAAATTTAAGCCAATAAGAAAGAAGCAATACTGAATCGACACCCAAATTTAATAATCATTTGAGTATTCTCATTGGTATTTAAAATCGGTATTCCGCACTACGAATCATCCATTTTGTCATCTTTGAAATGTTGAAACAAATTTAAACCAATAAGAAAGAAGCCCCCAAGAAATCTTTTGAGTATTCTCATTGGCTAATGGCAAGTACCGTAGCCTAAGCAGCAAGTGACATGAAATATGCATATTTTGTAACAAATTTGACGTTTTCATGAATGTATTCTACGAGTTCTACCCCACTTGAAAGTGGAATATATTATTTCTCTATTAACCTTGTTTCTCTATTACAACTAGGTGTTTTTCTGATTTATCAAGGCTTATTTTTGCTTTTCGGAAACTTCTTTAATAGTTATTCTAATACACTATCAATTGTTTTTAACTTTGTAGTTAGGAATCCTGTGATGTATCAATAACCAACCTCTTGAGGGTCTAAAAGCAACAAGTAAATTGCTACTGTTAATGAGACATTGGTAATTCTTGGCTCATCCATAGAAAGTCTAATGATGAATACCGCTATCTCTTGATGAAAACCAATAACGCAATGTTGAAGCAATGAGGCTAATAATCAGTTTAAGTCCTACCTGCATCAATTAAGTTGCATCTCATTATTTGTCTGTTCTGAGCTCGCAGAATCATCCAACTCTTGTATCTATTACAGAGCTAAACTTAGAAGAGACATGAAGTAATAAATTAGGCTATTATTACAAGATGGAATCAAGCAATCAGCTTCAATTTCCAAGTTTCGTGAAATCATTTCCTAATTTAATTCTGGTTTGTCTAATTCTGGGCAAAGATAATAACTTAATATTTTTAATAAAATAAATAATATTTCATAATTAGGAAACCAAAGTGAAAAATCATCAACTATGATAGCCTGTTTCTAAAATACATATGGAGAAAAATTAATAAATTTTAAATTTAAAAATTATTTTCTCAATGCTGTTTAAGTAGTTACATTTTGCGGGTGCTGGGACAACCTTGAAAAAAGCTGGGACAACCTTGACCTTGACCTTTGACCTTTGACCCTGACCTTTGACCTTTGACCCTGACCTTTGACCTTTGACCTTTGACCCTGACCTTTGACCTTTGACCTTGACCCCGGACCGGAAGTGACGTAGCAGACCGGAAGTGACGTAGCAGACCGGAAGTGACGTAGCAGACCGGAAGTCAAACCGGAAGTTGCCCCCCTCACCCTAAAAGTGACCCCCCTCACCCTAAAAGTGACCCCCCTCACCCTAAAAGTGACCCCCCCTCACCCTAAAAGTGGCCCCCCTCACCCTAAAAGTGACCCCCCTCACCCTAAAAGTGACCCCCCTCACCGTAAAGTGACCCCCCTCGCCCTAAAAGTGACCCTTTCAGGGACCTGCTTCTAGAGTTATCAATGGCCTTGACATTCTGGCGCAATTCCAATGCAGGAAAAAACATGTCTGTGTATAATTGCGCAACATTACGTAATCACTGACTTGGATATTTCTAGCACCATTTTCAATGCCTAGTGGATAGACATCTACTATATATATTATGTATACATTTAATATTTATCAGTATGGAGAAGGCTACAATAGCAAGAGAGTTGCACAGGTCAGCTCGTCGGAATTTCCCAACACGTATGGTAACTGTGAAAGGTCTAGATGATCTCTATCAGGCTGATCTTGTTGAGATGATACCATATGCACGTCAGAACAAAGGTTACAGGTACATTATTACAATTATCAATTGTCTCAGCAAGTATGCTTATGCTATTCCAATAAAGAACAAGTCGGCTGATGCAGTTGTCAAGGCAATGCATCCTATATTTGAGCAGAATCCAATGAACCATTTGCAAACTGATGATGGTAAAGAGTGGTTCAATTCAAAGTTTCAACAGCTTGTGAAACACTATGACATCAATCACTATTCAACATATTCAGATAAGAAGGCCTCAATAGTGGAACGTTTCAACAGAACACTTAAACATTTAATGTGGATCAAATTCACTGAACGTGGAACCTATCGCTGGACAGATATTCTAACCTCACTTGTCAAAGAGTATAATGGAAGAATCCATAGGACAATAGGTATGCGACCGGTTGATGTTACAAAAGAGCATGAGACATTGCTGCTTTCCAGACTAGGTGAGCAACGTCATGAGTATCAGCAGAGCTTGTTGGACAAATCTGAGAACAGGTTCTATCCAGGTGTTCACCAAAAAATCAATCCAGGTGATAAGGTGCGCATATGCAAGTATAAAATGACATTTGACAAGGGTTACCTACCCAATTGGACAAATGAACTGTTCACTGTCACACGTGTGAGACCTACTGTACCTGTAACATACGAGTTGGAAGATTGCAGAGGACAGCGTGTCCAAGGAGGATTCTATGCAGAAGAGATTGTGAAAACCAAAGTACCTAGTGTTTTTGAAATTGCCAGAGTGCTGAAGAGGAAAGGTAATAAACTGTTGGTGCGCTGGAAAGGATACGATCGCAGTCACGACTCTTGGATTGATAGAGCAGATTTGGTGTGATGAAGCAGGTTGTGCAAAGGAGTCACAGGTTCAATATAATTGACTTTGATCAAGTGGTGAGAGGCTGTGGTCTGGCCGACCCAGAAATGAATGCAAAGAAACGTCATGGACCTTTGTTCCCCAACCATATGCGCTGCATTATATGTGGACCATCAGGCTGTGGAAAAACCAATTTACTGTTCAACATGCTTTTCGATTGTGAAGGAATCTCATTTTCAAATATCTATCTCTACTCAAAAACTGCATTTCAACCAAAGTATCAGCTACTGCACACCATTATGGAAGACCTTGGACCTAAACTGAGCTACACTGAGTGTGACAGCTGTGGAGAGATACCTGCACCACATGAGTTGCCCACCAATTCGATAATAATTTTCGATGATGTGATTTGCGAGCAACAGGAAGCCATCAGACGTTACTTTACCACTGGTCGACACAGTAATGTTGATGCATTTTATCTGGCACAGACTTATAGTCGTATACCGAAACAGTTGATACGTGACAATGCCAATTTTCTAATCATGTTTAAACAAGATGAACTGAATATGAAACATTTGTACAGGGATCATGTGGGATCTGACATGACCTTTGATGAATTCAGAAGAATGTGCAATGACATATGGTCATCATCCATGCATGCATTCCTTGTAATTGATCAGTCCTCAGACAAGAATAGAGGGCGCTACAGGAAAGGACTTGATACATTTTTAGTTGAAGCACAACAGTGATTATGCTCAGTCTAGCACTGAATGGCGAGTGAGACGGACAAATAGATGAAGAGTATGTATCAGAAGAAGAAGCAAACTGTGGAGGAGATTGCACCAATCATCATGGAGATTGCCAAGCTGAAGCGTAACATCAAGCGGAAGCATAGAGAGCTGACACTGGGCAGGGAATTGACAGAGGAGCAGAATGCGAAGCATTTCAAGCCAATCAGTGATCCGCTTATCACTATTGTTGAAGCACTCAAATCTTCTCAACCACCAGCTCAACAACAACAAGAACAACAGTCAGTTCCAATGACTACACCATTATTGGATGCACCCCGTATATTGCCTACACCACCAACAACACCAGCCAGCAGCAGCACTCCCTATCCAGGAAGGATAAGGCATAGACTGCAACCACTGCCAGATATTAGAGAAGAAGAGTCACCAATCTATGAAGCATATGGAACAGGTGAAGATGCAAGTCCAGCTGCAAGTACTTCGAGTGTTGCACGACAATTGTGGAAGCATCAGGACATGAGTGATGATGATGATGATGATGATAATGATGATGATGATGAGGAAAACCTTAGTGTTGAGAAATTGCTTGATACTAGCAGTCATGTGGCACAACAAGCCTTGGCCCAATCTGATCTGGCTTCAAAACCAGTGGGAGAGTACATTATGCGATCAGTGCGCAAGGACTACAACTCTGATGATGCATTTGGACCAAAAGTGATAAACAACTCATACTATCTAGGCAGTAAGATGCTTACCTTTGGACCTAAAGGTAACAAAATTGTGCTGTCTAATCCTGCAGATGGTAGAATTGAAAAGACTTTTAGAGCTACACCAGGCCTTTGTGAGTTGATTTTCATGAAAATGCCCGACAAAGGAAAATTGGAAGGGGACGACTTGAACGCCTATAAATTACTTCTGGACTTTACCAATGTCTACAGAGAAAACTACAGTCCAGATGGCAGAATTGCAAACTATAACAATATCAAGTACAAGAGGACAATCAGGGATCTGATAAGAGGAGAAGCAGTCAGTGGAAAAGGAGCCAAAGTTGCTGGAAGAGGACTGGTAGCACCTTTCAATATGGTGGCAAGTGATGGCAACAGGATTGAATATGTCTACTACAATGACCCCAACGAACTTGTGGACAGACTGAAGCTGCTGGATCAGTCTAAAGCAGTTGGCAACACTGGACATGAGAATGAAATCAACTCAATCTTGGAAGAGCTGGAGGAAGGTGGTTACATAGTTGGTAAACCTGCATACTAGTTGCACACTATATAAGGCAACAACGTTGCAACAAGAGACAGTAAGTCTCTCAAGTGAAAGAGTAAACATGAATTCTTTGGGAAACATCAATGCCCGCCATAGGCGTATGATCAATTTGGCAAATCCACGCAGCAATCATGATGCTGTGAATCTGATTACATGTAGAGATATGATGTCATTTCATTTGCCAAAGAGAAGAGATGTGGATACATTGCAAGTAATGACAAGCCTTAAGAATTCAATACTGACAGATATGCAAGAACCAATTCAAGCTACAGATGGAGTTAACAAACAGTATTTGGAGAGAAGGTTGGATGAGCATTCAAAGGCTGTGGTTGAAAAGTGTCTCACTGTCATGTTGGATGTTACTACGTCAAGAGAAAACCTCAATTTGAGTAAAGAACAACTGAGGGATAAAATGTTAAAGCTTATGGGAATCTCCAAGCCATCTAAGGGTATAAAATGAGATGACAAGGCTGCTGATCGACATAAGATGGCTGTATGCAGAGGAAAACGGAGGTACCGAGGAAAAGGAGTACTTTCTGCAATCACAAATGCAGCGGGTACAATAGTCAACAAAGCAATAGACGTACTGCCCGTAGAACTTCATCTTCCTGGCTACCAGTACTGTGGACCAGGTACAAAGCTTGAAAAACGATTAGCAAGAGGTGATCCAGGTGTCAACAAACTTGACCAAGCCTGCAAGCAGCACGACATTGCCTACTCAAGGAATAGTGATACAAGGAGCAGAGCAGCAGCAGACAGAGATTTGGCTGAACGAGCTTGGAGTGTGGCAACATCTTCAGATGCTGGATTGGCAGAGAGAGCTGCAGCATTAGCAGTAACCAACATCATGAAGGCCAAGGCAAAGTTTGGAGGAGGAGCTAAACAACAAAGGAAGGGGAGAGCTGCACAGAGGAGGAGAACAGCAGCAGCAACCAAGGGTCAAGGCCTGTACCTGAGGCGTCAGAAGACGGGAAACGGGGTGCGTCGCCGTCAATGTGGCGGCAGAAGATGATTGTAGCTCTACCTGACCGAGCACTAACAGATGCCGACCTCTACAAGTATGCCTGCCGTCTCAAGCTGAAGAAATTTCGAGGAGTATTCATGCGAGATGCTCTACCAGCTAATGGACCACTGGATCAAGAGTGTGGCATCATCAACCTGGACCAAAGTGATGGAGCTGGCACACATTGGGTGTGCTATGTGAAGAAGAAGGATGGCATCGTTCACTACTTTGATGGCTTTGGCAACCTGAGACCACCACAGGAGTTTATCGACTACATGCACAGAGGATCGAGTCCAGCAACAAGGATCGAGTACAACTATGATCAGAAGCAAGAGGATCTCTACTCTCATATATGCGGACATTTATGTTTAAAATTTTTGCTTGATGAAAATAAATAACAATGTACAACACTTGTCTTTTCCTTTCTCCCATCCACATAGTATAAAGGTTCTAGTCTATACTCTTATCAAGTCATTGTGTAATAGTACACTGAGCAGTCAAGACCATGATGCTATGCTTTGGAGGTAAAACCTCAATATTGAAGAGTGAATTTTTCCCGCCACTTGATACAAGCAATGGCGAATGGGAAGTTGGACTCATCAGCTTTACAAGCTGCAACTCTATACCAAATGTTGAGAATCGTTACAATAATGCAATACATTTTCTGGCTCCAAAAGTGGACCAGAAGGCAGTAGTCAAGCCAGAGGAGGAGGAGGATTATGCAATGACTCATGAGGAAGTTACAGGTAAAGTGTTTGCTCAGCATTTGTTTAGTGATACCGCCCACCAAAGTATTCAAAGGAAAACCAGATCTGCCCCAGTAATGGTTTGGCAAAAAGTATTATTGCCAGAAGGTAGTTTTGAATTTCAAACAATTGCCAACCTGCTTGAGGCAAGGATGAAGAAGCATGGAGTCAAGTTTCAGATGGCTGTGGACCCCTCTACCTTGAAATGTTTAGTATTATGCGATGCCAAGATAGACTTTAGACAACCTGATTCAATAGGAAAGCTGCTGGGATTCAACCAAGTTGTGGATGCTAACATTGAGACTAGAGGTAGTAATACAGTGCAAATCAGTCGTCCCAATGTGCTGCGTATAAAGTGTAACATTGTGAGTGGATCCTACTCAAATGGAGTCAAGGATCATGTGATCTATGAGTTTTACCCAGATGTCGATCCAGGGTATAAAATGAATGTGACTGTACAGAATGTCATCTATTTACCAGTGGACACCAAGCAGATTGGTAACATTACGTTGGAGATTGTTGATGAGAACGGACGTCTGGTGAACTTTAGAGAAGAGCCAATAAACATTGCCTTACATTTGCGACAACAACCCAAGTGATGGTGCTATTATTTGGCAAGTGGAATCATGGATTGGATGTGGAAGCAGCAATGTCCCCCACGGGGGTAGAACAAGAGTCTATTAATAGGGCGCTATTTGTGAAAGATGTCATTCAACCATTGGACTCTGTGGAGTTAACATCAAGCAGCATCAAATATCTGCAGAAGAAAGGTTATCAAGTTAGAAGAGGAGGAAGACGACAACAACACTGAAAAATGGGAGTATTGGATGTGACAGTACATGGTCCTTCAGCAGACAATAGCATCATTGGCTATGAATATCATTCTCATGCACCATATACTACAGGCTTTGGTGCCAATGATGAGATTCGGATATCAATTCAGCAGCAGGACATCTATACACTGCCATCAGAGAGCTATCTGCACATGGAGTACAAGGTGACCAATGCCTTAAATACAACCTTGGTAGGCTCACCTTGTGTCTCTGGATTCTTTGGCCACCTGTTTTCTGAGATACGCTACGAGATCAATGGAGTTGTAGTGGACAGCATACGTAGCCCCGGAATCACCAGCCTGATGAAGAATGCCATGACCTTTGAACGAGAAGAACAACACAAGATGGATGGAGCTGGCTACAGGTATGATGCCAAGGCAGGGTTTGGCACATTTGATTCTGATGGTACCAACACAACCATCATGAATGTGCCACTTAGATATCTGCTGGGATTTGCCGAGGACTATAGACAGATTATGCTGAATGTGAAACAGGAGCTGGTGCTGAGACGCAGTGCTGACACTTTAGACTGTTTGAATGCAGCAGGCAAGGTCACAATTGAGAAACTGGTGTGGAGGATGCCCTATGTAGAGGTGTCTGATGAGGAAAAAATGCGTCTGCTGAGACTGGTGCAAAAGAACACGCCCATCTCAATGCCATTTCGACATTGGGAACTGTATGAGTACCCATCTTTGCCACAGACCACAAAACATACGTGGACTGTCAAATCAACTACTCAGCTGGAGAAGCCAAGATACATTGTGATTGGACTGCAGACTGGAAGAAGAGGAGCAGCTACTGTGAATAGCTCATACTTTGACATGTGCAAAATGAAAGACGTTCGAGTGTTCTTGAACAACAAGTACTATCCGTATGAAAGCATCAATGGTGATGATAACCAAGTGTATAATATGTATGCAGCTTTTAATGGAGTCTACAATCATGATGATGCTCGAGCAAGCAACCCACTTTTTGAGAAACAAGCTGTGCGGGATGGTAAGATGTTACTGTTTCCCATTGACTGTTCACGTCAAAATGAATCGCTCAAGACGGGAAGCATTGACATCAGAGTTGAGTTTGAAGCAAGTGAGAACATTCCAGGAAATACACATGCCTATTGTCTGCTGATACATGAAGTGGTTAAGGAGTATCAGCCAATGACTGGTCTTGTTCAATCGGTCTAGAGAGAGAGGGAGATAGCAGTGGAGGATATAAAGGTGGTCGACAAGCATCAGGATGGTCATAGTTGCATGAAGCATTGAGTGAAGCATACATCATGTCCAGGAGACTTCTACGCTTTTTGGAGGAGGAAGAGGAGGAGGGGGAGTTGCCACCCAGCGATGGAGAGGATGTTGTGGGCTGCTGCCTAGGCTACTACACTCAACACGAGAAATCATTGATGAAGGATGCTTCTACAAGTACAACCGACCTCAACCAGGCTTCCACTGATGATGATGACAATGATGGCATCATGCCAAGCAGGGCTACAGAACTTTTTGGACCACTACCAATCTACCTGATGGACTTTCAAGGCTTTGAGGGATTGAATAACCAGTTTATTGTCAAGGAGATGGCAATATTGGAACGTGACGATGAGCATCATGTGTTGACACATCACTATTTTTTCAAGTCACCATACCCAGACATTTTGCTAAAAACAAGCATATTGGTTGATAACAATCAATTACAAAGAGCTAAACATGGACTGAGATGGTCGGGCAATGGAGCCGGCCAAACACATCTCTCATATTCGACCTTGAAGCAAATTGTATGTGACACAGTTGGAAGATGGTTGCACGAGAACAGTGACTCGGGACGACCAATCAAGATCTTGGTCTACGGATATGAGAAGATTTCCCTGCTGGAAACGCTACTGCAGCTGGACAACAAGGAGAATGTGGAGTATGTGGACCTGAGTTCGCCCTACCTCTTTCATGAGACGCCAAACTTGGAGGTGCTGATGAAGACTACTACAGTCTACTGCCCAGAACATTACCTGCTCGACTTCTTGGAGACTGTGAAGATGAAGCTGGCTGGTGACAATGGAAGAAGAGGACGCTTAGATGTACCGCCATTTTGTGCACTCAATGTAGTAAACATCCTGCACAATTGGATTATGCAGGCATTACAAAAAGATAGACATTTTTGTCGAAGTTTGTTTTTATCAATAAAGAATGAAATGTGAATATTGCATCATCATTTACTCCTCCACCACCTGCTCTCCTAGTATATAAGAAGTAGCTGAGTCTCGCTGAGCATCATTCAGTCTACAACAATGGCCAGTATCACTACACTGCCGTTCAAGGTAGCAGTCATATTTGACAATTGTAGAACTCCATTGACATCAGTATACAAGTTGAAGTATAGCTTGGTAGCCATAATGGACTTGCGTTCAGTGCCTGGATGGAGGAGCAAGGATGTTAAGCTGGAGATTGATTTCAACAACAGTGATGAGACTTGGTGGTGTGACTTTGAGTGTGGTGACCAGAGTCTATCTTTGATTGGCAGAAGAAGGATTACATTTGCTGGCTTTGACTACAACGCTATGGATGGACGTGTCAGATGCATTAGGATTGAGGATGGTCAATCAGGCGATCCTGCTCTACTGGTATCAATTTGTAAAGCTGAGCAACATCCTAGATTATGGCCACCAGGCGATGTGACTGATGGCGTGGGCTGTGTAAAGGAATCTCTTAATAGGTCGGCAGAGACCTATGGTGTTACCAGAGACTTTGAAAGGGGCAATATTGTAGCCAATTTCTATGTATTGTTTCATACTTGCGATTGTTTATGTTAATAAACAATGTATTGTAAAGTATACTTTTCTTTTTAACCTATTTCCATGAAGCAACAGTGCAGCTGTGTATGCACTAGGTGAACACTTGGTGTACACTTTCAAGCCTAAGTGAGAGCTAGGTGAACACTTGGTGTACACTTTTAAGCCTAAGTGAGCACTAGGTGAACACTTGGTGAACACTGGTGATTACTAGGTGAGCACTAGGTGAACACTAGGTGAGCACGTGATGAACACTTTTAGGCATAAGTGGACACTAGGTGTGACTACTGATACTAGGATAGGGGAGAATGAATAACAAATCAGTTGCAGATGTCACATTTTTATTTCACAATACATAGAGAGAGATTCATTATTCTTTTATCAATTGGATTCTATGGGTTTTCCCATCAGGATGGCACATAAATTTATATGATTTCATGTCAATTGTTCCACCAGCAGGGACGAATTTGGAGGTTATCCTGCTGTACGACTCTGGTAGTATAACCCGCATGTGTGTGTTCTTGGAATCCAGTGTGACAGCTACCTTCTCACCGTATTTTGTAGTGACTCTCTCTGCGCTCACCATTTGGTATGGGAACCCTGGCTGGAGATCTTTCATGGAAATGTGGTCTAGTGGCTTTTGGGCTGCAATTGTGTTGTAGATGGCATCAGCGGCAGCATTAGTGGATGACATCTGTAATTGGAAATGAACAGGTATTAGCATAATCTTGCAGTCAGCATTGTGAAACAATGGGTCAGCCATTTTGATGTTAGATTTCATGCAGTAGACCACATATTATTGGATGAGATCATGGTCAGCCATTTGAGGTTAGATTTCATGCAATAGTATTGGATGATATCATGGTTAGCCATTTGAGGTTAGATTTCATGCAATAGCTATGGAATATTTGGAGGGAAGGTTTATACACTACAGCAATTAAGGGATATTCATTAGTAAAGAAACAAGTACTCACTGTTATTGATTTGAGTCTTTAGCTGGATTCACTGTAGGAGCTAGCAGTCGTTTGCTGAGATACAATGAATCTACCAGCCAGATGTCCACCATATATATACTCGGTAACCGGATCTCCCCCACCCCCAACTTTGGGAGAGTGGGGAACCGTTTTAAGGATGAGGGGGCCACTTTTAGGGTGAGGGGGGTCACTTTTAGGGTGAGGGGGGTCACTTTTAGGGTGAGGGGGGTCACTTTTAGGGTGAGGGGGGCCACTTTTAGGGTGAGGGGGGCAACTTCCGGTTTGACTTCCGGTCTGCTACGTCACTTCCGGTCTGCTACGTCACTTCCGGTCTGCTACGTCACTTCCGGTCCGGGGTCAAGGTCAAAGGTCAAAGGTCAGGGTCAAAGGTCAAAGGTCAAAGGTCAGGGTCAAAGGTCAGGGTCAAAGGTCAAAGGTCAGGGTCAAAGGTCAGGGTCAAAGGTCAAAGGTCAAAGGTCAGGGTCAAAGGTCAAAGGTCAGGGTCAAAGGTCAGGGTCAGGGTCAAAGGTCAGGGTCAAAGGTCAAAGGTCAAAGGTCAGGGTCAAAGGTCAAAGGTCAGGGTCAAAGGTCAAAGGTCAAGGTCAAGGTTGTCCCAGCTTTTTTCAAGGTTGTCCCAGCACCCGCAAAATGTAACTACTTGTTTATTACATACTATTCTGATGATTTTTATAGGATTAGACTTTTTATAGATATTTATAAATGATAGCCATTAGCCGTAGCAGGTATATGTTCAATCAGCAAGAGATGCGTTCTCATGGGCACTCTTTGTAAGGGTGGCCGATTAGATTGGCCAGCAAAAGACACTGTTCTCTGCAGTAAAATCCCTTCCTGGTGGTTCAGAACCCACCTAAAACTGTAGGTCCATCTCACCAATCAACATCATCCAACTCATTTCCCACACACAGGTCTCAAACCTATGTGGCTTCATCCTCAAAAAAAAAAAAAAAAATGTTATTATCAATATCTGCTATTGCAGGAGTTCAGTATAAATGATAGGAATTCGAAATGAAATAATCATGTAAAAAGACCCTCTTATTCAGAACAAGAATTTGATATATTATTTTATATGCTATTTAATGCTGATATCAATATCCGCCATTGTGAGAGTCTTCAGTATAATTGATAACACTTCAGTATAATTGATAACACTTCAGTATAATTGATAACACTTCAGTATCATTGATAACACTTCAGTATAATTGATAACACTTCAGTATAATTGATGGGAATTCGCAATTAAATAATTATGTAAAAAATACCCTCTTTTTCAATATTGTTGTTCTGAATAAAAAAGTAAATAGTTTCAATATTTATAGGTTAATATTTTTAGGTGGGTTCCGAACCACCAGGAAGGGATTTTACAGCAGAGAAGAGTGACTTTTGCTGGCCAATATTAAATATACATTTGTATATTTATATTTGGATGTTATTATCATATTTTCTATTTTATGTAGCAATCGACTGACGATTGCTTTTATCTTTCACAAAAGGTGATCGGCTGTGATAATGAAATGGCGTTAACAGCTTCATTATCACTCATCCGGTGGTTCGGATCCCACCTTGAACTACTATAGGTTTAAAATTCACAACATCATTGTATAATATTATTTTATTGTCTAACAACATTATTAATGTTAAAACAACATCATTTCAGGAACAGAGAGACAGAAAGAATAGTTATTGTAACGTTATTAAACAGCAGTGTACAAAATTGACATAATTCATTCTAAAACAGTTCAATATACACTTATGTCTAATATATAAGGTAATATAAAAACAATATAATATCTAATATAATAACACTTATACATATTTATTGTTGTACTTATTTGTCAATTTCAATGAATGGGGTTACCCCCCACTCTACCCCGCTCCACATTTAAACTGAACCCATTTTTGGGCAGCAATGAGTTTTATCTGATAATATGCGGTCTTGGAAGCGATAATGCGAGGAAAAATAATTTTGTGAGAGATTTGCGTTGAGACTCATAACTTAAATTTCAGAGGGTTTTCAAATCTATCAACTTCTTTTAACGGCTCTAACTCAAAAACTATTGCAGATAGAAAAGTCAAGTTAGTTTCAACTTGTACCTTACAACGAACTCTAAATATCTTGTAAGTTACAAATGTGCGCTTCATCATTCATTAAATAGGTATGCTAAAAGAATCGAAATATTTCATTTTTAAAGAAAAAAATGATCTTTTTAGGAATACTGTATCACAGTCAGTTTAAATCATTTTGAACCCGTTTTGGTGTCAAATTATAGGGATTTTTGTCAAGTTTAAATCGATAATGACATGCTAATTAATATTTTAGCTAACATTTAGGAGGTGATTGGCAATTTTTAGGATTTTTTTATTATTGGAGATATTTAGTAAAAACCAAAAAAATTCCAAAATTTCGAAATTTTCGAAAATTTTGTGGGTAGCACAGAGTTTTGATGGTGCAAACATAGTTTTAGATGGTGCAACTCATATGTGTCCAAACAAAATACCAAGAAATCAAAACTACACTAATGCTTGCAAGCAGGAATGTATAAAATGACTGGACTGAACTATTGAGTAATTGCCCCAAAGCTGAATATGCCAGATGACGTGTTCCAGGTGACTCATCCATAAGACTTTGCAGTCTGATGTTATGCATCATCATTCGCATCATTGCCCACAATCAGTCTCAGACTCATGTGGGATTCACCAGCAAGAAATAAAACCACTTGTCCACACATTTCCCACTTTACACCTGGTAGGCCTAACATCCTCTGTTTAGAGTTTAGAGTTTAGACGTATAGAGAGGGCGAGAAGTGGATTACAAAAATCTATCACCAAAAACTTGCTGCCTCATTCAGCCTTTACACTCTCTTTCTACCCATTTTGACTGGAAGCAAACATGTTCAAATGGCAAAAAATATGGGGAAGAAGAAGAAGAAGAAGAAGACGAAGGAGGAGGAGGAGAAGAAGAAGAAGAAGAAGAAGAAGAAGAAGAAGAAAAAAGAAGAAGAAGAAGAAAAAGAAGAAGAAGAAGAAGAAGAAGAAGAAGAAGAAGAAAAAAAGTAGTAGTAGAAAAAGAAGAAGAAGTAGAAGAAGAAGAAGAAGAAGAAGAAGAAGAAGAAGAAGAAGAAAAAGTAGTAGTAGAAAAAGAAGAAAAAGTAGTAGTAGAAAAAGAAGAAGATGAAAAAGTAGTAGTAGAAAAAGAAGAAGAAGAAGGAGATGAAAAAGTAGTAGTAGAAAAAGAAGAAGAAAAAGTAGTGTAGAAATAGAAGAAGAAGACAGGAGTAGAAGAAGTAGTAGAAGAAGAAGTAGTAGTAGTAGAAGAAGAAGAAGAAGAAGAAGAAGAAGAAGAAGAAGAAGATAAGAAGAAGAAGAAATCTTCTCACTATAGGAACGTACAGCAAGAGATGAGCTCGTGCCTCGGGGCGTTGCTAATGCTGTTGCACTTTTTTTCTCAATCCAGTGCTACGCTAAAATACTACTAATACTATACCTATAGTGGTTGCATCTATAGTGTATAGCTATAGGCTATAGCATAGACGAACCATCAAGTTACATCCCTGATCAATGGCTATAGGCACCTCAATCTGTCATCGTGCAATTAAATAAACCGGCCGGCATGCCGTCTCTCGCTATTGCCAAACCAATAGAATTGGTGCACACTTCTCTTACAATTTAGCGGCACAGATCGCCGTGAACAGGCATTATTTTCTTCTTTATCTTATTTTTATTCTTCTTTTCCATCGCCTTAAAATGCACCGCGAAGACTGAAGACGGTCCCTTCATTCGATCTGACCTATATGCAGTGGATCCAAACCGACTTTTCGGGGGTCTGTGGAAATTTTTTTAAACTGTTCCCATAATATCGTATTTCTGATGATTCTAAACACAAACCCATTTATTTAAAACACAATATAGAAGCCTGGACGCTCTAGTGTAGTGCATGAGTCATTGTTGATACGCACCGGCTTGGAAGTATCTGACAAACTCTATAGTATTGTAGCGAATATGAGAATGAAAATAGTGAGAAAGAAGGACAGTGGTTCTCGGTGTTATCTGCTATGTAAATGTCTACTTCTAAGCAATTAATTACTCTGCTTTTGACACTTTTATGGTGTAATTAGTAGAATGTTCTAGATGTTTGATTAGAAATTAATGGAGTCTTATCGAATATTGTGGAAGGCATGAAGGTCTTTCATTGTTTATTTTAGAAATCGGTAGAAGTTGGTAGAGAAATCTAGAGATATCTCAATTATGAAAAATCATATAAATAGAGGTGGACTCTTGTAAATTAGTCAGTCTTGTCACAACCACATTTTTTATTAAAAAATATAGAGATACTAGTTTCTGTTGTAATACCATTATCAATTTCAACCCTAGTCTACCACTGATAATTGTATAACAACCAAAACTAGTATCTCTATATTTTTTAATAAATGTGGTTGTGACAATTTCGTCTTATTATTCAGTATAAATAAATCATACTCTGCATATTTCTGTATAAATCAATCATTGCCCTCAATATCATTAAAAAGTGAAAATAATGACTAGAAGAAAAAAAATAAGAACTCAATTCAAATAAAAAACTATTTATTGTTACAGTTAACGTTCAGATTCATTACAGAAATACTGATAGACTTGTTCATATAAATAGAGGTGGACTTTTGTAAATTAGTCAGTCTTGTTAGAAATTTGTCGTGATAAACAAGTTTGTGAAAGTGACAGTTATATATATATATATATATATATATTGTGCCTATATAGTGATAATTCTTTCTCTGTGCCTATAGTGATAATTCTTTTTCCTATTTAATTCATACTAGTGAACTCTACTGATAGCTTTTATCATATTACGGACTTGTGCTACGTAAGTTCAATAGTTATTTTAGACGTTTCTTTTTTAATATTATTGGACAGTTTATTGAACAGTTATTATTTAATATTGGATTGGCCTTTTAATATTTAGTGATTGATTTTTGTACAGTAATATTGAAGTCTCTTTATTAGTTGAACAATATCGATTTATCTGTTTCTAATTGCTTATTTTTCTGTAAGATATTACTGATCAGTGAGTGTTGTGATTATTTGTGTAAATAAAGTGCGAGTGATAAATTTAAGTGTTGCCAGCGTTATTGTAGACATAGAACCCGTAACAATATACTAGGAACTTGGAAATGAATGTTCTTTTATAACAGGAAGTGCTGATTCCTGCATGGAAATTTTCTAAAAAAAATTAATTTGTTCATCTAAAACTATTTTAAATGTTCTACAAAAAGAGTTTTCTCAAAAACTAAAATTTGGTTTTATTTCAATTGAAAATACCCTCAAATTGCCAATTTTAAACCTCATTTTCAAACACCACCCATCAATTTTTCATCACTTATACTGAAGGAATGAATTTCACTTCTGAGGAAGAGCTCCATCAGCTTCCATCACAATGCTGATGAAGCTTCTACTCAGAAGTGAAATGAATTCCTCCAGTTTAAGTGAGTAGAATCATAATTTAAACGGAAATAAAGTGTCAGTCTTGATATTAGATTGATCATCTAGTATTTTGTCATGAAAAACATCGCAAATTATTTTCAGATTTTTTTACTGTACCAAAATTAATCAAGTGTTTATTATTTATTGTACGGTACTCAAACTTATCGACGGTGGTACAATTTTTGAAATCCTTCCATCTCTTTTTTGTA
This sequence comes from Conomelus anceps, assembly GCA_948455865.1. Lineage (NCBI taxonomy): Eukaryota > Metazoa > Arthropoda > Insecta > Hemiptera > Delphacidae > Conomelus > Conomelus anceps. Next base: position 47,860,731 of record OX418223.1, on the reverse strand, counting down.
TTTAAGTGAGCTTGATCATGAAAACTTTCATTCAAATGTTTTAGTTGAGAAGAAAATTTAAATAATCGCAGGCCATATAACCATACCTCAGTTTATTTCTGCATATGTTTGTGTACTATCGTAGCAAGGTTATTAACATTCGTTCCTCTTTTCTTCTTTTTCTCCTTCTTCTTCTCTCTCTTCTCCTTCCTCTACTTTTTCTTGTCTTTCTTATATTCACCTTTTTTTTTGGGGGGGGGGGGGAATTTCCCCTTCCATCATTTTCAGACCAAGTACTGAAGTACACAATATTTGCAATAGAAAAAGGGTAAAAAGTAAGGATAAAAATAAAAGTGGAAGAAAATGAAGGAGATTTTTCAAAATTGTTGACAAGCGAGGAAAATGAGACAGCAATGCCTAACCAACAAATAATTTTCTATTGCAAATATTGTGTACTTCAGTACTTGGTCTGAAAATGATGCCAGTCCTGAAAAGGTTTTTGAATTCTGCAGCTTATCAATACATGGCTGAGGACTACTTTATCAGAAAAAGCAGACTTGTTTTTTTAGCACTACTTTACATTCACTCAAATAATAACTCTAGAGCCTAGATCCTGGATCCTCATAAAATTGTTGGGAGATTTTGGCTGATTACGAATAATTTTCAATTGCTAATAATGTATGTAATTTTTCTTGTTAATTTGATTTTTCATTAACAGCTTGTGTCAGTGGCATAACTATGGGGGGGGGGGGGGGATTAGGGGGATATTCTGATGTCGGTAAAAGTGTGTCCAGTTTGAATGATATGGTCGGCAAAATTCGATTCAGCTTTGGATGTAAGGGCTTGAAAGTGTTCTTTGTAACGTTGTAACCGACATCAGTACCAACCTACACATTCTACACATAAAATCTAAAGGACACGAACTCAACACCTTGGAACAATTTGAAATATACAAACACACCACACACAATAAACAAAACATTCTCAATGAACAACTAAATTTTAAATCTCACAAACTTTTTGATCATATTTTACAAAAACCACAACACTTCTAACCAAAAAAACTGACATGATGATCTAGGAGCCTCTGAAGATGGATCTCATAGATTCGAAAGTACTCGGCCAGTTTAAGTGAGTTATTATACTTATTCTTAACAAATATTTGACTGCATGTCGTTAAATTTCACATGAAAAGTTAATATTAACAACGCAGTTCGTCATGGAACAAGAAATCCAGGAACCTTGTTTCTATTAACCTTGCTATCGTAGTATGTTCCTTATTATATGACTCTAACTCAAGAATCTTTATTCCAAAATAAAAACGTGGGGAAATTCAACATTGCATATTCAGTTGAAGATAATGTATTTAGTGCTTTATTACAAAAAGTATCTTCATTTGAAAGAACCTGGAGTTGTTAGAATAGTCATTATTATTTTTTGAAGGATTTGTCTCAGCATAATATTAAAGGACCTGATTAATTCGAAGTCTCTTAAGCTGTAAAATGGATTCTGAAGAGTAGAATTTCTCATAAGGTCTTCTTTTGAAACCCCTTATTGGAAGAAATTCTTCGTACATTTGCATTTTTTTTTTTTTTTTTTTTTTTGAAATGTGGTTGCGATAATTTCGTCTTATTATTCAGTATAAATAAATCATACTCTGCATATTTCTGTATAAATCAATCATTGCCCTCCATATCATATAAAAGTGAAAATAATGACTGGAAGAATAAAAATAAGAACTCAATTCCAATAAAAAATCTATTTATTGTTATAGTTAACGTTCTGGTTCATTACAAAAATACTGATAGACTTGTTCACGATTTATGTTGATTTTATTTGCTTTAATAAATTTAGATAGGAGTACGATGCTTGCATTATCTGAAAAATGACAAAATCAATTTATTATTTTCCAATTTTAAACTAAATAAAAAGTTTTATTTCCCATACAATAATATGATAAATCATATAAACATAAATGGACCTCTAGGACATATCCCTTCAGAGGCATAGGCCTGTGCTAAAGGTGATGAGTTGATTACACATTACAATGAATTATTATGGACAAAGGTAAAGTATCAATAGATAGATGATTTATAGATAAAGCATCAATAGAAATTGTTTTAGATAAGGAAATTTATTATCAATCTTATCTCTTTGCATCTGTATGGTACTTGTAGTGATACTACTAGTAATGATAACATGTAAACCATACAATAAATACATTACTTGCTGTAGGAATGTTGAATTGGCTCAAGAAAAAACATTTAATTTTTAAAGAGAAAAAATAATGAAGTTTTGATATAAAGTTGTTCTATATCAAAAACACTTGCTCCCTAAATAGAGAGAAGTTTGGTTGTGTAGCACTGTGGCTTGTTAAAGGAAGCTTTTAGAATTGATTTCTGTGAGATAAAGATGGAATCAATTGCATTTTTTGAGGCTCCTGCCCCCAGAAATCAAGAACGTTCTCATTCTTTCTGAATTATGAAAAATGTATAAATAGCAGAAACTCTTGGAAGAGTCAGTAAGTTGTGATACGAATGTTACTGTGATAAAGTTCCAGAGGCGACAGTTCCCGTTTCCGCTCATACAAACCAGTGAGCGCAAATACAAACTGTGTTACATGAACGTTTATTGTTTAAGTGATAATCGCAGTATATTGTGACAGATAATTATTCAAGCTTCTTCAACATTTTATACAGTGCCTCGAAAGAGCTTGTAGTGTTTCAACTGTCGTGGTTTAGACGCTTCTTCTTGAATTATTGACAGTTTATTGAACAATCATTATTTAATATTTGATAGGCCTTTTAACAGTTAGTGAATGATTTTTGTACAGTAATATTGCAAATTCTTTATTGGCTGAACTTCATTGATTTATCTGTTTCTGATTGATTTCTTTTGTGTAAGACATTACTGATTAGTGCAAGTTGTTGGTAATTCATGTTATTAGAGAGTGAGTGTTAAACTCAAGTGTTTCCAGTGTTATTTTAGAGATAGAACCTGTAACAATATGAACTTCTGCTCAATAAACTTATTTAAACTTAAGTCTCGCTAAGCTTGAATAATGAATTTCTGCACAAATCATAAACATAACTATTTTAGTTAATTTGTATAATAATAATTATGAATCTATTGTCATTAATTGACATTCTATCTGGTGACTTTGTAATATATTTTTGAATGTCATCACTTTAAACACGGTTTCAATCAACTTTACCCCCCCCCCCCCCCCAAGAATTTCAATGACGCCGTCTGCGTCATAGCCCCCTCTGTGTGCACCCCTGTTCAATTGCTATCACCAAATTCAGCAATACTTACGACCTCAATGTCAGAATTCAAAATATTTTGATTCAACATAGGCTATACTTGGTACGGTATCACTCATTAGTCACAAATAGTAGTTACTAAGTTGCAGTAAAATTTCCACTTATAGGCTACGTGAAAAAAAACATTTTTAAGTAAATTTTTAATGCTCACCATGCTGACATTTTTCCTGTTGATAATGAACATACCATAAGAACCAGTGATCATTGGAGGATCGTTGTGTCTTGTAAGTAGGATAACAAGGTATTTCCTTAAATTCACTGGCATATTGTGCCATGACATTCTGTATAATGCATCTCTCATCTTTTCAAACTGGAAAAAATTATTAGAAATATAAAAAACTGAAATAGATCTGATCAAAAATATAATTAAAAATTATAAAACTGAAATTATTGAAATTATGTGAAATTATTGAGATTTATAGTTAAGAAAAAAGTGGCTAAGAACCGCTGGGTTATTACAAACTTATTCATAGAAAATTTATTTAGTCATTCATTGAATACTTGAAGTATTCAATACCATTTTTACTTCATCACATACAAGGATATGTTTATCAGATTAATAGTGAGGAAATAATCTATGATAAATTGATTGTGAATTGGATTTTAAGTCTTACTATAAAATATTATAATGGTTTATTTATTGTGCGTGTTTTTAAACTAGCAAGAGAGAATGAAAATATCTGTAACTGTAAGAGGATATACATTATTGAGAATAATTAATTTTCAAGCACCCCAATAAAATAGGGATACGGTACTCAATGTTATTATTTTTTTACTGCGTTTGATTTTATCCATGAGGATGAAAATATTTTAAATGTAAATTCAACTGCATCAACAGAATTCACTGATGATGGCTGCCAACATATCAAAATCTTCTGAATAGTAAGTAAATAAGTTTCATTCAAAAGTTTTGGTTTGTGCTAGTTACCAAACATGAAAATCAATAAAAATGTTACAACTGAGAAATTTGTTTTGGTCTAGTCCTCATACCGTGGCCTACGTGAACAAAAGGCCTCGGGACTGATCAATGACGTCATCTTATCTGGGGCTAATGTTCAAAATCATATGATAGAGTTGATCAGCTGAGCAATCAATGCCTTATTCACACTTTCAATAAATTATTGAATAGGATTACACACAAAATGTACTGTTTTATTATGATGACTGCATTAGTTGTTCTTTTAAATATGAAACTCAAAACAATATTACCATTCTTTAAGAACTCCACAAGAATAATAAATTATTTATCATGCACAGGAATACTTTCCACATCCAAAAATTGCAATTCTGCTATTTGCAGTCAATTGATTCTGTAATATTGAAAGACAATAAAACTGATGACAACAAACATTGGAAAAAGTTTAAACTAAGACAGGTAAACTCAATTAGGCTACTAACCAGATAAACGGTTTCAATTCTTCATCAATCATAAGCTACATCATCAAGGCAAATGATTCCACACTAATATTTACGACTTTGATCATACTAAGATGATTATAGGTGAATTTATCCATTTGAACTCAATTCACACAATAATTATAAAAGTCATTCAATCCCAACTTACAACTTTTTCATCCAAATCTACTAAATGAAACAGATCCCTACAGTACCCACAATTATCACAGAGCAACTATACCATAAAAATTCCAATAAAATCTGATATATGATCTGGGACAATGATAAACTCAATTATTAAATGAATCTCGTCTGTGTAGAATGTAGATGTTTACATTAATTTGAAAACAGATAGTTGACAGTTTATCCAATCAAATCAGAAATTCAATTCAAAATCAAATTTGCTTCATTGAAGTGAGTAAATTATTTTTGCCTTTTTATGCTTTGTCATTCACACACGATTTCAAATAGTTAATATTGGGATGCAGAACAGCTTCATATTATTTCCAATACAATTTTGAAAGACAATTGAGTTATTTCATAGCAAGGCTAATACCATATTGTCATAGAATCATTAAACCTACATAGGCTGATTGGATAACTCATGCTCCTACTCATTGCACAACAGAATGTTATCAAATTAAATTTTACTGGAAAAATATATGTAGATGAACAACGTTCCTGCTGTATGAGAAAGACCAAAATATCAATAATGTAATAGCCTAGTATCATGAACTTATAACTGCTTCACATTAATCAAGAAATGAGGCAAACATTATAAATGATACATTAAAAAACACACAACACGTGGCGCACATGTCGAGATCCACATTATTTATTAATCTAATCATTCATTTATCTACAATCAAACGGGATTTTAGTACCTAAAAAACTCATTTTTTACACTCAACTAAAAAATTCATCAAAATCTTTGAAGGATAGATTGGTTAGAATCATGTCTATCTCAATAAGTAGTAATGGTTTTCACTGGAAAGTTCATATGCATCTTATTGATTTGAAGATAATTAATAGAATAAATCAAAGAAAAAAATGAAGAAAGAGTTCCCAAAAAAGGAGAGAAAATTGAATTTTGCTAGAAACTTCAGAACTGAAACAATATAATGTCCACCATACTGTAACCCAATCTAACTATGGAATACTGGAGTCGGCGTAGCCGAGTTGGCTTATCGCTGGTCTGATAAGCCAAAGGTCCTGGGTTCGATCCCAGTTGAGTATAAGATATTTTTCTCGAGCCACTCCCGTGTTTCGGAGGACACGTTAAGCCGTTGGTCCCGGTTGCATATTAAAAAAAAGCAGTCGTTAAAAAAGCGGCGAGGTGGAACTACCCGTAAGGGTCTCCCCACCACGAAAAGCCATACGAATTTACTTTACTTTATGGAATACTTCCATAGCTGATTGAAAAATTTAATATATTGATTTCAATACCATCAGTCTAGAAAGTAAACAAGTTAAATGAGGATTGGTGATACATAATCGATTAGGAATTTTAGTCCAGAGGCATTTATTCCAATAGGCTATGCTCATACTGGCTCTAATGAAAATATGTGAACTACTTCATGTAGAATTAAATAGAAATAGAGGAGTCATAGAAAAAAATATATATAGGCCTATATATTTTGACAAAATTAATTGGTTTTCCTTTTTTAGTGTTATTTGATGCAGTTCTCAGCAATGTCTGCCATTGTGAAGTTGTTCAGTAGGCCTATGATGGGTAGTACTGAAAGTAAATTCTACATTAATTAATAATTATGTGGAATTTACAATTTCCATTCCCATCAATTTCTACTTGGATGAAATAAATTGTAGAGTTTGTAATAGTTCAATATACATATAGTTTGGTGGATTGCAGGCTATTTAAAAATATCATATTTCATATTAATTTGATTGCAAACATGGAAGAAAATTTACTTTTTGGATCGGTCTTATTCTGGTTATAATAGTGACTGACCTAGGGTGTACTGTATACTAAAAACAATAATTAATTAGAATCATGGTTAACGTATTCTAAAAACAATATCATTGATAGTCTAAAAACAGAGATCATTGATAAGGAATGAGAAACATTTCACTCCTTATTCCTCCTATAACATGCAAATGAAAGAGCAATATTTTCTAACAATAAGTGTAACCGATCAATTATCCAAACCATCAAAATCAATCAATCAAGGCTTTTTTAACTTCATTAATTGAATTTTTTAATTTCTGAATAATATTGATTCTAAAATTTGTATTTAAATCAACTTACCCCATCTTCAACGTCCTGCCCTTCTTGTGAGTAGAGGGCCAAGCAGAGACCAATACATATACCACCAACTGTATATTTAACCTTGAAATAAAATTCACCCTGAAATAAAAAATCCGAAATTAACAGCGATAATTGAATAAATAATTGAATTATTCTTCTTTCAAGATTAGAAAAAAGACTGTAACCAAGCCAGTGAATGGAGTAATACATATTTCTAACCAGGTTCAAATATTTATTGTGGAAACCCCTATCATATTTTGGATAGGGCCTATCCGAGCTCTCCCATAAAAGAATAATGGTGCAAATTTAAAAAAATTGTGGTCAATCAACTCATTGATAAAATGAAGACTGATAGAAATGTCATAGATTACTTTCAAACTGAATGACAATAACTTTCTTATTATCTTGGATTCCTTGTTCCATAACGATCTGCGTTGTTAATTAACTTGTAAATTTAACAACTTAAAGTCAGTTTTATATTGTTACAGTTTTATCTCTAAAATAACGCTGGCAACACTTTAAATTAACACTCGCACTTTATTTACACAAATTACTGATAACTCGCAGTAGTGTCTTACACAAAATGAAGCATTCAGAAAAAGATAAATCAATAATGTTCAGCTAATAAAGATTTGCAATATTACTGTACAAAAATCAATCACTAAATGTTAAAAGGCCGATCTACTATTAAATAATAACTGTTCAATAAACTGTTCAACAATGCAAGAAGAAACGTCTAAAACATAACAGTTGAAACACTACAAGCACTCATGAGTCACTGTATAAACTGTTGAAGAAACTTATGAATAATAATCTGTCACAATATACTGCGATATCACTTTAACAACAGACGTTTGTTTGACACAGGGGTGCTCACAGGGGGGAGGTCTATGACGCAGACTGCATCATTGAAATTCTTGGGGGTTCCAAAAAACGTTTTTTTTGGGGGGGGGGGGGGGGAAGTTGATTGAAACCGTGTTTAATGTGACGACATTCAAAATTTTTTTACGAAGTCATCAGATAGAATGTCAATTAATTAATCAATGACAATAGATTTAAAATTATTATTATACTATTGAATATGAATTACCTGAAATAGTTATGTTTAGTATTTGTGCAGGAAGTTATTATTCAAGCATAGCGAGACGCTAAGCGAGTGCTCTGAAATTGGTTTATACAACTTTACTCTCCTTAACTAGTTTATCAGTGGAAAGAGCAATGAGTCGAGTTATAATGATCAAAAACAGACTCAGATCATCTATGGGAGACTCATGGTTGTCCAATCTAAATGGATCTAGCTGCAGAAAAATATTTACTTAACTTGAGTCTATTTCTAATGAAGAAAAAATTTAAAGGTTTTCTGTTTCCTCATCACAAAGACAAAAACTGCTATGTAGGATTTAAAGAGATAGATTTAACAAGCTTAGAAGGTGCCTAGCTAACTTGTAGATGGTCACAGCCTACAAATTTAAAATGCTTGACTACAAAAAAACTGTTGATGTTTTTCATGTAAACTTATTTCATAACTACTTACTTTTTTATAACTACTTACTAATAAGTGAGAACAGCTATAGCAAAATTTACTAAGTAAATACTAAAAATTACGTAATTTTTCATTACTATGTTTTTATTTTGTTTTTGAAAGACGCTTCTTTCGATTGTGTGTTGTAAATAACTATACATGAAATGTGTGCCTTTTATGTACTTCTTCCATGCATAAATTCTCCCAAGATACTCCACTAAGTAAATAACCTGTTGTTTAACTACTGTCCAATAAATATTAGCATAAATGATATAGTATTTTGAATTTTTGTGTTTTACAAATGAAGTTATCAACTCATTGTTTTCACTTAAAGGAACAACTTTGTAGAATTATTTAACCTTAATGTAATTGGTACACACCGAACTTAGACTTATAGGTATTTCATTTTTATTGAACAATTGTGTATTTGTAATAATATTTGATTGTTTAAAAACAATTTAGGTTCACATTCTTATTCAGCTATTTTGCAATTAAGTTTATTGAGCAGAAGTTCATATATTAATTTCATTGATATTTCATTTTTACATTTACAAAAAAATGTTACCTATGTTATGTAAGAATCTCAAGAAATATATATACATTTTGTATATTATCGACTGGGTTTGAATTTTTTCAATAGCTATATAAATCTTCTTTTAGTCTTAGAAAGAATACAGGGGGCTTATTTTTTCGCATTTTTTTGGGTGGCCTAATTTATGGGTTGGTTCTAAATTTAGAGGGGTGCGTCATGAGGCTTGAGGGGTGCCTAATTTATTGGAAGAGGGGCTGGTGCTAATTTTAGGAGGGGGGGTGCGTCATGAGGCTTAGGGAGGGTGGGCACCCCTGTTTAACATGGTCTATATAAGCGCTCACTGGTATTCCGGTTTTTTTATGAACGGGAACTATCATTGTCACTTTATCACGTTCGAATCACAACTGACTGACTTTCATGAGAGTTTCTCCTATTTATACATTTTTCATAAACCAGAAAGAACTAGAAATCTCTCTATTTTTCTATCAATTTCTAAAGTAAACACATGGAATGCTCTCCATTCATCCAGGCTACTTTAATTGCCATGATAAGAACATTCCATTAAGTCCATAAATTCCTATAAATTTCTAAGTGAACGTTCTAACGATATTTAGATGAACAACAAGGCGAAGAGAGTATGGGGGAAAGTAAACAATTAGCTTTGCCTGGAAGACTTATTGACACAGGCAGATAATTATACTCCTTTCTCCTTTGCCTTGTCCACAACAATATAATAAATGTATAAATTAGTATATTCACAATATAAAACTGACTGCAAGTCATTAAATTTACAACAAAAAGTTTCTTATTTTATTGTTTGGAAGAATATGATGTAGTTTATAGGTAGCATGTATAGAAAAATAACTGCATTGGCGAGCCTTTTCTTGTAACAAGAGTTTGTATAGGTGCTAGAATTTGAGATTCACAGCCACCAACGAACACCGCCTGCTTCATTACAGTGATAATGTGAGCAGAGATGGAAGCGTTCCAGTTAGTTCAGTAGTCCAAGGTTGGTAAAAAAACATGTTTATAAGAATCAGCAGAATAGATACCCATGTAGAATCTGTCATATATTTATGTATTGTGAATAAAACTATTTGAAGTTGTCTTTTAAATACATCTACATACATGTAAGTTATACATACTAATTTGTTAATAGTATAAAGTTCTTTTATAAATATTTATCGTACTTTATTTATCTATATTTTTTATCCACAAATTAAATGAATTGTTGAAAAAATGTTTTTCAATAAATCTATACACACATGTAAGTAGTCTACACTATTTTTTTTTCATCCACTATGAAATGCGCTCAACAATTTATGCTCAATCTGTATTGTCAACAACAAAAATTTGAAAAATGAAAAAAAAATTAGTGAAATTTGTGAATTTTTGTAAGAAATTCAAGAAAAATCTTACTTGTAAAAAAAGATACAGACATATAGACAGCCCCGCACACGCGCCTCCATTTATATAGGTGACCATCATTGCTACAGTCTGTTGGAATGTTTCTAATTTCCTGCGGGAAAATTGAAAAACTATATAAGCAGCTTTCTTATTACAAACTAATATCAATATTGCTTGTAATTGTGGTTACTGCGCGATCAACGGGAAACTCTTCTAATTTTCAAATTGTTTTCCAATATCTCACGTAAAATTCTACTTGTAGAAAGTGATTGTAAGTTTGAAATTGTTTGTAAAAGATTCCAGAAGTCTAAGATTATATATTCTTCTAATTATGGATCCCACATAGGTCTGAGATCTGTGCGTAGTTAATGAGTTGGATGATGAGATGAATCCACATTTTTAGGTGGGTTTCGAACCACTAGGAAGTGGTTTGACAGCAGAAAACAGAATCTTTTTTGCTGGCCAATCAATCGGTCACCCTAACAAAAAGAGCCCAGGAGTTCATAGTTTATCTTTATGTAGACTGGTGGTTCCAGTTTCTATGATTGGTTGCAGTTCCATTGCTTCAAAATCATCAGTGTTGACTGAGTACCATAATTTCGTTGATCTGTTTTTTATTTATTAATTAACTTGTAACTATAGTGTGTATAAATAGACTAATTTGTGTAAATAAAGTGCAAGTGTAAACTTTAGTGTTGCCAGCCTTATTTTAGCTTTATAACCCATAACAATACGTTATAACATATTATTGTTTTTTTTTTTTTTTTACTTAAATAAGAATCTATTGGCATTGATACTTTTGCTTGATTTTGTCAGGCTTCACAATTCAAAAGCCTTGAAGGTTGGATTTACTCATCTGGTAGTATATATCAATTATTATTCTAACAAAAAAAAAAAATTGAACCTCAAACTCACCTGTATATCATCTGATGATGAGCCACAATGTGTCCAAACTCCTCCAAAATTTTTAAATTCCTCAATCGTGTAGTCAAATCATCCATTTTACCCCGATTATCCGCACAAAACATCAAATCAAACTCCTCCAAATTGTTCAGAAACAAATTTATTTCAGCTTTCAGTGTCGCATTGGTCAAAGCAGCAATCACAAAATTGTCCGACAATAATGCGTAGAATAAATAGACATACAGAGTTTGAACAATTGTCACTGCAATGAATTGCTCGATATTAGCGGGTGAAGAACTACCCGTGAATGGTATATACACTAGGAATGACAATTTTACGTCTTGAAATTCAATTAAACCGGCCATGAAACTGATGTAACCACTTATAGGAACTAGGACGAATACCCCAGATAAACCCCGCAACAAAGTTAAAGAAAATCCCACATATTGCATGTTCCTATTCAGCATTTCTTCTATTATACTTGAACGTTTCATATAGAAAAACTCTTTGAAGTGTTTTTTATCACCAATAAACTCTATGTCCAATTTTCTCTCATATAAACTATCATCTTGAGATCCATAGGGATTTGGGATTTGTTTATTTCTATCACGTAAATCTTCTGTTGATGAATTAATTTGATTATTTTCATAAAATGGCTCCAACGGCGAGGTGGAACTACCCGTAAAGGTCTCCCCATCAATAAAAGTCATACGCTTATTATTATTTCCATTAATTACATTTCCTATCATTGAACTAGTAGAGTATTTAAAATTATTTTTGAAAGTGTCTCTTTTGTTGGAATTTTCAATAAAATTTCTGGAAGCACTTAGCCCAGTTTCTAGAGCATCTAATTTTTGTAGATTGCAATTTTCTATTCTGATGTTTTCATCACTATTTTTTAACATGTGTTTTTCAACAAATTTCCTACCATTTTTCTCAATTCTCATCTGTTTTTCCATAGCACCTCTGATGAGTTTCTTGCCTCGAAACATGGCTCGTTCGCCATTCTTGAACTCAATTCTCCTTTCCATTCTGAAAAGTTCTCCTGTGTACAATGCGCTCTTCATGTCATCAAATTTGTAGAAATGAAATATTTCCAGAACTTCGCATAGCACAAACGTGGTAAGAATTATGGTTTCCATAGCACTGACTTTATCGTTGAAGCTGAGTGTGGACCACATTCTGATAGCTATGTAGAATGATTGTCCACAAAAGTATGCAGCTACTGCTGTGATAGCTAGATCTCTTAAGAAATGTTCTTTTCTCATTATGGAGGGCTACAGTATGTATTGATTTAGCTGTAACAAAAATAAATATTGAATAATTTTTTTTCATTTTGATTAATATACAGGGAATAAGACGAGAATTACAAGTGTTGAAGACTCACATTTTATGCCCCGCGAGGGGGGTGGGTTCTGTGGATTATTCCATACCCCCCAGGGATAAGGGTGGTCTGGAGGCCCTCCCCCTGAAATTTTAGTTCTAAAAACACATTTTTTGCGCACTTTTGAGCATTTAGAACATTACATTTTACGTCTCTCAATTTGATTTATTATTGGTTGACTATAGACTATAGGTTCAATATACTCTTTCTTGTACCTTAAACCACTATCATGGTAAATAAACTTATGAAAGCTTCTCTGGGTCATGTTACAATGATGTTTACACTAATATTGCAAGTACTCTCAGAATAAATAGCTAATGTGGGAATCACCATCTGCCAGACTTAATATAAATTTACATATCTCATGAGTAAAAGAAAATAAAACAACATAACATGGTGAACCAATAATTACTGAGTTTAATAATGGTGCACACAACAAAAGTTTATCAACTGTTAAGATAGGTACATAGTCTCTTTTATTTCACATACTTATACAAAGGCTTTGCTTGCTTTCATTTTGGAGAATTAATCAAATATGCCCAAATAATCAATTGATTGAGACAGCTCGTTTTCAATTGATAAAATTGAAAGGCTGTTAAGTCTTTCTTGAGACAGAGTTGACCTGAGATAATAAGTTTATATAAATTTCAGCTTTGAAAAGCTTCGTTCAGTGGAGGCGACTGACATGGGCATTGTGGATATGATCTGTAAGGCTATCCACAGGTTGACATAGGTATCTGTGTTTTCGGTTGATGACAAAAAATTTAGGATAACTTATCCATTGGAGACTTTCTACCTAAAAAGGATAAAATTATGTCATGAAATTCTTCAAGTGTAATTTTTAGAGAAGATGTTATTATTTGGATTTTTGTGGATGTTTGCCATCATGGATTAGTAAAAACAATTAGTAAGTTAACAATTGATTTTACTAATCCATCATGGCAAATGTCTGCAAAAATCCAAATAATAATATAAACTCACCATCATCAACAATAAATTTCAAACCAAGGATTAGAGAAGATATCATGAAAAAGATTAGACTGGACTTTTGTATATTTTTCTTTTTACATTATTTATGTGTTTACTGCAGTGTCAGAATAAAACTTAAAAAAAACAAGGAGCGATATTACTATACATCAATTAATCATGTAATAAAATTATAAGTTTAATGCATTTATTTGGTAAAAAATTAGCAAAGATAGGATGAGGTTAAGATGAATTTAACTGTACATAAACAAATCAAATTTAAATTGTTAATTTGGTAGAAAATATAATAATTAAAGTATCAGGATGATGAAACATTAATATTAGTTTTAATAATTAATACCTGTTAAACTTGACTTAAGTTAATTAAAATTCCAAAATTATTTTACTGAAAGAGTACTAACCTTCCTTGGTTGAAAGTTTCTGTTTAGAAACCAGCTCGTCGCACAATTCGTCCCCTCTAATGTCACTTTGATCAGTCCCATCTTACATTAGCTCTTCGAGTTGTTTGCATTTGATCAAACGTGTTTTTCGATCAAGCAGTTCATCTAGCTTGAAGAGAAATTCAAATTTTGAAGTCTTGTCCTTCAACTGCTCAAACCTTTCTTCCAGAGCTGAGTAAGGCTGGGTTCACATGTGCTACAATCGCGCGATTGTAGCCAGAGTAATTATTATGACAGGCAACTGCCTCGCCAAATCTCGCTGGAAACTGCCACTAGGCCTACATGTGAAAGCACGAATGATATGCCATTGCTACAACACCACAACTCCAGCCGGCCGGCAGTCGGCGATTTGTGGCTGACAAAGCGCACAAAGCTGCGTTCGGCGTTTCATCGGCGCTTTGTGGCCCGTGTGAAACCGCTCTAATTCCTCTGGCTTCAATCGCGCGATTGTAGCGCGTGTGAACCCGACCTAAGCATTATCGACTAATGGTAAGAAAAATTCTACTTTAAATCGCGAATCGGTGGCTATACTGGCTGGAAAAGCAAAGCCGCGGGAGGTGGGAGGGTAGGCAGGAAGATAAGTCACACTCACAACCCTTCCCGTGACCCGACGACTGCTCTGTTGACCTTGGGCCTTGGTCAAGGGCATCAGACAGACTACTGTATTTCAGAACTCATTGGGGTAGATCTTCGGTTTTACCTTGATATTCAACTGTAATAGCTTTGAGACAAAGTCCCTTCTAGTTTAAATATTTCTGCCCAACATTTAAATCAATTTTATTAAAAATATGGTTTTCCTTCAATAAATTATCTCTTAGTAGCAAAACTAAATTCATTCATTTTTCTTTGAAGGATAAAATTTCTGATATCAAAGCTTTGTATTATAAATGTAATATGTGTAATATTTTAATGTCTGATGTTGGAATTCTCTACAATCTGAACTGCCATAATTGTATGAATATCAAACTTAAATATAAAATTAAATATTTAGGCGTTTATATTGATAAAAACTGTAATTGGAATGAACATGTATATGTTATCAGCTGTAAGAACTTTCTATTATCTAAGAAACACATGCCCTGTAAACGTATTAAGGTTAATTTATTTCTCTATTGTTCAAAGTAAGCTTCAATATGGTTTAACTTGTTGGGGAGGTATTCATTTTGCAAATATCAATTCACTTATTGTAGCACAAAAGAAAATTATTAGAATAATGGTGCGTGTTCCAAGAACTGAGCACACTATGACTTTTTTCAGACAATTTAGCATCCTCCCTTTAAGATATCTATATGTATTCAGAGTATTGAGAATTTTTTATTAGAGGAGGGAATGTGCAGACTGCAGAGTATCTCAAAAGTGTACTCTAGTCGTTAAAGGTTGCAAAATAAGGTTATTTTACTAAAAGCAAATATTGAAGAATTTTGTAGGTTTTATTCTTTTTGTGCTTTAAAATTTTTAAATCATCTACCTTTCAACGTTTCCTCTAGTTTAAATTTAGTTATTTTTCTCAGAGAATTGAAGTCTTTGTTGTTTTTGCAAAATGATGTTGAGTTCTTGTTTCGATAAGAAAATGGTTAAGTATTCTAGTTTTGATCTTACCTTATTGTTGTTTATGATTTGTTTGTAAAGGAACAGTTTCTTCTAAGTACTCTTTAATATTTTTTATGTATACTTTTAAACATATTCATTCAAGAATTATTTTATACTTTTAGCTCAGCTCTAGGCTTTTCTTTCTTTTTTTAACGTGATAATGGTGCCTCAACACGATTTTTCAATGAGGTTACCTAACCACTTTTTCCCATTTTGTATTGTATCTATATGTTGTTTTATTGTATTTTGGAAACTGTGTGTAAATAAATGAAATGAATGAATGAATTTCAAATTTGTTTTACCAAAATTGGTCAATTTCATGCCCCTCCAAAAGGCTCTACGGCTGCATACGTCGCACACCCCTCAGGCCAGCCCTGTTAATATTCATCTAAAACTGATACATTAAAAATGAATTACTGTTTGATTCTATTCAGTTTTGGTGTTGGTTCTAATTATTTTATAAACATCAAATCAATCAATCATTCACTCATTCATTTACAAGTTCCAAATAAAGGTCCTGCTAAACCTTGTGGGTTTTATTTCAGCAGGTGCCAACATAATATAAATATTACAAGATTACAAAATGGAAATCAATTATTATATAATGCAAATCACAAAAAAAAGAAATTATGGAAAATAAGAATAGAGTGGAAATGAAGGTTATGGTGGAAATTGAAGATTATTAGTCTAGTGTATGTAAAAAAAAGAAGAAAATTAATCTAATGAAGAAAAAACCGTAATAAATAATTTACTTGCCCAGAGTGAAAAGTATCATAATAAATATTATATTAATTGCAAACTCTAGGCGATTATCATTGCCTACATCTAAAACTGATACATTGCAATGTCTTCAAAAATGAATAACTATTCTACTTCACTCAGTTTTAGTTTTACGTATTTCTAATATTGACCGACCAAAGAGTTCGACTGTTTCAAGTCGACCGTTTAGCATTTGTCTGTCTGTTTGTAACGTATTTGTAACTATGCGTGTGGACCAAATTATTTTTTCTTTAAGGAATGCCCAGCGATGTATGTGTAAGGATTTTCGAAATTTTCTTTCATTTAAAGGATATTTAAATTCCTGTATGAAATAATGAAATTTATTCCTTCATAAACAATCAAAATAATTTTCAAAATGAAATGCAGGAATTCTTTTGGCCACATTTTCAAGTATTTGTGGCACAAAAAAAATATATATAATTAACAAAGAAGAGAATACTTTATCTGAGTCCAAATTCGCTTCACATGATCAACTCGCACACCAAATTTTTTGGAGTTCCATGACGAATTGCGTTGTTAATGTTAACTTTTTAAGTGAATTCAACGACTTGCAGTCAAATTTTCATTAAGAATAAGTAGAATTCACTTACTCTGTAGGCCGAACGTTTTCGAATCTTTGAGATCCATTTTCAGAGGCGTCCTACTTGATCATCGATGTCAGTTTTTTGGTTAGAAGAATTGGGTTTTTGTAGAATGTGATCAAAAAGTTAGTGTGATTTAAAATTTAGTTGTTCGTTGAGGATGTTTTGTTTATTGTGTGTGGTGTGTTTGTAAATTTCAAATTGTTCCAAGGTGATGAGTTCCTGTCCTTTAGATTCTATATGTAGAATGTGTAGGTTGGTAGTGATGTCAGTAAAAGTGTGTCCAGTTTGAATGATATGGTCGGCGAAATTCGATTCAGCTTTTGATGTTAAGGCTTGAAAATGTTCCTTGTAACGTTTTTTGAATGTGCTGCCTGTTTGTCCTATGTAGAATTTGTTACAATCAGAGCAGTTCAGTTTGTAGATCCCTGGGAGATCGTATTTGTTTGTGTTCAGTGTGAGTTTGAGTGCATGTGCATTTTTTATTTTGTATTTTGTTCTGAATGAGATGGCCGGCTTTTTTGAAGATTTTTGCTAGTCTGTTTCATTGTGGATTAATGTATGCCATTGTGATGTATTTTTGTCAGTGGTGTTGGTGTTTCGGTTTTTGGTTGTTATTTTATGGTTGAGTTTGTCAATTAGGTGGAATATACAAACACACCACACACAATAAAAAAACATACTCAATGAACAACTAAATTTTAAATCACACAAAAACGTTTTGATCACATTCTACAAAAACCACAATTCTTCGAACCAAAAATCTGACATCAATGACCAAGGAGGACGCCTCTGAAAATGGATCTCAAAAATTCGAAAACGTTCGGACTACAGAGTAAATCAATTCTACTTATTCTTAATAAAAATTCGACTGCAAGTCGTTGAATTCACTTGAAAAGTTAATATTAACAACGCAGTTTGTCATGGAACAAGAAATCCAGGAATTTCGTCTTATTATTCATTATTCCTAGTATCTCAATTCATCAAATTTTGTATACTAAGAGGTGTGGTGTGTTGGTATCCATGCTATTTTGATTTAAAATTCAGATAATTAAAAAAAATTCGAAATCAATAATATTATCACAAGAAAAAAGTGAAAATAAGACTCACCATCAGATCAAACATATTAGACTTCCAGTCTAATAATTATATGCCTTAGTTATAGTTATTATATGCCTTATGCTCCAGATGGGCATTTGAATTATAAAGAACAAACTATAAAAAGATTGTCGATTATTCAGGCAGTAGCGGTTGGTCAGTGGAAGAGAAGGACTTTTCTGGAGCTTGGGAAAAATTAGGCTATTCAGGAGGTTATTGAGGTTCTTCAGAAGGTTTTTGTGGTTATTCAGGAGCAGACTTCGTTCCAATAACATAAAAAATTGCTGGAATATAAAGATTGTATGTGACTTCATATTCAAACACTATAATTTTTGAAATTGAAATTTTTTATTTCTTCATAAAAATACATTTTTTGCTATGGTTAATATAATAGTTATTATATTACAGCAATAATATACATATTTGTATAAAGAATTTCTTCTTTTGGGCCGAAGCCTGTGGAAGAGGAAATAGTTCCTATCAGATACAAAGTAAACAATACAAAACCCATGTTTAAAGTGTATAAGTGTAAAGTGTTATATTTAAGTGTATATTTAAAGTGTTACATTTAAATATGATAGTGTTTGAATGTAAAGTCACATACAAACTTCATATTCCAGCAATTTCTATGTTATTGGAACAAAGTCTGTTCCTCTGAAAACCTTCTGAAGAACCTTATCAATAACTTTCTGACTAACCTAATTTTTTCCAAGCTTCAGAAAAGTCCTTCTTCCTCCACTGACCAACCACTACTGTCTGAATAGTTCAAAATCTTTCTACTCGTAGACTATTTTTCTTGACATTATTATTTCGTCCACCATTATCGATTTGAATAAGTGATGAATTCTCATCTAGTTTTGCAGGGAAATAATAAACAAGCACACCCCTTTTTTCCCCCAGGCCAGTAATCGTTAGCCACCTCAAAACCATTATTTTCCTCACTAAAATCATCGGCTTAGAAAGTGAGGTAATCTCAGGTTTTCCTGAAGACAACAAAATTGGAAAATAATAATAATAATAGTTTTGTGATACTTATATTATTTGCGTGATTTTCAATTAATAATTTAGTGGGTTTTCAAGAAAATACTGAATTATTCTATAGATTCCACGAACTTTCTAAAGTGTATCAAGATCTTTTTACTGGAGTTTGAGAACGTTGATAAATTTTTCAAATCTTTTAGATAAGGTAAATGAAAGGAATTATGATGTTGATGATCCATCTTGTTTCCACTAATATGTATTATAAACTTAAAAAAACACTTTTGAATGGAAATTGACTCACGTTATGGCGTGACGGCCGTTTCGCTCTGTTGTCTAGAGCATCATCAGACGACCCACATTTCACTGATTCAAGGCATGAGTTTAAGGGTTAGTTATGTTGCAACATAACTAACCCTCAAACTCATGCCTTGGATCAGTGTACTGCTGTGGGTCGTCTGATGATGCTCTAGACAACAGAGCGAAACGGCCGTCACGCCATAACGTGAGTCAATTTCCATTCAAAAGTGTTTTTTAAGTTTATAATAAATGAAAGGAAGAATGTACCTAAGAGTTTCAGAATAATAATTTTGACTCAGATGTAAAACATAGCCTATATTCAAAACCAAATTGCTAAATTTTCAAGCCTTCAGCACTATACTAATGTGTTTTAATAAAAATAAATTAATTGGTCGGCCTCAACCCCTATTTTCCACTGAGCGGTAACTTTGAAAATATTGTACTGCCATCTCTCACAGGTTGTTTACCTCGAGATGCATGCTTCTTAACAAAATACTATTATTATTGTATTTATGTACTATATATATTTTTTTAATTTTATAATTGTGCATTCAACCAGGGCATTCCAATATTGAATTAATGCTGTAATTTCTTTTAATTTGTATTCATAATATAATTTTTAATTTCAAATATTCAATTATTGTACTGCTTAGATGTTTTGTATCTGCTGTATTTGTAAAGGAACAATAAATATTTCATTTTCATGATTTCTATTAGGGGATAGAATCGTCATATTACATCGTCATATTACAATCGTCATATTAACAAAAAAATCTCCAACAGCTCTTAAAGCTACTGTAGATGTAGAAGAAAAGGTTGCTAAACTATTGAGTGATCACACCGAATTGAAAACAAAATTAGAAACATCACTAAAAAATTCTGAGGAAGAACGAATAGGGTTGGTGGATCACATAAAATCTCTGGAAGTTATTATAAAATTGCAGCAGGAAGACCATAGAACTGAAATACTAAATCTCACGAGTCAATGTAGGTCTATGTGAGAGGAAATCGAAATATTAAAATCAAAAATAAACTTGGCTAATGTAAGATCTGTACCTCTGATCAATACAAAAAAAGTAGAACCTAAATCAAATGGGGAAAAAATTAATAGAAATGGTCAAACAAAAACGTATAGTCAGGTTTTGCAAACAGCAACCAAAACTAAAGTAAGGGCAAATAACGATAGGAAAGGTAGAGTACTGCTCTTGACATCCAGTCATGGACGAGACTGTAGTGACCTACTAAATAAAAGATTAAAAAATAAGTATGAAGTTCAGAGCTTTTTCAAACCAAGTGCCCCTATAAACGCTATCGTAGAGTCAGCACAGGAACAAACTAAAGATTTTGGAAAAAACGATTTTCTAATAGTACTGGGTGGCTCAAAACTTCACTAATCATGGTCTACATCTAAATCAATCTGGCAAAGTAATATTTTGTAATAGGCTGGCAGAGCTGATTGAAAGTCGTTTGCAATCTACTGTCAATAATTCTCCTAAACAATCATCTAACGAACCTTTTTTAGTAAAGTGGCTCAAAACCGGGAAGGGAAACTAGTTTCAGATGATAAATTCACATCTTCAATTGTATTAAAAGACGTTAATCGATCAAAAAATCAGGATAGCATTAGTGGAAGGAACTCTTGTAGCAATCTGATAGGCTCTCAAGATTCTAAGAGATTAAGTAAATCACTTCAATATGCAAAAGCAACGATACAGTAATAAGGGATGATAGGGAAGTACCGGTACTCACTGTGTTCCATCAGAATATTCAATACATTCGTAACAAAATAGATAGAATCGAAGTATTTTTTAAAGAAGAGGCTCCTGATATAGCTATTTTCACAGAGCATGGTTTAAAAGAAGATGAATTGTCACAACTTAATATTCCAAACTATTCATTGAAAACGTCGTATTGCAGGACATCTCATCGAAGTGGGGGAGTAGCTATCTTCACTAAAAATGCTAAGAATATGCAAATATTTAATCTAGAATATGTAGAGAAATTTGCTGTGGAAATGGATATAGAAGTTACTGGTTTGAGAGTAAAAATCGACAATAATTTCGAAGTAGCGGTGTTAGGTATTTACAGGTCACCAAATGGGGAATGGAACAATTTTTGTGAACTATTCAATAGGCTTTTAGAGATTACTACTACTCGTTTTACAAACGTTATTGTAGCGGGAGATTTCAATACAGACTTTGCAACACAGAATAAAATGACAGAAGATTTAAAGGATATTATATGCATGAATAACTTGGAAATAAAAGTTCATGAATATACCAGAGTCACAAGAACATCACAAACAATAATTGATAACATCCTTACTAATATAGATTACTCTAAAACAAGATTAGGCGGCTCAGAACTATCTGATCATGACTATCAAATCTTAGAGGTGGGGTTGCAAGGTCATAAATCAATTAAAAAGAGTAGAGTAATGAAAGAAATTCAACAATGTGAACAGGGGAATATCGATTGTTTGAAGCAGAATCTGCTACAAGAAAACTGGAGTAGGGTTTACAATAGCAATAGTTTAAATGACAAATATGATAGTTTCATTAATATTTTAAGGTTTCATATTACTATGAGTTGTCCAGTTAAAAAAGTCCCTGTAAAGAACAAATTAGACAAGATTGAAGAGTGGATAACTGATGATATCCTTGCAGAAAGAAATAGGGTTAAAGATGCATATGATGAATTCAAACTATCTAGAAATATGTTAAGTGAAGATAATTACAAAGCTCTAAAGAAAAATTATACAAGAGAAGTGAAAAGAGCGAAATGTAAGAAAACAGCTGAAATTTTGAATAATTGTGTGTACTTTAACACAGCAGTGTGGGATGTAATAAACAAAAATAGGCAAGTAGCTCATGTAGATGCTTATACTAGTGTCCCCAGAATAATTAACGAAAATAACAAATATATTGATGATAGTGTAGACATTTGTAATTTCTTTAACAGATATTATCAACTGGTTGCTAAGGATCTTCAAAAATCTCTCAATACAGGTATTAGTGATGCAAACATGAGGAATACTGAGGGGATTCAGAACGAATTAAAATTCCACCCAGTATGCCAAGACGAGTTGTCAAATATCATTGATAGTTTAAATAATAAAAAAACTGTAGGAATGGATGGGGTATCCAGTAAAATTCTGAAAGAATGTAAAGATCAATTGTTAGACCCTTTGATTCATCTGATCAATCATTCATTAGAACAAGGTGTTTTTCCAGATAACTTAAAAGAGGGGAAGATCTTGCCAATCTTCAAAAGTGGTGATAGAGTAAAGGTAGAAAACTATAGGCCCATTAGTATTTTAAATGTAATAAGTAACATTTTTGAAAGAGTAGTTCTAAATAGGTTACTTCTGCACCTTCAAGAAGCTAACTTTATCTGTGATGAACAGCATGGCTTCCAGAAAGGGAGATCAACAAAAACAGCCATAGTTTCTCTAGTTGAAAAACTAATAGATATATTAGATTCAGGTGATAAAGCTACTGCAATCTTCTTAGATCTGTCAAAGGCATTTGATTGTGTTAATCATAGAACTTTATTGGAAATACTGCAAAATGTAGGTGTAAATGGGGTTGAACTGAAATGGTTTGAATCATATCTTATTGGGAGAAAACAATGTGTAGAACTAACTACAGTAGTTGGTAATAGTATAGTAAAGAATAAATCTAATAAATTAGAGGTGCAAGCTGGAGTGCCTCAGGGGTCAATACTAGGTCCATTGCTTTTTTTGTTATATGTCAACCGTTTACCTAAAGAATTAATTAGTGGTAGAGCCCTCTTATTTGCTGATGATACATCACTCATTTTCAGCAATTCCATTCTAGATAATTTAGAAATAAGTGCCCATATAGGTGTGCAGTCCATTGTCCAATTTTTAAATCAGTTGAAATTAACTATAAATAGTAAAAAATGCCAATACCTTCAATTCAAAAACAAACATAATTTAAATGAAGATAGGGCTATAAACGTGTTTGTAAACGATAATCAATTAGACCAGGAAGAAAAAATTGCATTTCTAGGAGTTACGTTGGATAGACGATTGACCTGGACTCCATACATTGAGAAAATATGTAGTAAAATTTCATCTGGGGTATTTGTCCTGCGACAGCTCGCTAGATTGAATGACAAAAAGTTACTTTTTACAGCTTACCATGGGCTCTTACTGTAACATATTAGGTATGCTATCTTAGTATGGGGTAATTCATCAAAACAAAATCTTGATAGGGTGTTTAAGATCCAAAAGAAAGCGGTTAGGTGTATAGAAAGATTAAATAGATTAGATTCATGTAGGCCGTTGTTCAAGAGACTTGGTCTCCTAACTGTACCCTGCTTATATGTGTATGAAGCTACTTTATATGTAAAAACGAATGATATTAACCAAAATCTTGATGTACATGATTATAATACAAGAAGCCGAGGAGATTATCACTTGGTGAGTCACAATAGTAGCTTATTCAAACAAAAACCTAGTTATATTGGTAGGAAATTCTACAACAAGCTACCGCAGTTTTTGAAGAGTCTTGAAAATATAGAAATATTTAAAAAGCAATTGAAGAAATATTTAGTTGATAAAGCTTTTTATAGTGTACAAGAGTTCCTTTCACATCAAAATTAAGCCTCACCTCAACTAATTGAAGTAATTATGTAATATAGTGTATAATATTGTTGATTTGACTTGTCTTATACTCCTTAACTGGAGTCTCCAAGACGTAATCTACAAAAAAAAAAAAAAAAAAGTCATTATAGTATTCACCAAATAATATTTCACGCATAGTTCTGTTATTATTTTTCAGAGATTATCAAGATTTATCCCGAATCCTTGCAGATTTCGGGTCCTGGCGCTTAGTATGAACCCGGTAGCCAGCTGGTAAGCCTAGGCCTCCTGTTTTTCTCACATAGTTTTTTGTTTGATATACATAGATGTCTGAGTTTGGAGACAAGAAAAGGAATTTAGTCCTGGTTAATTAAATCTTTCTGTTTCATTTTCAATTCAAAAGCTAACATATTTCAATAATAGCAAAGATTATTTGTATACTTAGCACTAACATTTCTCAATCTGTGATGTTTTCCATTACGAAATACTTGATGAACAAAGAACAATCTAATATAAAAACTGACACTGTATTTCTATTTAAATTATGATTTTTCAATCTGCTTCCAGAGGTTATTGAGAGATGTAAGCAAGACACAATTTTGTAAATTAGTGCTTGCATGGTTGAACAAAGATGACGTGGAAAGGTACTATTAGGAGCATTACAGAGTATGAAGTATTCTGCATTTGAGCAACTTGATTTATTTTTATTAGTCAATAATATGTTTAAGTTATAGGTTGATAAGCATGGCCTTATCGTTGGATTTTTAAATGTTTATGACAATGTGTAAATAAAAGTACTTTCCTTTGCTTCTGCAGTTTTAATTTCATTTTAATTAATTCTTTCTCTTTATTTTTTCCATCTAGTTCGTTTATTTTTTGTATGTTTAGTAGGCCTATTTCATTTCCGTTACTTTGAGGTAAATGAACACATTTTTTCAAAGAATTATTTTTTATCTTGATTTTAATTAGTGGCTGAAATAAGACAGGTTTACAAAAAACTAGGTCAGAGTAAATGCATGAAAATTTGAATGATGACTTACAAATTGTAATATGCATATTCTGAGCTCTGATTGGAATAGGAACTGGGCAAACATTGCAGATTAAGGTTGTGGAATTGAGCAGTGGACACTTCTGGCCGAATTGGCATCTGGTGGGGTGTAGAAATATTATTTATATTATATCGATTGGGAACCATCAGAGGAGTAGCACATCGAGAGGTAATTGATGGAGTAGTAGATGGAGGCATATCAATGCTTCTTCTTCTTCTTTTCGTCATTAGCAGGAAAAGAGATTAATTTTCCTCTTCTTATTTTTCCATTTTCTCTTCTTCTACTCCCTTTTCTTCTTTTTCTTCTTCTTCTTCTTCTTCTTCTTCTTCTTCTTCTTCTTCTTCTTCTTCTTCTTCACAGCACAAATAACTTTGTGGGAAACACTTGTTACAACAATTAGGGCAGAAGAAGAAGAAAAAGAAAAGAATGCAATTGTGGAGCAAACATTCAAACCGTGCTTTCTTCCTTAGATGCAAATTTACAGGAAACACAAAAAACTGATAAAAATATAAAAAACTGTCACAAATCAAAGTTAGTTTTCTCTATTGTTGTCAGTAGTTTTTAGAAGGACTCTGATGCATTTTCCCAGATATTTGTTTAAAAAAAAATGAAATAAATGTATATTCACAATAACAGTATTCAATATTATAAATAGACTATTTAGTATTAATGTTATGATTAAGACTGATATTGTTTAAAAATTGTGTATACATTTTTTCTTTATAATTTTGTGAATAAAGCTATATTTCATTTTCATTTTCATATTTTATTTGGAGAAAACATATTTTGACCGAACAGTAAGGAGAAAACACGTTTTGATTGTGTTTCAACAGGATAGAACACATTTTGAATATTAAAAGTAACGCAACACACAAATAGTACAAAATCAATGGGGTTTATTAGTACAATTTAAAAAAACTAGAATATTATACGTTTTTTTATCCCAGTCTGTCTCAGAATAAACAGATGTTGAAGTAACTAGTTGAAAACGCATGTTGAGAGCCTGACTTTTGTGACTTGTTTAGGTTTGGGTTATTATAGGCCTTTATTGTTGAATAACATTTTTTCTGACAACTAGTCTTTCTAGTTGCTTGTCTTTATCATGCTCCAGGGTTTCCAATACCCACTGAAATACCATCAACCACTTCATCTATTTGAAATTAAAAGATAGAAACTAATAATAAATTCGATAATGATTTATAGCATTAGTAAACTACCAAGCATTCAGTAACCTTATATTCAGTGATTCAGAAAACAGAATCATGTGTTAAAACAATAATGAATTCCAAATAGTCATGTGATCGAAGAGGACAGCTCTGATTGGTCAGCTGGAGAAAACACTGTTTGACTGAACACAGACTTTGGAGAAAACACTCTTTGATTGAACTGCTAGTTTTCTACACTGTTTTAAAATAGGATAAAACATGATTTGACTGAAACTGAGGTTTGAATCCGGTGCTATTTAACATGGACTACAATAAACCACCAATAACTCAGTTTTTTCTTTTTTTGGAGAAAACACGGTTTGAATGTATGCTCCACAATTGACTGATAGGAAAAATCAAAGTGTATTGAGAGCTATGAAAGTTTGTTAAAGAAGTGATTTGAATGGATTTCTCATCAAAGGAAAACAATTGAAAGAGCATCGATTCATAAGGCATACATCCAGGAATAAAACTTATAATTATTATATCCTGTATTAATTGTGGTTATGATAATTATTGCATTATTAGTATTTCTTAATAATAATTCAAAATCTTATAAATTCTATAATCCTAAAATACATTTAAATCGTGTATGCAAATTTGATACTCCCCAATTGATTTTACATGCATAAATCATTACTAACAATAAGAGCTATCGGTTCCGGTAAGGGATTTAATTATTGCAATCTTATATCAAAACTGACACTGTATTTTAATTTAATGTATTGTCTTTACTCACTTATATTATTGGAGATTCTGGAGGGATGCATTTCACTTCTGAAAAGAAGCTACGTCAACCTCACATCATGGAAAACATCACAGATTTAATTGCACTGGATGTATTTGAAATTAACGTAACTTACCGTCATTTAAGAATCAATAAATAAATATAAAAAATACTGAAATATCACACAAGAACTCTATAGTATTTATCATCAATTTTACAGTTACTTGATAAATCCTTGTGAATTGCAATCAATTACTGTATTATTGTTGAAATCACTTTGTTGGCCGAACGAAGAGAGGTCTCTGTTTCAAGTCGACCGTTCCGCATTTGTCTGTTTGTAACGCATTTACGGCAAAACGCGTGGACCAAATTTCATGAAATTTTGCGTAGTCTTCCTCTGAGGAATGCCCAGCGATGTATGTGTAAGGATTTTCTTGCATTGAAGGGATATTTAAAAGAAAAAGAAATAGGCACTCCGGCTCTCTTCTCTGGGAAGCATAATATGATTTTTAAAATTAGCTTCTATCATATGCAGTTCGAATCAAATTTTCAAGATAGCCCTTAAGCCCTCTCATTCATTTGGTTGTGCCTTATGGATTAAGTTGTCACGCATAAGAACAACATATTTGTTTGAGAGAAATAAATCATTTCTAATATTTTAATTAAGTGTAATAACAAGTGACTACTAAGTAAAAATAGTTATAATTATAAATTTACATAATATTGTTCTATGAATTCATTTATTAGAAATATGTGAAATCTGATCTGATTTGTGCTATCAGCTGCCTGGAAAATGGAACTGTAGCTTTGGTGATGTGATACAGTGACTTTTAGTGGGAAACAAACATGAAATAGGCTATGCAAATTGAATCAAGGGTTATGTCTGATGATCGTGTCTAATTTTGCAATAGTCAATATAATTTAGTACATCAAGTATTTTTCTCTGTGCAAGGTGCAAGCTCCCTTATTTTTGGGCGTAAGGTTCACTACTGTTATTATTTCTAATAATAATTGATTCCTACTCCAAGTTTCTTTAAAAATATCCTTGATTGCCTTAGGTGAGTGTAGTACTACTATTGTGCTAAGGTACTCTACTCTTATCAGTTTCCTTTTTTGTGAAAGTTTCCTTGTATTAGGTACTTTTTGCTAATATACCAAAGCTAATGTTATAATTATGTCGCTTAAATTGAACTTCATTTTCTTTCTGATAATAGTATTCCATTTGACAATTTTGATTATTTTTTGACAGTAAAAGCTATTTATAGGTAGTAATTTGGAATACTTTGGAAACGTTGGGACAATATATTGTGCAGTAAATCTAACAAGTAGTACATAGCCTATTGATGGTAGGTTGATCATCATTCACATGCATACAAGTTCTTCATCTGGACGTTTTGTAACTATTTGAATATTATGGTGAGTAATATTACAAAATATAATATATTCTATTGAAAACTCATACAGTTCGTATTAGTTACTACTTGTTAATTTGATATTGAGTCACGAACTCTCAACATTGAGCTTGGATGGGTGGCCATCAGCCATTAATTCCCATTAGATAATTTATTATCACTCACTCTGTGGTTGTGAACCCACTTAAAACTGTAGGTCCACCATGCTTAATTCCCATATGGTTCAAACGGTAGGGCTAAACGTGAAGGTCTTCCACCAATAAAAGCCTTATATGCTTGTTATTATTGGAAAGTCAATTTTGGAAGAGACTAGTATAAGCTATTATAATCCATAATTTTATAATTAAATGTTAATAATTTTATTGAAAGTCTGATGTAATTAAATGGTTGACTGTTCAATAATTTTATGAAAAATCTTATAATAGCTAATTCATATTCACCCTGACCGTTATTCCTATCATTGTAGATTAGATTCTTGTATAAATTTTCCAGACAGCAATTCAACCGCTGGATCATATTATAATCAGTATGTTATGTGATATTGTTCAATACTGGCCTACAAGCAATATAAGTTATTCCAATTAAAAAAAAAATATTTGCACCTAGCCTACAATGTAGGTTCTATTGTAGCAATAGAAACAATGTTTTATAAGCTGTTATCAAATTATAAATTAATCAGAACTTTTTCTGTGAATATTTTACTGAAATACAGATTATTGTCAAGTCAACATTACCTCGATTGACCTGGTAATTTTATTTATTAATAAAGTTAGCATAGAATACAATATGACAATATTGTTGTATGTGATGAAGCAGCTGCAATATAACTTTGACGCTTTCAAAAATATCAGAACTAAAGGACAATCTGGACATAATATGTACTCCAATTTGTACTTTGCCCCCAAGATAATGCGATTTAGCGATTTCTTATGTGATATTGCAACTGAAAATCACAATCTAAGAGCAAAACTGACTCTGTATTTCTATTTAAATTACGACTTTTACTCACTTAGTATACTGGAGCGATGCATTTCACTTCTAAAGAGACGCTTCGTCAGCCCAGAAGATGCATCCCTCCAATATATGTGAGTAGAAATCATAATTTAAATATAAATACAGTCAGTTTTGATACCTGTATTAGATTGTTCATCAATTATTTTGTCATGGAAAACATCACAGATGAAAATCACAATCATTGAATGATCACATAATTATCATGTTGGACTACAAAATTGGGCCTATAAAAGAGATTAGATAAATACGATAGGCCTATAACCTATACTAATTATTTGAAGAAAGTAAATTTACTAACTTTTTAAGTGAATTCAACGACTTGCAGTCAAATTTTCATTAAGAATAAGTAGAATTTACTTACTCTGTAAGTAAGTAAGTAAAGTAAGTAAATTCTACTTATTCTTAATGAAAATTTGACTGCAAGTCGTTGAATTCACTTAAAAAGTTGATATTAACAATGCAGTTTGTCATGGAACAAGAAATCCAGGTAAATTTACTGTTGTAAAAATGAGACACTGCTTGTTCAATCAACGAAATGAACATTGAACTTTTTAATTCATTTTTAATGTAATAAGTAAAAACTTATCTGTAAATAAACTTATCTCATACTCAAAACTGTATCAATCATTGTTTTCTAAGAATAACCCACATAGCAAGAAAGATTGCAACAAGCCTTGATTTACACTTTGCCAACAGTTGTCACATTGGAATCCAACTGAAATAGAATGCATTTAACTTGTCATTGTCAATTCGCTTGAAAACCCTTGAATACACAAGGGTGAAAAAAATCCTATATATATGTATCAAGTCCCCATATATATATTTGAGCATTCACCCTTTACCACTCTTCTATACCTGAAGCCTGTTTCATAATAAAGGACGGCATTGTGTTACTGTATGACTTTCGCATGCGCACACTCACTCCACCCCCCAACATTCAAGCATTCCACTTCTCAATATTGGGGATAAATAAGAAGTCGTCCTATACCGCTTCTGTGAAGGAAGTCAGTACTAACGTCACATTTAAGAAGCTGAGCGCCAATGTTTGAATTCTGAAGGAAAGAAAGGAATTCTTGGATTTCTTGTTCCATAACGATCTGCGTTGTTAAATTCACAACACAAATAAAGGAGTTTAACATTTAGAAAGTGAGCAGAGTCAATACATTGCAGCACTACGATGTCAGTTTGTTACTTTACAAATATCAGTACAGTCAAACATGCAAAATGACTGGGAACTTCCAATTGTAGTGGACCGACTCTCACCACTCTCATCTATCACCATATATACCACCTAAAAGTCAATGAATTTGATGTCAACTTTTAACTCAACCTAATTTTATAATTATTTTATCAATGTATTCAACTAACGAATGCTGAAAATTTATCAAGTTGGATATTCTATTCATAAATGAATATAAAATAATTTCCTAGATTCGCGTTTGTACTCGCTTGATACATGCTGCACTCTTGATTAAAATAATTCTTGGTTTCAATTTTCACAAAATTAAAAATGAGCTAAAAATTCTTGAAGAGCTACAAAATTCAATATTTCTCCATGCACAAACTGATGATTCTTCAACATAGAAATTACCATATTCAAAATAATTTTATTAAATAATAATTATTCAATTCAGATTTTCAATATTTTTATTCTCTAATCGGGGGGCGGAAACGTATTCATTTGATCCAGTAGCGAATCAAACATTTTGATATGATGGTGGGGGTGTTATCGGTGATTTTGGGGCCCTCCCGGGGGGGGGGGGGGGTATGAAATTCCTCCCAGCGAGGGTGGTCCGGAGGTCCTCCCCCGGGAAAGTTTTGATAAATAGTCCCTTTAAAATTATTTTAACAGATTTTTTTTTTTTTTGTAGATTACGTCTTGGAGACTCCAGTTAAGGAGTATAAGACAAGTCAGATCAACAATATTATACACTAGATACCATAATTACTTCAATTAGTTGAGGTGAGGCTTAATTTTGATGTGGAAGGAACTCTTGTACACTATAAAAAGCTTTATCAACTAAATAATTCTTCAATTATTTTTTAAATATTTCTATATTTTCAAGACTCTTCAAAAACTGCGGTAGCTTGTTGTAGAATTTCCTACCAATATAACTAGGTTTTTGTTTGATTCTAGATTCTAGATTCTAGACTCATGACTAGAAAAGCTTAAACTCATTAATTTTAGTCCAGATTATTGGATTTTTTTTTAATTTTTTATGCTGAAAACTTGATTTGAGGCTCAAAAACAGTAATTTTTATGAGTATCTATTAAAATGAAGTCTATAAATGTGGAAGCTTAAATTTAATAAATAATTTATTTCATGAATCGCTTGTTTAAGAACTTGAACCCACTTTTTGGGTTAAAAAATACTACTTTTATAGTGCCAATTTAACAAGTTATAGTGGTTTCAAATTATTATTACAATCAGATTTGACGTTTCTTCCCTGGAGAAAAATTTTTTTAGGTCTTGAAAGTGCAACTCTAAGCTTTTTTGTGGTAATCAACCTCTTCCCTCATATTATTTGTTGATTGATTCATGGTATGACAAATTTTAGGGGGAGATTCCATCAACACCTCCCCCCCACGAAGTTCAATCCTGGCTAGGCCACTGGTGTTGGGGCGCCTTGGTTATCAATAAAATGAGATTAAATCTGAACAGTGTCAGAAATGAGCATTTGAAGCCTGGCTGCAAAATATTAAGTGATCTTTTTCCTTTCAGGCCTACTGTGTCAACTTCATGCAAGTGGCCAGAGGGCCCTTCAAACCCATAAAAAGAAAATACTTATTGTCAAAGTCCATAGTCTTTTCTCCCTCTTACTTATCTATCATGTTAAAATAATTTTGTGAATTGTGTATTACTTAGCAGTAATGTCAAAATAATATCAGAAATAATCATTTAAGTAGCCTACAGTCAATACATGAGCTATATGTGGAATGAAAGTCAGTTAATATAATCAACATAATAGAATAATCTATACAATATAATATGCATTATATATTTATATACAGTGCACTAGTCAGTGGCATGTCATGTAGCTAAACCTGTTACAAATGCGACTGAGCTGCAATTTCGGTACATGAAAAACTAATAGCTACCCTAAACCCTTATACCAGATGCAGATGCAATTTAAAATAGTAATAACCAGGTGATTGGAAGCTGTTTTTGGTTTGTTGCTGAAGTGTGAGAGGAGGGAGTGAGAGAGAAGAAAGAGCGCGTGAGAGTGAGAGAAAAATTTGTACACTAATGTAGGCAATAAAGACAGAATGGAAATACCGAGAACCAAACTATTCTCTGTCAAACCGAAAACCGTTCGAGTAAAGGCTGGCAAGGCAGGTAACTGATGATGGGAAAGGGGGGCATGGGGGTAGGGTGGCTGCTATTTTGGGAAGTAGTTGGGGGGGTGTGTGTTGTCAGGCCCATTGTCACATACTGAAGATTCTATCCAAGAGGCAGCAACTAATTCCTTCATTGTTTTGTTCCCGCCAACACTTGAGGATTTTCAGACTCTTCACCTTTGGTAAAATTAAACACAAACTGACCATTTCTAGTTCCGACTTGCTAGGCGAAAGTATTAAATTTGTGAAGTGAGCTCCGACAAGTTGTTCCTGTTTTTTGTATAATACTACCCAGACAAGAACGAGTAGCACATTGAGTACGGTAAGTACAACTTGTAGCCTGAATAATAACTAATTATTAGTAATTATATAACTAACTAATATAGTGTAGTCAACATACGTTTATAAATAAACTATGTATTTCATCTAAGTTTATTAAATTTGTTTGCTTTTGAAAGAGTGAAGGATTTGGTGTGTTAATTATAGAGAAAATATAAAAAACCAGGTGCGCGGGTCTCAAAAAATAACCAGTTTAGTATAATACTTTTTTGGTTAAATTCTTATTAATGGAGACTGCAAGTTGCATGTAGAATATACGGTACTGTATTGAAAAATTAGGGTCTTCATATACAATAGGCTACTTCATGGAACATTTGTCCAATAAGAAATAGTTTTTTATTTCATGTAGCATACAAATTAATTGTACAGTAGATCGAAAAACTACTAATAAATACACAGCATCAATCAGTTAAATACATTTTTTTTCAATTGAACACACAGAACATCTGCAGTATTTTAATTGCTACTTGAATATTTTTGCGAATAATTTTAAACGTAAAGGCGGTACAAAACTTTGTATTTCTAAAACCTTTCCGTAATTATTTCAAACTAAATAATGCAACCTTTGGTCATAAATTTTTCTCATAGTTATAGTTAGTTGGTCATAGTTATTTTTTGAAAGATGACTACCAGTATGTGGGCTATCGAACGTAATAAAAATAAATGAGTTCAAACATGAATAATTGTTGAAAATACTCTACTGGTGTATTCAACATTTACTTATCCGTGTGATAGCTATTTCGAATTGTTCTAGATCTAATGCTTCCTCAGATAAGGTTGGAGATTACTGAATCGGGTCTTGAAAATTGGGCTTTGAAACATGTAAAACTTTCTTCAAAGCCCAATACTCAAAACCTGATTAAATAGACCTCCAACTGTGATTGAGGAAGCATTACAACAATGTGGAATAGATATCACACGATTAAGTAAGAGTTCAGTTTATTAGTAAAGTATTTCCAACTAATATTTATGTTTAAATTTCAAGTGTAAAAGTAATATGAAAACATCAAATAAATGGATTTATTAATGAAACTGAAGAGCTATTATAAATGGTTACCTAATTATTGATGTATTCACTGAAGTATTGATTGAATTGATAATAATTTTCCATTAAAGCTGTGAACACAACTGCTTTGTTGATAAATCTATTGAGTTGAATGAATTTATTTCTGTCACCCAACTTTTATGGATTGAATAGTGCGAGAAAAGCTGACAGTACGTGACCTGCAATTGAATCTACTAATAAAAGTTACCGTATTAGTTACCGTATTTTATTTATAGCAGTTTAATTTATTTGTTTCTCACGACAAATATATTGGTAAATTTCGGGTTGAAAAAAAAATTAAAAAAAATGTTTTAATTGAGAAATGAATAGGCCATGTCATTGACTCCCTGCAATCGATTATCCCGTATTTTCATGTGTTTTCCTCGTCTTTCTTAGTAATGGCGAAGGTGATATTGTGGAAGGTATCCATAATGAAAAATAAGACGAAATTGTCACAACCACATTTATTAAAAACTTCGAGAAACTAGTTTCGGTTGTTACACCATTATCAATCTTAATCAAACTCAGAGTTTGATTGATATTGATAATGGTGTAACAACCGAAACTAGTTTCTCGAAGTTTTTAATAAATGTGGTTGTGACAATTTCGTCTTATTTTTCATTGTGTTCCTCGTCATTTATTTGTGATGAGGAGCTGAGAATATGATTGATGCTGATGACTGATTGGGTATCTCCGAAGAGCCAAGGGATGAATAAATTATTTATGGGATATATAAAAAATATATTTACGAATAAACTTGATTTATAACAATTATCAAGAGCCTATCAAGCAGAACATATCAATATACAGTATAAACATTTTTCAGATGTATGCTGTATGCAAACTCCCAGATGGAGGATTGGTGATTGTGCACGGTGGCTAGTGGACAGCAATACAGCGACATTTTATCCATCTAAGTCACAAAGCAGAAATATAACAGCATTGTTGAAAAAATGTATGGAGCCCAATTATGACCAGTGTGACAAGTATCCAGTGGCAGCCATGGAGTTATAAGGTAAATTTGCTTATTTTTTAAAACAAATTTTTTTTAGAAGATGAAACCCACATAAATCTGAGACCTGTGCGTGGTGATTGATGAGTTGGACCTACAGTTTTAGGTGGGTTCCAAACCACCAGGAAGTGATTTTACAGCAATTGATATATAGTTACATTTACCATGATGCATTCCACGTGAAGCGCATAACAGTGGCTACAGTGTTTCCCATTTTGATGAAGTGTTTGCTTATTATTATGTATTCATCTTGAATCTATTCCTAAAAGATACATATACGAATGTGCTATTATATAATATATGCTAATAGATAAATATGATAATATGCTAATAGATCTTATAGGCTGAACATAAATTTATATGATATCACATAAATTTATATGATATCACATAAATTACTAACCGGCAGGCTCGCTTCGCTTGCCTTCACCGTTTAAACACTTCAATAGATGAAAAAATACTTTCTCACCTAATTAACAAAATTGGATACCGGTATTACAATCTAGATAACCACGCTTTGCAATATCAACTGCATTCATAAATCATCTTTAAATCCATCAAAATGTCCACAGATTATTTATACAGAAAATATTATATTATTTGAAAGTGTTTGGTGAAAGGAGTATTAGTTGTGCATACCATACATATTTATGGTATACATAAATATACAATATAGTGGCCATTTTTATTTTACCAGAATATCAATATCATGATCTCAATATTCTGGTGAGAAAAAAAATCGCAGTTATCAAAGACGCAGTTATTCGTATCTAACATGTGATTACAAAATTTATGCTACTCTACTCGTTAACTGTATATCTGTTTATTTCACAAAACAAAATAAATTTTTATCACGTCACCTAGCCATTTCTATTAGACATTAAAGTCATACATCTGTAGAGACTATTATATTGTTCCAAATATACGGCGGACCGCTTGGCGCAGTTGGTTGGGGCGTCGCAACTTCA
This sequence comes from Conomelus anceps, assembly GCA_948455865.1. Classification (NCBI taxonomy): domain Eukaryota; kingdom Metazoa; phylum Arthropoda; class Insecta; order Hemiptera; family Delphacidae; genus Conomelus; species Conomelus anceps. The sequence continues at coordinate 47,824,546 of OX418223.1, read as the reverse complement.
ACTTGCTGTCGTCTAAGTGGTCGTGGGTTCGAATCCCGCTCCACCATCAGGCATTTATGTGTAATCATTCATCTCATTACCCACGCACAAGTCTCGGACTCATGTGGGCATTAGCAATAAAAAAAATAGCTGATTCATAAATTTTATCTCAAAATGCCTTTCACATTTCAGATAAATCAATTCATAGAATAATTAAATATGTAGGTACCATATACAAAATTATTTACTCAGTAATAAATCTTTATTTTACTAAATTGGAAAACTATTCAGTTCCTCTTAGGAAAAACTGTTATTCTCATGAATATCTCTGAGCCTTGATGGGGGCTCGACTAGAAGAATAAAAGGGGCTGAGAGCTATCCTGAGATGTAGCCTACTATATTGAAATCTGATGCTGATCCCATATTATGATGGAATAGTCCATCATAAATCATATGTTTTGTAGAAGAAGGTCAGAGTGCCTTTCCTTTTATCCTTTTAAATTAATATCCAATAAATGCAAGCACATTTTTTAAGTCCATACACATACATTGCTGCACATTCCCAAAAGGAACATCGATGCAAAATTCCTATGGTTGATGAACTGGCAATGCAATTTTCATAAACTGGAAAAGTAGTGATGACTGGGAAGATGAGAGTTGCATTTGGCAGAACTGATGTCGCTAAATGTGTTATGAGTGTATTACATTTATATAATTCATCATATTATGATAAATATAGTCTTAAATAAGAGTGGCTGAAGTATAGCCCTTTAGTAAGGTGGCTTTAGTGACAAAGTCATATAAAAAAAACAACATAATTTGTCAACTAATAAAGTGGAAATGTCTGACTCCATCATAGATTTGAGTAGCAGAAGCGTTTTGAGCTACACTTTTCACACCATTAGAGCTTGGCACAACTAGTCTGTACTAAACACTGAAGATGATAGAGCATAATCTTGAAACCCATTTATGACTGAATGTTTTATTCATTTATGAAGGCTGTGCGCAGGGTTTTGGGTCTAATTTTTTTTTCAAAGTTTATTCTATTGGATATTTTTAAGGTACTGTATTGAAATGTTGACTATTACTATGAGAGATTATTTTTTTCATCAAATATTTTATGGAATATGGGAGTTCAAAGTTGAATTTTTTGGTTTTTGGGGGCAATTGATCTCCCCTACAAGTTATTTTAAACTCTTGGTAATTTTGTTTTTAAATGAAAGACCCATTGAGGAACAAAATGACATATTTTTTATTCCAATCAAACAAGTTTTCTCAAAATAAATTTTTTAAAACCTGCAAAAAATTTCAGTTTTTCAAAAAATTATTTTGAAAAGACCAATTGTTAAATTGAAAGAAAAAATGTGACATTCTTTTACCCAAGGTGTCTTCCAGTTATAAAAAAATTATAAAATGTTTAAAATAACTTTGTAGGTGAGTTCAATTGCCCCCAAAACCGAAAAAATTCAACTTTGAACTCCCATATTACATAAAACATTTGATGAAAAAAATAATTTCTTGTGGCAATAGGTAGCATTTCAATACCTAAAAAATATTCAATACAATAAACTTTGAAAAAAAATTATGACCCAAAACCCTGCGCATAGCCTTATAGTAGCATGTATTGTATTAGGTATCATTTTGAATTTGGTAGAATAGAGCCAATAGTTCAATAATGTGAGCCTCTTTATTGTACTGTATTCTCGCACAAAAATATATTTAATGGTGATGTTGGTGCATTCTTAGAACTAACCTATTGCAGATGCTTTATGACAAGAAGAAATTAGTAGCCGATTTACTCAAATTCTATACTCTATATATCTAATTACTCTCAATGATTTCTGAGAGTTCACCCTAAAATAAATATATTTTTTACTTTTCCATTTCCAGTTTACCTATATTCTCTGTATTTCAACCAAAAGTGGCTTCATAGAAAGGTTTCATGAAGTTTGATATGAAAAAAATTAAGAAATGTTGATGATATTGTTTTTTTTTGTTTGCAGTTGCTGTCTAAGGGCTTTTTGGAAAGAGTGCAAACCAGTTAGAATGGCATCTTTCGGCTGCAAAATGGATCCAGCATGCTAAAGCAAGAGTGGAAAGGAAGTAAAATACATTTTAAAGCTATTTTTATCCATCCTCATAATCTTGAGACTTTCCATGAGTCATCAAATGAGTTTCATGAGTTGTTTTGAAAATTTTGATGATTGGACACATGAGCCTGTAAATTGTACATGGTTGATGAGATAAAAAACTTTATTTAGCGGAATTGGAAATTGAACTTTGACAAGTGATAGCCGAGTGCCGTAGCAGGTATCTGTTTAATCAGAGATACACTACGAAACTCCTGGGCGTTCTTTGTAAGCGAGACTGATTGGATTGGCCAGCAAAAAAGTATCTTTTCTCTGCTGTAAAATCACTTCCCGTTGGTTCGGGACCCACCTAAAACTGTAGGTCCAACTCATCATTCACCATCATCCAATTCATTATCCACGCACAGGTCTCAGACCTATGTGGGCTTCGGCCTCCGAAAAAAAAACTACTGTTAATGAGTTTAATTTCCAACTGTGCTAGGCACCATTTTTTCATTTCATCTGCCATGTATAATCTATACTAAACTTAGTCACTTATGTAGTCAGATCATGTGGTTACAGTGGATACAGTGGTTCCCAAACTTTTTTGCCTCATGGACCCCTTGCCGTAATTTTCGTTTTTAAGTGGACCTTCTGTATAAATGTTATCATTTTTTCCTAATTCATCAGTTGGAATGTGATTTTGATCGCTGGTAGGGTCGGCCCACTACCACTGACAAATAGATTCTAATTATGCATTGCAGTGCAGTAAACGATCAAAAACATGTGTCTAAACTTGGTACATTTTTGCTAGCCTATGTAATCGAATTTGAATTTAAACTAAACAAATAGTATGATATACCTTGCTATTATTAGTTATAGCAAAATAAATTAGTGGAACTCAAGAAGTAAATGACTAATGACTGTATTTTATCAAGCAACATTGCCTCCTCTAAAACCAAATATGAAATCTCCGTTATTTTTAAAATGCCTTCATGCCATAATAATTATTATTTAGAAGGGTATACTGTATGTGCATATTTATAAAATACTATTATGCAAGTATATATACCATATATCACATGTACCCGATCACCCAAACCAAAGACATTCGCTATTGTGGATCCTCATTAACATATCATGGACCCCCAATCTTATTTTTTACTGGCATGTACCCCTGGCAGATCCCCGTGAACCCCATGGGGTACACATGGACCACTTTTGGAACCACTGGTATAAAAGCTATAAAATTATTCTTGAAAATTGTTTAGAATGGCATGGAGAGTAAGACCTACATGAATAATTAATAATAATTTAATTTCTTGTCTTTAGATAAGTTTTATTTCACTCTAGGACTTTATTAATTCCTGGATTTCTTGTTCCATGACAAACTGCGTTGTTAATATTAACTTTTCATGTGAAATTTAACGACTTGCAGTCAAATATTTGTTAAGAATAAGTATAATAACTCACTTAATCTGGCCGAGTACTTTCGAATCTATGAGATCCATCTTCAGAGGCGTGGGTTCCTAGATCATCATGTCAGTTTTTTGGTTAGAAGTGTTGTGGTTTTTGTAAAATGTGATCAAAAAGTTTGTGAGATTTAAAATTTAGTTGTTCATTGAGAATGTTTTGTTTATTGTGTTATTTGTTTATAAGTGAGTTATTATACTTATTCTTAACAAATATTTGACTGCAAGTCGTTAAATTTCACATGAATAGTTAACTTTATTAATGTTACTGTAATCGGATATTTCTCTATGGATAGATGCACAATGCGCGCTCCTTGCTGCAGTTTGAATTAATGTGAAAGACTTGATGCAGTTTGAACTTCCTGAAAACTCTTTCTGCATACTAGCAGATAGAAGTCTGAGAATTTTATTCATATTTAGTTGTGTTTAGATCATTAACAATATAATTTGATCAAATTTGGGACCAATTTCAGTTTTTTATATATCAGTTGTTGATACTAATTCCCCCAAAAATATGATATTGTTTATTCAACATCAAATTTTTCAATAATGAGTGTCTAGTCATTTATACTTTTGAATAACTAGCACACTTGAAATGAAATACTAAATAGCACACTTTTCCAATTTTACAGGTCCAAAAATCATACTGGCAGAGCTGAATCAGGATGAAGAAGAACTGCGAGTTGAAACACCAGCTTGAATTTTTCATTGTATATTCCTAGTTTGATTTCCATAGTTTTATTGTGTTTATTATTGCTTTAAACAACTATTTTCGTGATCTGCTGTATAACTATTCATATGTAGAAACTTGCTGTGCAGAACTGACCTTTTTGAGTCATGGCGGATGCCTTTCAAAATATGTACTTTCTCAGTGCTTGGTTGCAGACTCACTCGCCTATCTGTCCAAGCCTGTTCTTCAATAAGACGTGTTATAATTTATAACTATTACATCAATAATAGTCTTCTCACAGTTAATTGATAACCCGAGCCTATATGAGCTGCATTAACACTCTTTTTTCAATGAATATTATAGATTTTGTATTGGTTTACCATAAAACATCTGTAAAAGATTTGGGAAATTTCCTACAGTGATTTCATGTCATCTAAAATGCCCATTACAAAAATATAGTTTGTTTCTTAGCTGTTTTCATATAAACAGGAAGGATGATGACTACTTTAATCAACATCTTGTTTTATACCTTATAATGTAGTACTGTATTGTGAGCAAGTATTGTATATTGTAGATTTTCAACTATTTATGTTGTATATTGGATAGTTATGAAATACATATTTTTCTAACAGTTATTCCTCTAATAATTTTCTGACTCACCTCTCCAATTGCTCCTATATAATCAAAATTAAATAATGATTCCAGATGGTACGTGATAGAACAAATAAAAAATGTGTTTACCAAATAATGTGAATGGGGTGAATGGTATAATATGTTGCTCCTCTTTATTAAATTAGTCTTTGATGATTCAATGTGTAATGAAAACCTTCAATTATTTTAATTAGCAGTGATATTTTGCAACTTCAAGTTACACATGTTTTTCAAATTAAGCTTGAGAGAATTGCTGAAGCAATTTATTGAGTTTTTATAGTAAATTCAACGACTTTCAATCAATTTTAATTGAAAATATATTATATTTTCACTCATTTCAGGCCAAACGTTTTTGACTCATCTTCAAAGATGAGGCCTTTGAAGATGAGTCTCCATGACTCGAAAACGTTTGGCCTGAAATGAGTAAAAATATCATTTATTCTCAATTAAATTCGACTGCAAGTCGTTGAATTTACCATGAAAAGTGAATATTAACAATGCAGATATTTATGGAACAAGAAATCCAGGAATTTATTGAGCTTGAAATGCTTGCCAAAGCTCTTTTTATAAGCTTGAATCTAGATTGCAATAATTGCAAGACACTTGATTCATACTTACATCAAGGTTGAATTGCTTGCTGACACTATCAATATATACTTGGATCAAGCTTGCAGTCACTTGCCTATACTTTTCATCCACACTTTCAAAGCTTGAATCAAACATTGATTCAAACTTTCAAAGCTTGAATCAAGATTTGATTCAAGCCTGCAGAGCTTGAATCAAGCCTTGATTAAAGCTTGCAAAACTTGAAACAAGCATAGATTTAAGCTTAAAATGCTTGCAAACCCTTGATTTCACTTGAATTAGGCTTGAGGAGCTTGAATTTCAGTTGCAAAATACACTTGAATAAATTTTGCATTGCAAGCTTGCCACAAGCTTGAAATGGGGGTAGTTTTCCATTTGAATCACATTTGTTTAAAGATTGTTGAAAAATTCCTTCAAGCTTGCTGCAATTTTTCATGTTTGACATGTCAATCTCATTTCAATTTTGAATCAAATGAATTTTGCTATGTGGGAAGGTAATTATAAATATTCTTCCTACAGTGACCCGAAAAAGTACTTTTTCGCCTATTTTTGCACTAACTGTAGTACGCAAAATAGTCTATTCCTGCACCAGTACGGGAAAGTAAATTCCAGTGTGCGGAAGTACTTTTCTACACTCCAGATTTGCAACTTAACAACACAAAATAGGGAGCATGTAAAACGCAGGTTCCCTATTCTGCATTCAAAAATAGGTTGACTACTCTGCTTCAGCTACGCAAAAACAGTCAGCTGTGGGTGTTGTTGAAATCGATTTAATTTGAAGATAGGTTATGTATGTCCTGTTTAAATTATTTTATACATTTCTGTAGGAAAATTTTTATGTGTAATTCGAGCACAAAGTATTCATTCTGCACTCGAGAAACTTTTTTCACTCACCTTTGGCTCGTGAAAAAACTATTTCTCTCGGTGCAGAAATACCACACTTTTTGCTCTAGTTACACAAATAGCTATTTTCATCTTTACAGAAGTTTTATTCAATCATTTTTCCTAGTTCCAGGTGAAGGAGTGCCTCTTTTTTGTAATCCTATACATATCAGCAGTTTTAGTTTGTGAGTGTTGGATTTTCATTCATTATTTTGTTCATTCATAATTCATTTGCTATAATGCATATATTTTCAATTATTTTATTAAATATATCAGAATAAAGTTTTTTACTGGACTAAAACTAATCAAGCGTTTATTATTGTATGGTACTCAAACTTATCGACGGTGGTACATCTTTTCAAATCCTACAATCTCTTTCTTGTATTTGAGTGAGCTTTATCATGAAAACATTCATTCAAATAATTCAGTTGAGAAATTAATGTAAGGAATTGTAGGTCATATTTTATCTCTGCATGTGTTTATATAGCAGTTTAGCCTACTATCATGGTAGGCCTGTGTTCATTATTATAAGGCTCCCGTAAGAATTAGAAATTCATGAATTCTGTTTCTGTATATTTGTCAGTTTGTTAAATTGTCTATCACTTCAAACTAACTTGTAAGAATCTTCATTCCAAAGTAAAACATTGAGGAAATTCATCATTGCATACTATTTAGTAAAAGAGAATATCATTATTAAAAATTGCGTTCTTTCATGGTTATTATATGGCTCCAAAGTGAGAATCTTTATCCATAAAATATTATTTTCATAAGAATCTACCAGTTCCATACTACAATTTCCAGTCTTAATCTGGAAGTGTGAATCAAATTGACAAACCTTCAACTTTTTGGAATTATTTTTTACCGATGTACTCTGAAAAATATGCTTATCCTGCAGAACGTAATATGCACTGGATAAAGTCTTAGTAAATAAGAGTTATATGTTTAATTCTGTATAAAAAAAATTTACCAACTGCATTTTTTTATTTTTTGTGAAGTTGAAATTATTTCTAAAACTGAATTTTCAAGTCTAAACTATAATTTGATGAGTCAAGGGGTGTCTCCGGGTCGGCCCCCCCCCCCCCCATTGGCGATGACTTTCAAATTGACTGCAAGTCCTTAAATTAAACGTAAAAAAGTTAATATTAACAATGTAGTTCGTCATGGAACAAGAAATCCAGGAATCTAATATCAAAACTGACACTGTATTTCACTTTTAAATAATGTTTTACTCACATATATTGGAGATGCTTGAGGAATGCATTTCACTTCTGAAAAGAAGAGGCTGACGAAGCTTTTTTTCAGAAGTGAAATGCATTCCTCAAGCATCTCCAATATATGTGAGTAAAACATTATTTAAAAGTGAAATGCATTCCTCAAGCATCTCCAATATATGTGAGTAAAACATTATTTAAAAGTGAAATACAGTGTCAGTTTTAATATTAGACTGTATTTCTATTAAAATTATGATTTTAATAATTTCTGTTTTGTCTTAATTTCCAGATGGAGATGGATACAAAGTAAAATCAATAAGTAAGACTCAGTACAGATGGGCGCACTCGCCTTACTGGGATGTAAAAAGTCAAACTTTGTACTTCGTAGATATCTATGGAGGGTCTGTCAGCAGTTATAAGCCTTCCACTAAAGAACTGCATACAGCCAAAATCGTGCATGGACGTATGTAAAATCAGAATTTTTTGCACTAAAATTTTAATACGTAATTCACTAATGCATTCCTCATGCAACATGTTCATCGCCATCATTACTGTTCATAACATGAACAGTACCGTATAAACATAGAATAAAAAACAGAACAAACACCATTTTTTTATTGCTTGATAGAAATCACTACATTCTACAAGCTGAGTTACTTTACGAAAGTAACATTAACATTTTGTAACATATATTTACTTATTTATTTATGACAAAAATATAATAAAGCAAAGAAATGACACAACAAAAATGGGCTTTCACCCACAGCTGCTTCCCTCATTTTTTATGATTCATTGAGAGATCAGAGTATTTAATTGAATATATTCAAAAGATTAGTGTATTATTAGGCTACTTGAGTAATACTATTTAAGATTGGTATTTGAGGTATTGCATTACATTTGAGAATTGACTGTGTTTTTATGACATTTTACTTTATAACCCATTGTTGTATATACTATTTTTATTATGTTCGACGTTGTCTTATGCTGTTTGAAAATAAAATTGACAAGGAAAAATAATAACATTCAATTTTGTAGTTTTGTAGATAAGTCACGTATAAATAATAATAGTAAATAGATACTACGAGTTAAGTAATTATTAGTTTATACCGGAACTAACTTTTAGGTAGTTCTGTTACTTATTCATTCATTCATACATGACTCAAGCACAATCAATGCAAAAAATGTTGAATTTTCGTTCTTCAATAATGTTCAACTGAAAAATCGAATTTTGAGGTTGTATTTTTTATGCCTAGGATTCAGTTTTACTAGAAATTCAACTCTGGAGTACATTACTGATTCTTGACTTTAGAAGAATATCAATTTAGAAGTTTACTTCAAGAACGAAGCACTAACAAAGTCCAATAGTCCAAAGAAAGTAGATTTAAGTTTGAGATTTGAAAAGTAAAATTTCGGAGATCTTATTGTTGACAGATCACAGTTAAAAACAACAGATCATCTAGCACAAAATGAATATGGATTTCTAAAACCTCTTGTAAGACAACATTGATTGTGGTATAGCCCCACATTGATTCAGTCTAAACAAGTCAATTAGATTTTCTTTATTGCCAAATTTTACGAAATTATAATCATAATAAACTTCAATAAATTCTTAATTTTTTGATTGGCACCATCAGCCAATTAGCATAGCTTGTTTGCTAATGACAAGTTCTTTTCGAATAAAAGATTCTTAAAATAACAAAAAAGACAAATTAAATGCTCAATGTTACATTCAAATGGAAGGCATTCAGCTCTAAAATATGGCTTGCATTTATCAATCTCCTCTACCCTGATCAATTCACCATTCCACTCTTATGAAAATTGAAGAATGTGAGGGCAAGTAACTTATGTATTTTTGAGAAACTAATAATGCTATTTTGGTACCGGTACTATGTAAATTCAAAGACTTGCAGTCAATCTAATAACACAACTGACACTATTCCAATTTAAAATATTGGCTTTACTCACTTATATTGGAGATGCTAGAGGGATGCATTCCACTTCTTATAAGTGAGTAAAGCCAATATTTTAAATTGAAATACAGTGTCAGTTGTGATATTAGATTCATTAAGTTGTGTTCATTAAGTATTTCGACATGGAAAACATCACAGACTTGCAGTCAATTTTAATTGTGTATTAGTAGTATTAATACTCACAAAAGGCCTTTGAAAACGTTTGGCTTTTTGTGAGTATTAATATTATTTATTCACAATTACAATTGACTGCAAGTCGTTAAATTTACAACAAAAAGTTAATATTAACGACGCAGATCGTTATGGAACAAGAGATTCAAGAAGCTATTTTGGTATTACAGCAAACGCCACTGCCAGCTTGATTATTCCTTTTGAAGGAATAAAGAATAAATTTGTGGTCGGTGTGAACAGTAGTGTGGCGAACTTAACATGGGACAGTACAAGCAATACGGCCAGCGAGCCATCTGTCATTGCAGAACTGACTAAAAACAAAACGATTCATTCTCACACTGGCAAAGCTGATCCAATGGGACGGTTGTGGATAGGTAAGATTTATGACTCATAAATTTCCTATTATTTTATTTGTATTTTCAATCTCCTTCAATTTATCTCAGAATTTTTGTGAGTAGCTTTACTGAGCTTCTCCAACCTTTTTCTGAAATGTCTACAATAGTTAGTTAGGGATGCCAACGGGGGGGGTGGGGGCTATGACGCAGACTGCGTCATTGAAATTATTCTTGGGGTGTTTCAAAAAACGTTGGGGGGGGGGGGGGTAAAGTTATTTAGTTATAAAGTTATATAATGTATGATTGTTTAAAAACCATTCACATTCTACTTTAGCTATGTTGCAATTAAGTTTATTGAGCAGAAGTTTATATATTAATTTCATTGATATTTCTTTTTTACCTTTACAAAAAAAATGTTGTTCGAATCTCAAGAAATATACATACATTTTGTATATTATCGACTGGGTTTGAATTTTTTCTATACCTATATAAATCTTCTTTTAGTTTTAGAAAGAATAAGGGGGGCTTATTTTTCGCACTTTTTTGGAGAGTTTAATTTTGGGGGGGGGGCTGGTAATAGATTTAGATTTAGGGGGGGCGTGGGGATTGGGGGGTGGGCACCAGTTAGGGTATCTTACAAGGTATTGATTGACCGATTGATTGATTAAATGCCTTTATTAGGGCGGAGTTAGGACTCCTGCTCCTCTCTTCCACTCAACCCTTAAAATTATAACTAAAATTCACAATATGAAATGCATACTGACAAAATACAATATTCAAAATTAAAATGATAAAATAAATTTAAAATTATATAAATATGCTGTAAACTTTCTTAATTCACTCAAACACATACACACACACACACACATAATATATTGATACAGTTTTGCTTTATTTGAAAAAAAATTTGGCCACCATATTGAATTTGAAAAAATAAAATATACAAATCGCTGGGCCTAGGAATAAGGAACATTCCTATGAAAAACCATAACAATTGGTTTAAGCGTTCGTCCGTAATCGTGAGACAGAGAGACAGACAGACAGAAAGACAGAGGAAATGCCGATCTTAAAGGATAGACCTCACTTCGTTTGGTCAATTACTGCTTAAAGTAAATCATCATCATCAGGCTCAAGAAATTTTAAATAATAATAGAAATACATATTTTTCTAATTACCTACTTTTCGGCTTGAAAAATATGATTGTAATATTATGACAAGTTATTCACATACATAGTTGTTGATGTAATGTTTATGACCTCACAGTTATGACTCATATAGTAGCCTACTACTATTCTTCAGACTTTACCATGAATGATGAAAACTGTATATTATAACATTTTTTGTCAAAATAAATTTATTTGATGTTTTGCTTAAACAACTTGGAAATGAAAATATTTCAGGAACAATTGCAAGGTTTTACAAGAACTCTACAGGAGATGATGACATAGCAAAGAAAAAAGGCGCAGAGTTCATGGTGACTGCTAGTGGAAAAGTTATAGAGAAAATTCCAAATATTACTGCCCCTGAAGGCCTGGTTTGGAACACCAATAAAACCAAACTGTACTTTGCCAATTGTGATGCGGGAAAAGTTGAACTTTTCGATTATGATAACGAGTCTGGAGATATCTGTGAGTAAATACAAAAAAAAACTCATAAATTATATGGTTAGTGAAAATTTTATCATATTTCAATTGCTTCAAGAATATCCACTAGATGGTTACGAAAATCTATCCTCTTTAATTTCTACCCCTTCCAACAGATCAACACCGCTGATGAGTGCGGTGTCAGAGTGGTTGTGATGTTCAGTCGCCTTCACGGAGGTTCGGAGCCCACCTAAAACTGTAGAGTTGCCATTCATAACTAAAAACAACAGTAGTTGGAAATAGTTATAGTATAGTAAAACATGAATTGGAGGTCCAAGCTGGAGTACTTCAGGGTCCAATACTGGGTCCATTGCTTTTTTTTATATGTTAACAGATTACCTAAGGAATTAATAAGTAGCAGAGCTTTCTCATTTGCAGACGATACATCACTCATTTTCAGCAATTCCATTCTACATAATTTAGAAATAAGTGCCCATATAGGTGTGCAGTCGATTGTCCGATTCTTGAATCAATTGAAATTGATAGTAAAAAATGGCAATACCTCCAATTAAAAAACAAACATTTAATTCAAATGAAGATAGGTCTATAAACGTGTTTGTAAACGATAATCAACTAGACCAGGAAGAAAACATTGCATTTCCAGGAGTTTTTTGGATAGACTATTGACCTGGGCACCAAACATTGAGAAAATGTGTTGTAAAATTTCATCTGGGGTATTTGTCCTGCGACAGCTTGCTAGATTTAATGACAAAAGCTACTTTTACAGCTTACCATGGACTATTACTGCCGCAAATTAGGTATGCTACCTCAGTATGGAGTAATTCATCGAAACAAAACTTTGATAGGGTGTTTAAGATCCAAAAGAAAGCTCTTAGGTGTATGGAAAGAGTAAATAGATTATATTCATGTAGGCCGTTTTTCAAGAGACTTGGTCTCCTAACTGTACCCTGCTTATATGTGTATGAAGCTACTTTATATGTAAAAAAGTGATATTAACCAAAATCGTGACGTACACGATTATAATACAAGAAGCCGAGGAGATGATCACTTGGTGAGTCACAATAGTAGCTTATTCAAACAAAAACCTAGTTAGCTTTATTGGTAGGAAACTCTACAACAAGGTTTCACAGTTTTCAAAGAGTCATGAAAATATAGAGATATTTAAAAAATATTCAGTTGATAAAGCTTCTTATAAGCTTTATAAGTGTATAAGAGTTACTTTCAGATCAATGTTAAGCCTCATATCAACTTATTGATAATGCAATAATTATGGTAACTAGTGTATAAGGTAGTATAATTGTTGATCTGACTTGTCATATACTCCTTAACCAGAGTCTCCAAGACAACACAATCTTAAAAAAAAAAACATAATTGAGTATTCATCCATCTCATTACCCTCGCACAAGTCTCAGACTCATGTTGGCTTCATCAGCAAGAATAAATTAGGCATCTGGATAAAAAAAATTGTAGCCTACAACTCCAATGAGTAAGGAATTTAGAAGTGTTTCTTTAATAGATCGTGTTTTACAAACATTTTACTAAATTATAGGCTACATTAAGCAATGTCACTAAGGCATGGAGTCGGCGTAGCCGAGTTGGCTTATCGCTGGTCTGATAAGCCAAAGGTCCTGGGTTCGATCCCAGTTGAGTATAAGATATTTTTCACGAGCCACTCCCGTGTTTCGGAGGACACGTAAAGCCGTCGGTCCCGGTTGCATATAAAAAAAAGCAGTCGTTAAAAAAACGGCGAGGTGGAACTACTCGTAAGGGTCTCCCCACCACGAAAAGCCATACGAATTTACTAAGGCATGAATATTATTCTAGCGTTTTATTGTGGAATAAAAACAATAAAGGCTATTATTCTAGAAAATTTAACAGCTGCTGTGAAATATTGTAATTATTACAAATAATTTATATAGTGGAGTTTTAATTACTATTATTATTATTATAATTATACTTTTTTAGAATGAAGCCCACATAGGTTTGAGACCTGTGCGTGGGTATCTATGTGGGCTTCATCCTTCTGAAAAAAATGTAATGAGTGAAATTTTTCAACTGCTAAATTTAGTTGGGAAATATGTAGTGTAACAGTAGGCTACTGAGTTACAGTATCATTGAGCCACAATGTACTGTTTATTTTTCTAGCTAACATGAGAGTAATTTTCGATGCAAAAAAGGAAAATGTTGGAGGTCTGCCAGCTGGAATGGCTATGGATACAGAGGGCAAAATATGGATTGCGCAATTCTTAAATGGAACGGTAATTGCAACAAATTTCTCTACAGTAATCAATTTATAATATTTGATAAATAGCCTACAATATTTTTTTCAAGTATGTCTTTCTTCAAAATAAAGTTGTATGAAGTCTACCTTATCAACTCTAATAAGTTATGCAGTATGGATTTTACTCAATAATCAATAAAAATAGACAAGGTTGATGGTTGTTAATTCCACATCATCAGGGTAACAAGCTTTGCTCGGGGTTGAATGATTCATTTGCATGTTTGATTGATTTAATGATTGATTTTGATTGATTTAATGATTCATTTGAGAATTTATGATTTCAACTTTTTAGGTGAATTTGACGACTTGCAGTCAACTTTAATTACGAATAAGAAATATTCTACTCAATCTCTAGGACGAACGTTTTCCAGTTATGGAAACTCATCTTCAAGGCATCCTAGTTCGGTGATGTTGGTTTGTTGGTTAGACATCCCGACATCGCCGATCTGGGATGCCTTGAAAATGAGTTTCCATAACTCGAAAACGTTCGGCCTAGCGAGTGAGTAGAATATTACTTATTCTTAATTAAAATTAATTGCAAGTCGTTGAATATAACTAAAAAGTTAATATTAACAACGCAGTTCGTCATGGAACAAGAAATCCAGGAATTTTATGATTTTCAATTCCTTTTTCAATACAATTTATCACAGTTTTTCCAAATCTGCATGGTTCCCTGTCCATAGAAAACAGTTCCAGCCAAATTTATGGTTGAAATTCAGTAAAATAAGCACATTCATTCAATGTTAACTCACTGTCTACTGTAGTTTGCAGAAAGGAACGAGTATTGAAGTGTGACTGTGACGTATCTGTTGCTTCTTATCCATTCAGAGAATAATAAAATATAATTCATTGTAAGTAGCCTACTTGATAAATTATAGTGAAAAATGGCCGGGAGTGTCTGTTTACATGATTAACCAAAGTAATTAGAAAATTTTAGTTTTGTAATCACCAAAGAAGATGGGAAAACCATGAGGAAAAGTAGCGAAACTTTTAACAAAAATTAATACAGTAATATGGAAATATTAAAAAATGCCGAATTTTTAAATTGACACCTATTAACAGTATTATTTTTTTAATTTGTTTTTTTTCTGATTCTTCGACTGTTTTACCAGGTGATAAGGCTTGACCCTCACTCTGGGAAGGTTCTTCGCACATTGAAACTTCCAACACCGCAGTTGACAAGTCTGGTGTTTGGCGGGGAAAATCTCGATATCCTCTATGTGACGTCATCAGAATTGGACAGAAATGTTTTTCCTCCAACAAAGTTCAGTGGTCGAGTTTTCGCTATTACTGGATTAAAGAGTTCTGGCAAGCCAGTGGTTGGATACCCAGGACAAAGAATAACTGCAATTTAATTTGTTGTTGCACAATATCATCATTAATTTTCATCTTTATACACATTCAAATAAACATTAACAATGATAAATTCATGTTAAAATACTTTTAAAGTGAATGAGAACATCATGAACTTACTTACTTCTATGTGTGTAATGACCATTTCGCATTATTGTAATGCTTCTTCAGATACAGCTGGATGGTCATCACACACACAGTAAGTAAGTGTATGATTCACTCTAAAAGTATGTCAGCATTAATGACGAACAGTAATATGATAAATATAACAGCGAAAAATAAATAGGCCTATGGAACTACAACATCAAATTGACTATCAAATATTTTAATATTTCAGTTTCACTTCTCTCGGAATTGTTGGATTCTGTTTGAGTTTGTTCAATAATTTTGATGCATTTGTAAGATTTAAGTGCATTTTTATTGTTTTCAATATTTTACTTCTCTTGGAATTTCTTTTTGAGTTTGTTCAATAATATTGATACATTTTAAAAATTCAAGTGTATTTTTATTATTTTTTCCATATTTAACTTTCCTCAAAACTTCTGTATTCTGTCAATTCAATAAACATTACATTCTATAAATTTAAGTAGGCTTCATTTTTATTCAATTATTGTTCTCCCATCATTCTTATATAGATACATAATGTATCAATTAAAAAAATTATCGTGGTTCTGTTATCAACTCCTATTTTCTAAGCAATTATTATTACTGACTACTTGCATCTATCTGGTTCTTTGTTTCAATACTGTCAACAACTTACAGACAATTTAATTATACTTTGGATAATTAAATGATGTCATAACCATGTGTCTTTTTATTTAATCCACTTGTTAAGACTTCCAACTGAACAAAATTTTCAATAATCAAACAATTCTATATTCATAGCATTATGCACGTTACCAAAATAATTGGTCAGGGTTGGTCAAGTTTTAAGGCTATTTTTCAAGTTTCTTCAGCAATCTCGAAAATAATTCTTGACTTTTCAAAAAGAGAAAACATAAAAATACACTTACAATACAAACCAAAAATTAAAATATAAAATAACAAAGAATTACGAATATGCTTATAATATTATCGATTTCAATTCACTTCTCTTAAAACATTGTCGAATATTAAAACTATGATAGAAGAGTACAGAAAACTGAAAAGGATTCCTCTCATAAAATAATAAAATATTCATCTTACTTATATTGGTGGAAGTGATGATGTTGTAGGTATCCATAATGAGAAACAATAATATTTTTTAACTCCCGTGTTTCGGAGGAGACGTTAAGCTGTCGGTCCCGGCTTCCTAAAAACAGTCGTTAAGTCACGTCAGAGGCCCTGAACTTATTCAGGTGCGACCTGATAACTCTGACACCAGACATGAGCCAGCCAGGTCACACAATATTATTATATTTTTTAACAACGATTTTTTCCAAGTACGGAATGAGAATGAAAAAAAGAAAATTGGAAGTTATGAAACAATATTCATTTTTTTTGACAGGTATCAACCGTGAACTTGTTTTAAATACAGATTATTTTTAATTTATTAAATATTATTTATTATATTGATACATTTAGACAAAGCTAAAATTAAAAATCTGGGGAGAATTGTAGGTTTTCAAGAACCAATAAAACATTATACAATCTTTTTCTATTCTGAACTAATTAATTCCTGCATAACCGACATTAAAATATTCGTTGAACGTAGATAATAAATTTCTGAATTCTTATTTATAGCTCTGGAGACTTCCAACATTATTAATGTCTGTATTTAGTAATATTGCAAGATAAAATATATATGTAATTCCGCCATTGAAGATTCGCTGAAATCAATTTGTAGGTTTCAACTGAATATGAGTATTTATATAGATAAGATCACATCATAATCTTTCTCTCATTACACTACTACATTCCTCTTACAATAATAAAAATATTTTTTGAGAAAAATTTTAAACCAGCGTGTGAATTATGCAGTACAGTAGCCTATTTGAAATTTTAAATTCATTTGCCAAAAGTATTTTACTAGACAGCAAAAAAATCTACTCTTACTTAATCTATCATCTACTATTAATTCTCTACACTTAGCAAATTCTCTACAGTAGCCACTAGTGACAGCACACACGTTTATAAAACTATTAGTCAAAACATAAGTTATCAGACTTTTGTCCTTGCCTGCTACAATATTGCTATCAATCATTGTTTTTCTATTATTGCTGCAGAAAACAACAATATAAATGATGATAATTGTTCACTTGATAATGAAAACTTCTGCTAGACACTGGTTTTTCAGTTAATTTATTGCACATGTTATTAACAACAACAACAACGAATGGCCAATGAAAAGTGGGGTTGATTGCTCAGTAAATTCCAACATATATTGGTGGAACTTCCTATACTTTATCATTTTACTGTGACTGTCCACTAAATCTAGTGCTTCATTTTAACATTTATCAGTTTCTTATAATATGATGGTAAGTGATTTTTATTCTTAGTTAATTCTGTAAGCTTTTTTTTGTTTTGAACTATTGTAATGTTATATTGTATAAAGAATTTCATATTATCACCAACTTGTACCAATAATAATATTAAGAGTGCTGCGTTCCGTTTTTTTATGGATGTTTCCTTAGAACGGACTTCCTACTGTTAATCTAATTTCAAGACATCGGCTCCAAAAAATTATTCTCCCTTGAATATTGATTGAATTTTAGCCAAATTATTTTCTTCTTGGTGATATTAATAAATAAGTTTTTATGAAATTGGATGTGTTTTTATTTTTTTATAAAACAGAAATAAATTGAAGACCTTGATAATTAATTATAAACTAAAAAGAATACTCATCTTTCCCATGGAAGATTTTCATTGTTGGAAGATTTTCATCAAAGACTGGATTCTTTTATTCATTCTTCTCTGAATATTTATGAATTGGATAATTTTGCACTCCCGACGTTAATTTAGATAATAGTTAAGAAGATTGTAACAAAATTGGAATCTTAAATTCATTTCACAAAATTTTTCTGAATCTACAAAATCAGTTTTCACATTTTGATCTTTTCATCATGAAGTCCAAAAATCAACTCCTAGTTTTAAGTATTTGATTTCAGATGTTTTCTGAAATCAAAAAATTAGTTTATCATCTGGAGGTTTGAAGGGAGACCAAGATGAATATTCTATTTTGTCTTTTACAAATTTAGTAATTTATATATTAACAGAATTAATTATGATTATAAATATATTAAATATTAAAGTGGAAATTAGTACCATACAAAATTATTTGAAAATTCTCAAAAGTTGATTTGGCGGCAAATTTGTAATATTACAAGAGGAATACCATAAATATTTTATTTTCATGCAGAATTTGTGTAAATCGTTGATACTGATTTTCTTGTTTCTTTCCATATACATTTCATTTTTCTATTTTTTATTCTTGTTTTCAAATTAATAAGTAAAATGGGCTAGACTCGTCTACTTCTCACATGGATCCTAAGTGGAAGACTATATATAGTTATCAAACGTATTAATTGTCATTCAAGATCCAATCTGTAATTGTTGCATCTTTTTTTCATGTCTCCTACATCTTTTTTCATTTTCCAAAATTTAACTTTTCTGTTTGAACTTTGTCATAGGACAACCTAGCAAGCCGTGACCTTGTCTAAAAATACAAAAGGTCTGATAAAGTTCAAATAGGATTTTTGAGCATTGATATCTTAACTGCTTACAAATACTATCCTTTGCATTTGATTTGTCTTACATTTGAAAAACTACAAATGTACGTAGCAGTATCGAAGACCGTTGAATAAATAGAGGAGTTAAAAAGTAAATGCGTTTGACTTTTATTGGTAGGGAGACTTACGGGAAGTTACACCTCACTGCTTGAGCCATTTTATTGGAAACATGTTCTACCTACAATTTTAGGTGGGTTTCGAACCACCGGGAAGTGATTTTACAGAAGAGAACAGTCTTTTTTGCTGGCCAATAAAATCGGTCGGCCTTACAGAGAGGGCCCAGGAGAGCGTTGCTTATTTAATCTGATTCAACAGATACCCGCTACGGCTCACCTTCTTTAGGAGGTTTTAATTTTTGGAAGTACCTATTCTTCAAAATATAATTTCTGTCATCAGTGGAGCACCCAGACTTTTGATTTGGGGTCTTCCCTCAAGGGTCATCTGAAATTTCACTGAACATTTTTTATAAGATTAGCCCTCTCACCATTTTTTCCGCCCCCCTTCGTTACACCCAAAATTCACTTTCTTTCTTAATTAAGCGATTTTTTAGCTTATCTTTCGAACAACTAGGCGAAAAAAAGTAGAAATATTCCCTAAATACGCCGAAAACTGACAATTCTTCAAAATCTTATTAATGTTTGGGCCCAGAATAAATTTTTTTTTTTAATTTAGTTGATTGCCGTTTCTAAAGGGCCAAGGGGCCTAGGAAGTTTAGTACCGTATTCAGGAAAATTCAAGACCTAGCTTTCAAGGTTTTTCCCGAAAAAAAGAACTTATAATTTTGAAAATGTTATACAAACAGCTGCGAGCTAAGAGCTGATCAATTCTTTGAAGTTTTTCCCTCAATAAGTAGCTTAATCTATATACAGGGTCTTTCGAAACTCTCTACCAATACTTCTAGGCAGTGTTTCTGGACCACTAACAAAAGTAAATATCGTAATAGCTTTTTTCTAAAGTCCCCAGTTACTCACACAGCCGTCATTTTGTTTTTTCACTCATTATTTTTTTATTCGAACACCTCTGAATGTATAATTTTGAAATTTTGCATACCGATTTTTAACAATTGAAACAATCTAAGAAAAAATTAATCAGAATTTTCCGACATCAAAAAACAAAATGGCGGCTATTTGAAATCTTTGAACGGGATTAAATTAATAATGGCTAATGATATCAAAATTTGACCAGAATAACGTTTTTTAGATATTTTTATTGCAAATCCAACAATACCTCATTTTTCAAGATTGACCAACAATTAACAGAGATATGCTACTTTTTAGGGTTTTTAGTGGTTGGAAGCGAAAAACTGCAACCCGTTCTCAACCACCGCACACCCTAAAAAGTAGCATATCTCTGTTAATTGTCGGCCAATCTTGGAAAATGAGGTGTCGTTGGATTTGCAATAAAAATATCTAAAAAACGTTATTCAAGTCAAATTTTGATATCATTAGCCATTATCAATTTAATCCTGTTCAAAGATTTTAAATGGCCGCCATGTTTTTTGATGTTGGAAAATTTTGATTGATTTTTTTAAAGATTGTTTCAATTGTTATAAAGCTGTTTGCAAAATTTCAAAATTATATATTCAGAGGTGTTCGAATAAAAAAAAAATGAGTGAAAAAATCAAAATGGCGGCTGTGTGAGTAACTGTGGACATTAGAATAAAGTTATTACAATATTTACTTTTGTTAGTGGTCCAGAAACACTGCCTAGAAGTATTGGTAGATAGTTCCGAAACACCCTGTATATAAAAATGAATGTCTGTCTGTATGAATGTTCCCTATAGACTTCAAAACTACTTGACAGATCGGCATGAAACTTTAGGAATATGTTGTGTGAATATTGGGGATGGTTTCTGACCATAAATTTTAATAGGGGAGCTAATAATTATTATTAATTAATCCATTTCATAGACCTAACCTACTGAACTTGCCGGCCAAACAGCTTAAAGGAACAGCTGATAGAAGTCAACAGTTTTTAATCACATGGCAAGCCCCTTAGCGGCGTTATTTATGCTGTCTTTGAACAGCAAAAGACTTTGCACTTTGCATGTAGGCTACCGTTCAGTCGGAGCCTTGCAGTATGTAGGAAACATATGACTGGGTATGATAAAATGTTATTATGCCGGGTTGATGACATCTGTTAGCCAATGCAGCTAGAAATTTGAAATGCAGCCTCAACGGGAGGTGGCGAATAATAAAATCAAAAACCTAGCTTCTACCCTTATAGTCGTAGGAGGTTTAAATTTGAAATGTTTCTTCATTCAGAGGTGGTGATTAAGAAAACAACGAAGCCTCTATGATCAGCTGGAAGAGCCCTAGGACTAACCTCTTTCCTAATTTGAAATGTAACCTCAGCGGGAGGTGACGAATAATAAAATCAAGGAGAATTATTTTTATGAGAACGCAGCAACGCGCGTCGGACCAGCTAGTAATTGATAAAGATAATGTAATAATCCGCTATCTTAACCTCTTTACTGATGACTTAAATTTTCTGGTGAATGTCCAATGCTGCTAGGCTACTCCACCTATTTTTATCCATGACATTCCTAATAATTATAAGTCTTAAAGTGTTGAAACGATATTTTTATGAACATTATTTGTTATAATTGTTATGAATATCCATTTTCGTGAACTGCAGTATAACTATTAAGTATTAATATGTAGAATATTGCTGTTCAGAATTGACCTTAAGTAAGGTCAGTAAGGTCAGTTCTGTACAGCAAGATTCTCATATTAATAAACATTATTCTATTTAAACAAGTAGTGTAAAATCATGAAATTTACCTATAGGCCTAATAGATCTTCAACACTAATCAGCCTGATATTGCACAGTCAATTTGCTGATTGAAAAATATCACATTTTTATAAATACCTCAGGTACTTGTGGGGGCCCCCAAAACCACCTTAAGCCCTTAAAACCCGCTCTGGGTGCGCCATGTTGTACCTACAATTTTAGGTGGGTTCCGAACCACCGGGAAGTGATTTTACATCAGAGAACAGTGTCTTTTTGCTGGCCAATCTAATCAATACCCCTTACACAGAGTGCCCAGGAGAACGCACCTTATCTCTATCTGATTGAACAGGTACCTGCTACGGCTCACGGCTATCATGAGACCATGTGCTCCAATTGGTAAAGTCCATGAGGCGTACCATATATTATTTATGGAGCTGCTATGTTATGTTTTAGTTTAAATTTTTTATGGTAAATTTTAAGTTTGGTATTATTTTTTTAAGTTTGGTATTTTTTAATTCGGTATTTTATAAATTTTGCGTATGGTAAGTTTTACTTCTAGTTTGATAATGTGATTGAGATTGACATGACTGTTGAAATTATAAATAAATTATCATGATTATTCGAAATTAAATGTGATTGTATGAAGGTTTCTGATTATTCCCTACAATTAAGTAAAGTAAATTCGTATGGCTTTTCGTGGTGGTGAGACCCTTACGGGTATTCCCTACAATGATTGAAGATCATTCAACATCTACAACATTCTACATCTACATTGGTCAAATTACCTACCATCTTATCATCCATCATATTAATTTCAAATTATTATCCAAGACTAATTTTTATCTCATCAGTTTCAGGTGGAGAAAATTGTATGCTTATTTCTACTCATATCACCTTCAGTTTGTAAGTACCCTTCAGCACACTGTGATACCTACTAGTAAGGCATTTTCAATAAATACAATGAACTTTTATGCTGACGTCTTAATTTCACAAAATTTCATTAGAGCACAATATTTTTGAGCTAGAGCCTTTAAGTATTTTACTTGGCAATGGAGAGTTTGTGTCAAAATAGTTGAAATAATATATTTATTACATAATATATTATTTCTCCAAATCTTCCTTGAACTGATTCTTATTTATTCAGTACTTTCGTACCTGTTAAAATAATATATGTTGGGTCCTCTTTTCTTCTTCTTTTCCTTTATATATTTTTCTTCTTCTTCATTTTTTTCGTCTTTCCCTTATATTTTTCTACTTTATCTTCTTTTTTTTATTTTTATTTTTTGTTCTTAATTCTTCTGCTTCTTCATTTATCTCCTTAATATCTTTTCTCATTCTTCTTCCTCTCCTCCTTTAATCCTTTATTCTTCAACTTTAGAGTTTCGACGACCCTCTTTTCCCTCTTCATCCATTTTTTATCTCACAAAAAGTATTTTTCTCTTCTCTCTACACCACTAAGTTTTTCGAAACCCCTTCTTCAATGTTATTATTATTATTTTTATCATTATTATTATTATTATTATTATTATTATTATTATTATTATTATTATCCTGAACAGTATCCCTAACCATCTTAAAAACCTACAAACATATTCCGCAGTAAAACATGAAGTCAAAACTTATTATATTACTGAGCAAGGATAACATATTCATCACAGAGGAATAGGATATTGATTATTCATCACATAAAATCCATAATAAAAACCTGATTAAATTTAAAACTTAGCAAATCACCCCAATACAAGCTAAACTTAGCTTCTGGGGTTGCCACCACTAGAATTATTATCATAATAACTATTTATATATTGAATTTTGTTAAATTGTTGTATATTATTTATTAATTGCATGTACTGTCATTTACATTCAATAATATATTTTTAAAAAAAATTATTATTATAGTATAAATTAATCGAATCTTTTCTTTTGAGAGTCCAAAAAGGTCAATACATAATGTAGCCAACAAATGATTTCTTTTGTTGGATTTTGTTTTACAGATGGAGATGATGGCAATGATTACAAGATAGAATCCATCAGTGATACCCAGTATATATGGGCACATTCCCCTTTCTGGGATGAATCTAGTCAAACATTGTACTTCACAGATATAATCGGACAATTGGTCAACAGCTACAAGCCCTCTACTCAAGAAATACACACAGCTAAAATTGCTGATGAAGGTATGGTTTCAAAAAATTCGTTTCTGACATGATTTACTCACCAACTGTGATAAAATTGCTTGTAGTTCTATCTCTCATTATTTCAATGTGTAATTAATGTTCAGATACCTTATGAGTACCGTATCCACTACTTTATGAATATTCAGTATTATAAACATTCACTGATAGATATTATGAGTAAATACTTATGAGTGAATATCCAAATATTACCACTCATGTACTAGTAAGAACAGTACATGTTGTAAGAATGTGATTTTTACTCATAACATACCTGAATGATATAAATTAACTCGTTTGTCGATTTGTTTCCCAGAAAATGCTAACGTCAGTGTTATAATTCCATACGAAGGAGAAATGGATAAATTTTTGGTCAGTGTGGGAACCACAGTAAGAAAATTGACCTGGGATGGTGCGAGTGATAGTGCTGATGAGCTTGTTCTGATTGCAGAGGTGACACAGAATACCACCATCTCCACTCATAATGGCAGAGCTGATCCGATGGGACGGTTGTGGATAGGTAGGTGAAGATATTCACGCAATACAACTTCATGTACCTATTTTTTTTTTTTTTTTTTTTTTTATCGAGAAAACAATATTATACAGCCAATTTCCTGTTTTTAGAATGAACTATAGAAAAATGTTTTAAAGATATTAAAATACAGTAGATTCCCAATTATCCGTGGAATTGGGTGGCAAGGGCAACAAAAATAGCAAAAATCGCGGATAACCACATAAAAGACAAAAAACGAGGTGAAAACACGAAAAAATATTTCAGAAAAAAATCTAGAATAGAATAGAATATAGTTTATTGACCAAAAATATAAAAATGTATAAGACATAGTCAAAATGTAACAAGCTAAAACATCAATACAAAATTCAAAATTTAAACACCTGATTTATATCACAGTCAAAATAATCATTTAATGAAGAAAGCCAAGCAAACAGTTAGTTAACATCAGTTTAAAACTTTTCAAACAGTCAATACATTTAAAGGCAGCTGGTAACTTATTAAACATTTTCATGCCAAGGATTTTATGGTTTTTTGCCATTTTGCTTAACCTACAGAATGGGACATCAAGCTTGTGCAGGCTTCTGGTATTGTATCCATGCACATCAGATCTTATACTGAAACAAGACAATTTCTTTTTAGTTTCTATCAATACATTCAAGACAAAAAGGCTATAAATACAATGAGTACTTTCTCTTTGATTAAAAGTGGCTTGCAATGATCTTTGGAACCAGCTCCTGCCAATATTCTTATTGCCTTTTTTTGAATAAGTAATATATCATGAACACCACTGGAATTACCTCAGAGACAGATACCATACAAAAGGATGCTCTGGAAAAAACTATTATATGCTATTTTTAAATAATTCTCGGGTACATCTACATCTAAGGCTCTCAACAGATATACTACTCTTGGAAGTTTATTACAGATGTTGTTTGTATGACTCCTCCAGGTAAGCTTTTTGTCTAATGACATTCCAAGTAACTTGACTTCACCTTATATGATTCAGGACAGTGGAGACTGGTTCTTTTTTGACTGAAAATTATTTATTGTGTTTTATTTTCATTCATAACAAATCCATTGGCTTTAAACCACACTGAGGCAGCATCAAAAGAATTCTTACAGTCAGCCAACAAACTATTTACATCCTGACTTGAATTAACTGATGTTGTGTCATCTGCAAAGCATATAACAGCACAGGGAATACTGTTAGAGACATCATTCATCATTACCAGAAACAGCAGTGGACCCATCACACCCCAAGGATCACCCCATCTGACTGTTTATGACAACAATTTGCTTCCTGCCATTCAGGTAGGACTTGATCAAGGACATGTAAGTTTCACTGATACCATAGCATTCTAATTTAGATAGCAAAGTTGCATGATTTACACAATCGAATGCTTTACTAAGGTCACACAGAGTAGCTCCAGTGTCCCGTCTACACTCAGAGTTTGAAAGGATAGTATTAACCAATTGAGACACCGCTTGAATTGTGGACTTTCCCAACCTGAAACCAAACTGACAAGCTGACAGAAGATTATTTTGTTCAAGTTGAGAATGCATTATACGCTCCAGAATCTTACCCAATACAGGTTGCACAAAAAATATGACATGTAAAAGTTTCAAAATATGTATAGTACAGCAGAAACCTATGCTTTACATCTAAATCACTAAAATAAAGAGCCGTAAAGAAAAAAACAATGTAAAAAAAAGTTCAGTTACGCCTTTCTAAAAAAATCAGTCATTCGTTTTTGCTTCTTGCTTTGGAAAATTGGAATTAAATTAAAATATTTTTCGTGGCACTTGCGGATAATCGGGGCTCTACTGTATATTATCCAATTCAGCATTTAGCAAGTTTGAATAATTAACTCAAGCATGCAAACAAAATGTTTCTCCAAAAAAGTTTTAATAGATAATTCTAATTTATTAAATTTATTTATTTATTTATTATTTAATAATTAATTTGTAGGTCCTGTTTGTAACGGTGACCGATTAGATTGGCCAGCAAAAAGACACTGTTCTCTGCTGAAAATCACTTCCCGGTGGTTCGGAACCCACCTAAAACTGCTGTAGGTCCAACTCATAAATCACCATCATCCAACCCATTACCCACGCACAGGTCTCAGACCTATGTGGGCTTCATCCTCAAAAAAAAAAAAATTCGTTTTACATAGTCATACGTTCTTATAAATTGATCATCTATTTAACAGTTAAATTAATTATTCAAAATACAGTAGGCGTACCGCATTCATAATATTTTTAAGGAAAGGGAAACAAATTTGTTTCAATCTCTTAATTGATTCACTTTTACCAGGTATCAATGTTCAGCATTCTTGTTCTTCTTTTTTTTTGCTATCATATTTATTATTTTTTTTTTTTTTATGATTTTTTATTGTGACAAATTTACAACGAATGTGAAGGTGCAACACAGACTCAAGTCCCAAACTGCTCCCTACACAAATTAATTTTGAATGTGTTACATTGTCCAAAAACATTGTGGTTAACACAGACTAAATATTTAAGATTTGCTAAAAACCTTCACTCTAAAAATAACAAAATTAATATTCTCGCTCAACCGCTATTAATTTAAAAGTTCATTTTAAACGAAACACTAAACACAGTTTAGACAATTATTTAATGATTAATTCATCCCTCCATCATTACCAGAGTTTATCACAGTAAGATTGTCAAGAGTACAAAATAATTCTAGAAACAACTCTAACAGTGGCAAAAATGGGAAATTCCTTAATAAACTTATCCAATATCATAAATTGAGTCAATATATAAGATCAAATTAATGAGGAATTAATACAGAATAGTTATAGCTGGTACTGAGTTCATACTGAAGTTTGTGGTTGAAATATTGAATTATTCTGAGAGTAAATAAGTTAGCCAGCAGCTTACTAGTTCTGTAGTCTACAGTATTTTAATCAATGAAGAAATCAAATATTGCAATTAATTTACAAATTAATGGATCATCTAATATTAAAACTGACATTGTATTTCTATTTAATATATGATTTCCACTCCTTCCTTCCTTCCCTCCTTCCTACCTTCCCTCCTTCCTTCCTTCCTTCCACAAGTGATAAGTGATGCCTTAAATCAGTGTACTGTGGGTCGTCTGACGATGCTCTTTACAACAGAGTGAAACGGCCGTCACGACATAACGTGAGTCATAATTTCCACTTAAAAGTGTTTTTAAGTTTTTATTATATATTAGATGGATCTTCAACATCATAGATTTTCACTCACTTATACTGGAGATATTGGAGGGATACATTTCACTTCTAAAGAGAAGCTTCATCAGCCTCATTTCTCTTTAGAAGTGAAATGCATCCCTCCAGTATCTCCAGCATAAGTGAGAAAAAATAATATATGAAATAGAAATAAAGTGCTATTTTGAGATTAAATTGTTCATCAAGTATTTCGTCATGGAAAACGTCTCAGATGTAAATAGACAGTAATGTAACTGGTTAAACCAAGTTATAAAGTTTTATACACTCATAAAACATATTTTATAATTTTCGAATATTGTAGCAGGAAAAGTTATTTCTTTTTTACAGAATAAATATGAAAAGTGAAATAAGAATCTTTAGATTATTCAAGTGATATGAATATTATCGATTTGGGCATGACCTTTTCTGGACTATGAAGGTAGTTAAGGCTGTGGTACAGAAAGAATCTGCTAGACAAGTGATGAGTGAAATGTATTGTTCAAAACTCATGTAGCGTTCAAATGTGGAGTACTATTTTACCCAGTTTTGTCGAAATTAACCTGATTCCAGGGACAGTTGGCCCTTTTGCAAGGGATTCCGATAACAATCCAATCCCCGACTACTATGGTGGTGCAGTCTATATGGTGAATTATGATGGTGAGGTGATAGAGAAAATTTCCAAGGTTTCAATTCCCAATGGTCTAGCTTGGAGCCCTGATAAAACAAAACTCTATTTTACTGATTCTTGGGAGCAACAAGTGCTTGTCTACGACTATGATAACGAGTCGGGTGATATTTGTAAGTAGATCGTAATTAAACCTATCTATTTAATTATTTTTTAAACCTTTGACAATATTAGTATTATAAAATATAAGTTAGTTTGAAGTAACTGACAATTAAAAAAAACTGACAAATATACAGAAACAGAATTTACTTATTTCGAATTCCTCAGTGCTATTAATTTATACTGAAGACTTTCGCAATGGCGGATATTGACAACATCATTAAATAGCTGATGGAATACGATGAATGCTACTGTACAAAAATATCAGTCACCACTGGGAATCGAACCGCGGGTCTCCCAATTGCCGGTCGGGCGCCTCAACCACTAGACTACTGTGACTACAGAGTAGTTTTCAGTATAATAAATAGCAGTTTGAGGAATTCGAAATTGATAAATTATAAGTTAGTTTGAAGTGACTGACAATTGAATAAACTGACAAATATACATAAAAAGAATTTATTAATTTCGAATTCCTTTAATTGCTATTACTTTATACTGAAGACTTCCGCAATGGCGGATATTGACAACAACATCGATTCCCATCAGCTGTTCAATGCTGTTGTCAATATCCGCCATTGCGGAAGTCTTCAGTATAAAGTAATAGCAATTAAAGGAATTCGAAATTAATAAATTCTGATAAATTATGTTCTATATGTCAGTGTGTCAGTTCCTTCAAAACCAACTTGTAATATTATTTACTGCGTTTTAATAATGATTATAGATTATTCTATTTTTCAATAATATACTATAATATTATCAATCCATTAGTAAATTATAATATATTTTGGATAGTTTATCCAAATTACCCACTCGGCTGGGGTAAGTTGATTCTCTCTCTATTTTTTTCTTTCTATACTCCTATCTACTGATTCTCTTTAGCTTTAGGATTAAGTAACTGTATCTTTTATTTTAGTTTCTCTAATGTACAATCATTTAATTATTACTTTCTCTAAAATATTTAATTCTCAAAATTGAGTGAAGTCTTTCCTCTCTTATTATTTTATAATGATGATAAGGAAGTAAAACAGACAAATTCTATTGAAAATTCGAATACAATTATGAATTCAATAAATTATAATTTGCTAAATGATTTTAGACTTTTTTCAATTCATTTGTAGTACAAGCTACATGACTGAATTCACGTTGTCTACTCTGTATTATTTACACTTTTTACGATTAATTTTTTTTAAATTTATTGATGTTGCTAACATTACAATAATTATTTGAACTCATTACAATAAAACTTGAAAATATTGTTGTTTCAATTTTATTTTTAAATTTATTGATGTTGCTAACATTACTATATTATTTAAATTTTATTACAATAAAGCTTGAAAATATTAATACCATCATTATGTGCATTTTTCCAGCTAACAGGAGACTAGTTTTTGACACAAAAGAAAACAATTTAGAAGGATTACCGGCTGGAATTACAATCGATACTGAAGGAAAATTATGGGTTACACTGTTCTTCAGCGGAATGGTAATAACAAACCATAGGTTTTAAAAATATTAAAAAATAAGTTCTTAAACTCAAAATTAAGCTTAAAAAGCGTTTTCCAGTGACTACATGATGTATGTCGAGTTACAAGGGTTGATTATTGATTTCAATCTATTTTATTACTATGTAACCACGTATTGGACAATTAACTATTGTATTTTATCAACATATTCTATGGAATCGAGTAAAATTCAGGTGCCTACACGAAAAGTGGAACTTTTTAAATATAAATAGAAGCGTTGTTATGTTTTAACAAACTTAACTAAGCTACAATTTATTTGATATCATAACATATAATCAAGGATGTTATTAATTTAACATTTGATGCTCATGTGAACCTTCTCCAATAGAATTTTTTTAAATGTTTTGAACTTGAAAAAATCATTAAACTCGAGTTCGAGGAAACTCCAAGGTATATGTAAGAATGAGTAAATGAATAAATGAAAAAAATGAATAAATGAATACTTAATATCAGATAAATAATATAAATAGATTATATTAATTAATAACTAACTACCTATTTATCTAAAGGTGAAAAATAAATAAAGTAGTATAAATAGAGCAATATATTATTCGTTCAGTAGATATTATAATTTTCTGGATCAATTCAAAATTGTTCTTGATTAAAATCCTTTGAATTTGAATCCTTTTCATGGAGTATAAAGCTTAAATGTTCGTAGTTATATATAAGTTTATATTTTATCCAATTTATTTAGGTTTGTTCATTTAGTTTTCATTTAATTTTTTTAATGTTATTGGTTATTATTAGCCCTTGTCTTTAAAAATGCAATAATGTGTGAATAATACACGTTCTAGCAGTTCAGCCAACAAATTTAGTTTTTTTTTTGAGCTGTGAAACTGTACCATGGTAGTAGACTTATAGTCATGGTGGCCGATGTTATTCTTGTGGCGCGCCATCTATTTGAATATATGCATCTCATATTAAAATGATGTTTTGCATGGACTCACAACTTGACAAATTCTTTCAATTTTCAACAGGTGATAAGAATTGATCCGGATTCCAGTGAACTTCTTGAAATAATACACGTTCCAGCCGATCAGCCTACAAATTTAGCTTTTGGCGGAGAAAATCTTGACACTCTTTATGTGACAACAGGGCAGATTTTGTCAGATTTTTCACCATCATCAGAAAATAGTGGTCGAGTTTTGGCTATTACTGGTTTGATGAGCAATGGTAAACCGGTTACAGGTTACCCTGGACAGAAAATTGTAACAATTTAATTATTTCTTAATGAAAACGTTTCTCTCTGTATTTTATGGTGGACTATGTGTAGTAATAAAAACAAATAAATAGGAGAATAGAGTTGAACGTCACTACTTTAATACTAGTAGTGAACTTAGTTATTTAATGGTTAATGTTATTTAAATTTAAAATTAGCTTTCATTCACTAAATGCTAATCCTGATTGCATCAATCTAATATCAAAACTGACACCGTATTTCTATTTAAATTATGATTTTCGACTCACTTTTACTTGAGATTCTGGAGGGATGCATTTAACTTCTA
The DNA here is from genome assembly GCA_948455865.1 of Conomelus anceps. NCBI lineage: Eukaryota > Metazoa > Arthropoda > Insecta > Hemiptera > Delphacidae > Conomelus > Conomelus anceps. The sequence goes on along the minus strand of OX418223.1, from coordinate 47,793,158 downwards.
GTGTCAGTCTTGATAATTACAGCAGCTAGATTGTTCTTCAAGTATTTCGCCATGGAAAATATCACAGAGCTAATATCAGCTTGCATACTGGATTATATATTTAAAAGAAAGGAGATATATTCATGGAATGATTGTGTGAAAAATATGCTCAGTATAAAGTGTAAGAGTTTGTGAAGTATTAATTAACAAAATATCTCCTTTCGATGAAATAATAGAAAAATATTCTTGTATCATTCAATAATTTTTTTGAGCTGTATTACTGTATTATGGTATTTACCGTTAGAAATGGGTTATTTTATGTGTCTTAAGAATCGGCTTCCATAAGCAAAATATAACTTTTAAATTATTATTATCAAGTTGTCAGTGTACAGTATATTTATGCTAGAAATAAGTGAAACTTTGATAGAAGAAATATATATTTTTGGAATGGATAATAAAACAATATTCTAGTTCATCCAATATTTTGTTTGTTTATTCTTGTTTCAAAACCTTCTATTCTCTTACTCCTCCTCTGATAAAGGCACTCGAAATTAAATTAAAAGTTAAAAAGTACCTCAATTACAGGGCTTTAACCTAGAGTTATTTAGAAAGGGTTACTATTAATTATTTGATAATTTTGAAACTCTTTTCAATGCTATAAGTTATGCCAAAAATAATTATAAATTAGGCAATTAAAATTATAGAATAGAATGACTTTTTTATTTGTTGACGTGGCGAAGTTTGGACAGTAATGTCCACTCTACCACTTGACCAAAATTAATGGAGGAGTAGGCTACCTCAAATAATAGTGTTAGAACTTGGGTTATTTAGGAGGTGTTACAATTTAATTTTAAACCGATAAATGTTAGCAAGATAAATAATTTCGAAATAACTTTTAAGACGGGTTTCATTCATTCTGAAGATGTGACGTGAAAACTTATTCTTCTTTCTTCAGCAGCATCCGAAAGCCGTTCTACTTTCTGAAAAAGAATCTTATCTAAATCAAATACACTGCATTATTTTTAAACTTTGGTCCCAATATTTTTCTCAAAATGTTTCTTTCTTTCTTATCCTAGTTATCCAGCGATACTGTATTTTTTCGGAGGATGAATTCCACATAGGTCTGAGACCTGTGCGTGGGTAATGAATTGGGTGATGGTGATTGATGAGTTGGGCGTACAGTTTTTAGGTGAGTTCCGAACCACCAATGTTGGGCTTTAGTCTTTCTGCTGCATAAAGTGCTACTGGCTTTATAACGGTTTTTTATGTCTGAATTTCTAGTTTTAAGACAGTAATTTTTTATTATACAGATAAACTATTATTATTATTATTCAATTAATAAAAATATAGATAAAAGAAGTGTAACCCTTGCTGTACTACTAGATTTGAGTAAAGAATTTGATACAATACAACATGAAATATTAATTAAGAAACTGGGTAGGATGGGAGTGACGGGGATGGATTTGAAAATTCTAAAAAATTATGTTGCAGATAGAAAAACTATAGTCAGAATAGGTAACATAGATAGCAGTCATAAATCCCAAAATTTTGGAGTCATTCAGGGTTCCCCTTGTCGCCCCTACTATTCAATCTCTATATAGCGGATATAAAAAATTGTGATTTCAAAGGAAATGTTTATAATTATGCTGATGATACCATTATTCTATTTGCAAACAAAAACCTATCAATAGCAGCTGAAAATATGAAAAAGATATAGACACAATAACAAAATACTTCCATAACAATTATATACACATCAACAGCAAAAAGACTAAAACAATAGTATTTCGTAACCCAAAGCTAAATGTAAACATTTTAGATCCAGAAAACAGAATAATCAGTCACAACTATATAGATGCTTCTCCTTGAAAAATTCATGCAGCTGTATAAAAATAAAACACTCAGACACAATAAAATATTTGGGGCTACAATTCGATTCAAATATGAAATGGTACACACACTCACACCAAAAAGCTAAGATATCTAGCACATAGATGTTATCAAATGAGAGAACTACTACCTCAAAAAACGAAGCGTACAGTGTATTGTAGTCTGATTGAATCCCAAATGAGGTATGGAATAACTGTCTATGGCAGCGCACCAAATTACATTTTAAACCCAATAATAAACGTGATAGACAGAATCAAACGTATTTTCTTCCAAGGCACAGATATTCACACATTAAATATACTCAACTTCAAAAATCTATACAAATACATAATATTAATCAGATACTACTTTGAAAGCCGATACCGTAATACAAACGAAAACAGATACAACACAAGACACACACACTATAGAATACCAGATTATTATACAGAAATAGGGAAAGCAGTACCAGAATACTTTGTACCACAAATCCTGAACAGTATCCCTAACCATCATAAAAACCTACAAACATAATTATTCCGCAGTAAAACATGAAATCAAAACTTATTATATTACTGAGCAAGGATAACATATTCATCACAGAGGAATAGGATATTGATTATTCATCACATAAAATCCATAATAAAATTTTAAAAACCTGATTAAATTTAAAACTTAGCAAATCACCCCAATACAAGCTAAACTTAGCTTCTGGGGTTGCCACCACTAGAATTATTATCATAATAACTATTTATATATTGAATTTTGTTAAATTGTTGTATATTATTTATTAATTGCATGTACTGTTATTTACATTCAATAAAGCTTATTAAAAAAAAAAAAAGTTATTATTATTATTATTATTATTATTATTATTATTATTAGGGAAGTGATAGCCGCGAGCCGTAGCAGGTATCTGTTGAATCAGAGAGATAAGCTGCGTTCTCGTAGGTCCTGTTTGTAACGGTGACCGATTAGATTGGCCAGCGAAAAAGACACTGTTCTCTGCTGTAAAATCACTTCCCGGTGGTTCGGAACCCACCTAAAACTTTAGGTCCAACTCATCAATCACCATAATCCAACTCATTACCCACGCACAGGTCTAAGACCTATGTGGGCTTCATCCTCAAAAAAAAAAAATTATTATTATTATTATTGTTGTTATTATATTTAAAAAAGGTTATAAATTTTTATCATAAGATATAATTATAAATTATCATGTTAATCATATCGTCTTTTATATGTAATTTGTTCGAATTTGTTGTATTTAGCATTTTGTTGAATAAAACGAATTGCCGATTTATAATGCTGTTCGCATCTTTTCACACAGTGAACCCATTAAAGAATTATGACTCATTGATTTTTGAGTTTTTCCTCAATGCATTCAAAGCTATTTAAAATAATTTGTTAATTTTGGCATTTTTTCTTATCCAGCATTATATTGCCCATCTATTACTCACTCGTTGTCTCTGCCATTTACTTATTTCCTGTCAAATAAAACAGTGCTACCTGCATATATAATTTTAACCTTTAAAAAAACTGCAGATATATTTTTGAAATTTTATCTTCTGATAATGAAGGCTTTATGTCGACAATTTAATTATGACTGAATAATGAGAAGTGGAGTCATCAATTTAGAGTGCATTTTCTGATAAATTTTCAATTTTTCCAGTCATTCCTTCAACAAATGTGAAAGGATAATTTTTCAAGCATTAACTCCATTTAGACGGCTTTGTAGCAGTAAGTTACATTATGGTAGGTCATTTTTCATTTTTCCTTCTACTGGTTTTCTGTGTAGTTAGAGTCCTCCATTTTCGAACATTATTACATTTTTTCTTATTTTTTCAAACTTCCAATGGATATTAAATTTAGATACACTATGGAAGCAAAGATTTTCCTATGGCTGTTCTTAACTGAGCCTTTACTCCTATATTTTGTGTTTTCTAATGAGTTAAATATTAGCTTTTGGTATCTATTGCTATGAGTGTACAATTTTTCTTCAATTATTTTGTAGAATACGATTGCAATTTCCCGAATCAACTATGATCTCTACAATGCGTCTATTAATTCGCCTCTTTCTGTTTCATTCTTCATTCTTTCAGAAGTGCTTTTTCTGACCTTCAGATATCCCTCTACACTTGGGCTTTTTCTGGAACCTTCGATTTTGGTTTTTCAAAATATTCCCTATGCTGATACAGATTTTGATTATTTCATCTATTAAAATCAGCTCATTTAAATTGTCCTGAATTTTTTTAAACCAATTTCATGTTTATTTATTATTATTAATTTTAGTGAGAAATAACTTCTTTCTAACCATATTATGCATTCATCAATACCACTCTCAAGATCAACTTAGAGAGATGATTATATAGCTGTGAACCGTAGCAGGTGTCTGTTCAATCAGATAGAGATAAGCTGCGTTCTCCTGAGCACTCTTTGTAAGGGTGACCGATTAGATTGGCCAGCAAAAAAGACACTGTTCTCTACTGTAGAATCACCTCCCGGTGGTTCGGAACCCACCTAAAACTGTAGATCTAGCTCATCAATCACCATCATCCAACTCATTTCCAAGCTTAGGTCTCAGGCGTATGTGGACTTCATTCTCTAAAAAACAAAATATAGGCCTAACTTTCTAAATCGAAATTTTGATAGCTTTCTGCAGAGTGAAATATGTGAAATATATCAGTAGATCATTATTAACGAAAATATTAGTATTTTTACTATAGTAAGCAGTATTATTATACAAGAACATGACTTTTTCCTTCTAGTTTCAGGTGAAGAAGTGTTTCTGTTTGGTCCTTCTCATAACAGCTTCAGTTTGTGAGTGTCCTATTATATGAGTAATCATTTATAAAACTTTCAATAACAAATTCTACACATCTTTTTTTTAAATTAAGTATTATTATAAATTAAAATTTCTGGTTCAAGTGCATCGCTGCATATGAATGTGATTTGTAAAATAATTTATGGCAAACACATTATTTCCATCTTGGAATTTGTTGATTGAAAAACACAGTTTGTTTTAAAATGACAATAAAATAATATTATTTGTTTGATGATGCCTTGGCTTTATTTTAGTGCAAACTGTAAATAGCTGTAGCTGTTGGGCTATGATATCGATAGTCTGTGATGTTATCCATGACGAAGTACTAGATGAACAATCTAATATTGAAACTGACACTATATTTCTATTTAAATTATGATTTTTACTCACTTATACTGGAGGGATGCATTTCGCTTCTAAAGAAAAAGGGCTAATGAAGCTTCTCTTTAGAAGCGAAGTGCATACCTCCTCTATAAGCGAGTAAAAATAATAATTCCAATAGTAATACAGTATCATTTTTTATATTAAATATTGAAAGTGTTTCATTATTGAGTAGGTCCATTCTATTCAATATTTCACCAATTCTTATTTGTTTTTATCAACAAAGCAAATAACAAAAAAATAATCATAATTCGTACTGCTGATATTAGGAACTTTTGTATTTGTTACAATATGAATAATATAAGAAAAGATATAATTGATAAAAATTAAGTATTATTATTCTATTAATAAATTTCAATGCTGATTTTCAGATGGAGATGATTATAAGGTGGAATATATAAGTGATACACAGTTCGAGTGGAGTCATTCCCCTTACTGGGATGCGGAAAGTCAAACACTGTATTTTGTTGATATAAATGGAGGGTTGGTCAGCAGTTATAAGCCTTCCACTAAGGAACTGCATACAGTTAAAATTGTTCATGGAAGTAGGTTTCATGGAAAACAAAACAATTTGTTACAATTTTTTAGAAACTATTTACCGACTTATCATTCATGTAAAAACCCAACGCCTACTTAATATTCACACGATGATAGTATATACAGAAAAAACAGAGAAAAGCTGAAATAAAAAACAATGAGTCTGCAGCAGAATTAAATATGAATGGAAATACAAAAAATAAAAAACCGTGCAATGAACTCTGAAAATCCATTACAATCATTCAGCATAAAATATAGTCTAATATAATAATTTAAATATTTTTTGAAGTAAGTAGCCTAATTATTTTAAACAACAGGCTTTCTATTTTAAGAATCAAATATGAAAATAATTGATAGATTGGTTAATAATTAAATAATAAAGTAATTATTATCAATTCATCATCATCAAATAATGATGAACAATTATTGATTTATCCAATTCTAATTCATAAATTATGTGAGTGGGCTGTGGTTTCATTTTACTGCCAGACTGATCATTACACTTCTGACAGAAATGTTAAAAAATGTTGAATTGAACAGTGTTAGGTTCAGTTATTCAAAAGCATGGTCCTTCACTGTGCGACAGTATGAATAGGATTAACTGGTAATCATGAAAAGGCTCCACAATGTTGAGAACTATTTCATTCATTCAATTATAATAATACATAATTTGTTAATCACCATAGCAACAAGATAATATTTTTCGGCTCAAAAGTTTTTATAAAAATTTAATATTATAAACTATTTTTAACAGTTTTTAGTGTTTCGTTTCAAGTGAACTTTTAAATTAATAGTGGTTAAGTGAGAAGATATATTTTGTTATTTTTTGAGTGAAGGTTTCTAGCAAATCTTAAATGTCTAGTCTGTGTTAACCTCAATGTTTTGGACAATGTAACACATTCAACATTTGTGAAGGGAGCAGTTTTGGACTTGAGTCTGTTGCGCCTTCACATTCGTAAATAAATGAATATAAATTCTCTGTTCCTGTTTACAGAAAATGCTACAGCCAGCATGATAATACCAATTCATAAGCAAAAAAATAAATTTGTTGTCGGAGTGAATAATTCGGTTGCTAATTTGACATGGGACAGTGTAAGCACAAGCGCTGAAAAGTCAGTAATAATAGCAGTGCTTAATAAAAATACGTCCATTCATGCTCATACTGGAAAAGCTGATCCCTAGGGACGTTTATGGATAGGTAAGATACTTCTTTTTTCAATCACACTAAGCCAACTTTCATCTAGTTTTTCTTTGGTTTGTATTGTTTATTGCTGCACTATTAAAATTCTAGAAATTTTCAAAGCTATTTAAATTGAAGTAATTCTTCACTTGAATATTTCGAATAAAAATGTAGGGTATGATGCATAATTTAGTAAATTATTCATTAATTTCTTGATAATGTAGATTTATATTGATCTAATTTTCTTTACAAAGAAGACCGCATTTTACTTTGTTACAGCCAACATCTCCCATAGATCAAAGTGAATAGTTCAAATCAAATCAAAATCATGTATTGTCAAAACAAAAAGTTTTTGTGTAACATTGACATTGATAAACATAGAATAAAATTTAAGGAGAACTACTCAAGTAGTCAACAAACTCTTCCTTCTCATAAATACAGAGCTCATAAAATATATCCTCAATATAATTTTTGAACGCTCTTACTACTAGGCATTTCACATAATTTGGTAATAAGTTGTATATATAATCTTTTTTTACTTACTCCTCCTCCTCCTCCTCCTCCTCCCCCTCCTCCTCCTCCTCATCCTCCTCCTCCTCCTCCTCCTCCTCCTCCTCCTCCTCCTCCTTCTACTCCTCCTTGTTCTCACTTTTCTTTTTCTTCTTATGCTTCTTTTTTCACCTCCTTGTTCTCAATTTCTTTCTTCTTATGCTTCTTTTTTCACTTCCTTCTCTTTTTCCTCTACTTTTTCTTCAACTTCCCCTTCATCACCTTCTTCTTCTGTTCTTCCTTCTTCTCATATCTTTCTCCCTTTTCTTTTCCCTTTTTCTTTTTTCTCCTCCTTTTTCCCTCTCTTCCTCCTTCAATCCCTTACTCTCCAGAGTTGGAGTTTCGTCGCCAGATAACAGCATGTAGCTGTTTATTATATAAAATTAATTGTGTTAAAATATTTTTTTTTCGGAGGATGAAGACCTGAGACCTGTGCGAGGGTAATGAGTTGAATGATGGTGAGTGATGAGTTGGACCTACAGTTTTAGGTGGGTTCCGAACCACTGGGAAGTGATTATAAAGCAGAAAACATTCTTTTTTGATGGTCAATCCAATCGCTCACCCTCACAAAGGGTGACATCCTGAAGATATACAAAAACTCTGTTATTAATATTAATCCATTGTAATTTGTGGTGAATTTGCTTGAAATTCATTGGAAATTCTTTGATTAATTTTCCGGTTTCTAGGAACCCTTGGACCATTTCACAAAAATTCAGCTGGAGATGAGCGGCCCGACTACAATGCCGGTAATGAGTACATGCTAACAGCCGCTGGAAAGCCGATAGTAAAAATTCCCAACGTTTCTATTCCTGATGGCCGGGCTTGGAACTCTGATAAAACGAAGTTCTATTTTGTTGATTGTTTTGCAAAAAAAGTTGAAGTCTACGATTATGACAACGGGTCAGGAGATATTTGTAAGTACCGGTACAGTATTCCTATATTATTGTATTTGTAAGTCATCATTGTACAAGTACAATGTCAATAAATGATGACAAAAGCAAATTTATATATGATTCAAATTGCTATGTAAAACTAATAATTGATTTGATTTATGAATTTCAGTGGAAGATGATATTGTGTGCGTTCTGGGAGCCTGCACCACTTACCGGTGCATCGTAAACTATAATATAAGGCATCTTATTGATCCATTCTAATTAATGGACGTTCATCGACCAATCATCAGTCGAATCAGGATATATCAATCAGATCCCTTAATAGGTAAGAGGTGTATGTTCCTGAAACGCACACAATATCATCTTCCACTGAAATTCATAAAGAAAATTAGTTTTTCATAACAATTTTAATCATATTTAAGTTTGTTTTTGTCATCATTTATTGGTATTGTCAGTGGCGTAACGTACACCCCCGCAGACCCCGCGGGGGGGGGGGGGGCTGGGCTATAAGTGGGCCCAGAATGAAAATATATTTTTTCAAGAAGTGGCCTGTGCCCAGACTGAAATATATATATTTTTTCAAAAGAAATGAAACTGAAACACTCAAGGAAGAAAGAATAGGCTAAATATTGTCAGGTCAATGTTTATTGTTTACTTTATCAATTCGCAGATAGCTTTAGTGAAGGAATTCAGAAGCAGGATGTTGTGACTTCAGGAATGGAGACATACCGAGGACAAAACACTCTTCAAACAAACTTATCTAGACTGTTATAAATCATGACGGCTATGTCTCCACAGTGCATATATTAGAGGAAATTAATATTATTTTTCCATCCAATTCCTCAATGTATACGAAGTAATGGAAAGTGGGGGGTTGTGTAGAAATCAGTCAATATTTTTCTTCATACAGTATTTTGAATTCAGTCTCTTTTGAATCGTCCAGTTAGATGCATGTAGGCCTACACTTGTCCGGTAAACTGGCCTAGAGTAAACCGTATGTATATAAATTGAAATCGTGATCGCGATTTTTATTATTTGGAGTGCCATTTTTTTCATTAGGCCTACTATTCTATTTTTCAACATGCTGCGTTTATGGTATTGTGATGTTAGTCATGTTTTAGTTATTTCTATTTTTTATCTTCTAGTACATTTTTAAGCAATGTTCAGAAGGAATATTTATACCCTCGACATATAGGATAAATTACGTGATTATTGTATAAGTATATAAATAATAGTTTTGGTTCAATTGTGTCAGTTCTCCCAACGCAGTTGAATTTTTTTCTTATATTAGGATCAATTAACTTAGGTACTGAAAAAGAAGTTTACGTTTTCTCTCTTCTGTCTCTTCAGAATAAATTTCTTAAATTTTTTCTCTTTTCCTGACTTAGAAATTTCGCTGTAATTTAGATATAATGCATTTTTATTAAAAATTGAACCTGTGTCTGTGTCTGCGAACGAGGCGAATTCTGAGAGAACACATTTTCTGGGAAAAGGAGCGAAGGTGCTAACAAGGAGGATGTGAATGTGAATCCTACGGAAGACATCAATTTCAAGGTTTCTATATAGGTTTCAAGATTAATTATTTATAATATAATCAACTCTTAACTATTTTCATCTTTCAGGAGCTCGCAGGCTACAGCTAAAATCATTAGACTAGCCCCCCTTGAAACATGATTGAATTTTAAAATTTAATAAATAAAGAGGTGTTTAGTTCTTACATAATTCTAACTGACCACAAAATAATTATGCAAGTTTTTCAGGGTGGGATACGCAATGGTGGGGGTGGATATTTAATGATTTTGAGGAGAGGGGCCCGGTACATCGGTTGCGGGGGCGACCAATTGGAAAACGTTACGCCACTGGGTATTGTTATTGTATTTCCTCATAAAATAATTCTTTAATATCCGGCATATCTTTGGCTTCAGTAACTCTGTATTTTATCTACATAATGTGTGATGGATGGTCATAATTTCCCCCAGAAAACCTTTTCTGAGGAAAATCTGATATTCTGATATTTTAAAATATTTTTTACTTCAGCAGCTCAGGTGAAAAATACGGTACCTTCTTCTTTCCCACACAATTGGTTTTTCGCAATCACTACACTATTGAATACATTCCAATCTACAGAATAGGATTTACTTCAGTAAAACACATAACTGATTGTTATAATATTTTATTGGATCGAATTTTAATTTCAATTGTGTAGCCTATTTTGAAATAACTATGTACCCCGTTTCTGGGAAAATCAAAGCAGTTATTAATTTGCTTCAGTATGACGTGTGGATAATTTTAGATGAATTTCTCCTACCCAATTCTATTTTATAAAAAAATGAACAGTCTAAAATTAAAAGAAATGTAATATCATTATTATGCTTATTACATTATAAGTACTACCTATTTATTAATGATTAACATTATTCAGGATTTGTGTTTGTTCGTTACATGTATTCAGCTTTATATTACAGCTTTCTCAAGGTTTTGTTTATTAATTGCAATTTTTTAGGTATTTAGCTTACATTTTTCAACTTGTTTCCAGCTAACAAGAGAGTAGTTTATGATGCAAAATAGAGTAGTTGATGGATACCCTGCTGGTATGACAATTGATACTGAGGGAAAATTATGGGTCGCACAATTCTTCAATGGAACGGTAAGAAAAAAATGAAATTTGTAGTACTTTACCTACAATATTTTACAACATTTCTGCTCGTATTCATAGTATATATTAAAGCCTACGATTTTTTAATTAGGTTACTTAGTTAATGAGAATTTTACTATTGGAATATGTTAAAAATTTTGTTCTCCATTTTGAAATAGTATTTAATAGAAATATAAGAAATAGATATATTTAATAGACATGAAATAATATAATAAATTCATCATCAGTAGCATACATGCTATAAAAACAATGTAGATTTATTGAGAGAGTAATAAATTATTTTTTATGAGACATCTAATACTTTTAATGTCTATACTTTTAATGCAGCTGTGGTTAGCTTTATTGATAAACATTAAGGTAGCATTTCTCCATTGAAATTAGTTAGTTCTCTCATTATCTGCTAAAATGCAGACCTCATTACTCTTGGAGTAGGCCTGTATAGTGATAATATTGTACTATATACCTACTCCAAAACATACAAGTACAAGTTACCACGTGCTCAAAGAGAAAAAGTTACCACGTGCTCAAAGAGAAAAAGTTACCACATGCTCAAAGAGGAAAAGTTACCACATGCTCAGAGACTGAAAAAGTCAAAGAAAGCCCCAAAAACCCATAAAAACAAGCATAAGGAATGTTTGTCAAATATTTATAAATTTCTTTCTACAAAATTATCTTTATACCAGAGCATTTCAACTTATTTTTAATTTTATTCCTATTCATGATCCGTTAAAAAGCTAGATTATTTAAACCATACTTAACTTGTTTGTACTACTCTTTCGCCAGGAAATGTACAATTCAATACCGTATATGTTGTTCAATTCGTATTTTAATTTTAATTTATTAAATTATAGTAACTATTATCAGTTGACTTATTTTAAACTGACGTTCAGAAACTCGTTTCACAGTGATTGTTTTTCATTTTCGATCAATTTTTCTGTTTGGCTAATCTATAAAATTTGCGTTATGCAGTCATTTCCCCCAAAATCTTGGAGAGTCAAAGAGCAATTATTATTTCCAACTACGCTGATTTGGATAAAACTTTCAGTGCTTGTGGAATACACTAAAACTGATGCTTTTGTTCTAGGTTTCTATACAAAAAAAAACATCAATAATTGTAGTGTATTCCTGTCCTGTCCATTGTCCATCTGTTTTGTCCAAATTCACAAGTTTGAAATCGAGGCTTTACAATCCACAAATTTGTGAGCAATACCTTGATTGCAATATCAAGGTCACCATCACTTATTGATATTTAGTCCCGAATTTATGAGGCAGACTCTTTGTCTCAAGGAAGACTTGAAAAGCATTTTAAGTGAGCGCTTTTGAAGTTTCACTTCAGTTAAGGAAGCCTTGATTTGAGTTCATCAATATGTGCCTTATACTTGGTTCAAGCGTGTCATTGATTACCTGCACCGTACTGATTATAACAATAATTTATTATAAAATCTTAAAAAACACTTCCAGGTGGAAATTATGACTCAGGTTATGGCGTGACGGACGTTTCACTCTGTTGTCAAGAGCATCGTCAGACAACCCACAGTACACAATGTAGACAGTCGTCAGACGACCCACAGTACACAGTGCACATCTGACGATGCTCTTGACAACTGAGTGAGACGGCCGTCACGCCATAACGTGAGTCACAATTTCCCCTTAAAAGTGTTTTTTAAGTTTTTATAGTGGAAACAAGATGGATCTTCAACATAATAATTTATTACTAAATTATTTCCTTATTTCACATTCAATCGGGGAATATATATAGGGGATATAGGGGAAGTGATAGCCGAGTGCCTTAGCAGGTATCTATTAAATCAGAGATAAGCTACGAAACTCCTGGGCGCTCTTTGTAAGGGTGACCGATGGGATTGGCCAGCAAAAAAGACTCTGTTCTCTGCTGTAAAATCACTTCCCGGTAGTTCGGAGCCCATCTAAAACTGTAGGTCCAACTCATCAATCACCATCATCCAATTCGTTACCCACGCTCAGGTCTCAGTCCTATGTGGGCTTCATCCTCCGAAAAAAAAAGAATCTCTTCAACTTTAAATAATTATTAGAATTGTAATTTATAATAATTAGAATTGATCCGGATTCTGGAAAGCTTCTACGAACAATACATCTACCAGCAAAAGAGCCGACAAGTGTAGCATTTGGTGGAAAGAATCTTGATGTCCTCTACGTGACAACAGCACAGATTTTAAAAGATGTCTCACCACCTACAAAGTACAGTGGTCGCGTGTAGGATGCTATCACTGGTTTGATGAGCAATGGTAAACCAGTTACCGGTTATGTTGGACAAAAGATTCTTGCTATTTAATACAAATTTCAATTAAAAAAACACAAACCAAATGAATAAATTAAAGTTAATTGAATAGGAAAAATCAATTGGTTAAATAAAATTATAATAAAACTAAAAATCACATTTAAGTGGAAATTGTGACTAACGTTATGGCGTGACGGCCGCTTCACTCTGTTGTCAAGAGCATCGTCGTCAGACGACCCATAGTACACTGATGAGGCATGAGTTTGAGGGTTATGGATGTAGGAATGGTGAAGGGGTGGGGGGATGAGTAGGCGGGAGGTTTGAAATTGGGATTATTTTGTCAAAAAAGTATGTGAAAAGTTGAGTTGATCAGCGTACTGTGGGTCGTCTGACGATGCTCTTGGCAACAGAGTGAAACGGCCGGCACGTCATAACGCGAGTCCCAATTTCCACTTGAAAGTGTTTTTTAAAGTTTTATTATATATTAGTGGAAAAAAGATTGATCCTCAACATCATATTAAATAAAATTAATTCCAAAGTGAACGCTATCAAATCGATGTCATAAATGCTTGTAGCTGAGAGAGTCGTAAAGCTTGTAATTAATCTAATATCAATACTGACACTGTATTTCTATTTAAATTGTGATTTTTACTTACTTATACTGAGGATACTGGATGGATGCATTTCACTTCTAAAAAGAAGCTTCATCAGCCTCTTTACTTAAGTAGGTATAAAGCTTAGTTTTAAATTCCTGGATTTCTTGTTCCATGACGAACTACGGTACGTTGTTGATATTTATAAATATGATTTATTCTCAATTAAAAATTGACTGGAAGTGGATCGTTGAATTCACACTAAAAAGTTAAGTTTAGTTTTAACTTCTCTTTAGACGTGAAATTTATCCCTCCAGTATCTTCATTTTTGTGAGTGAAAATCATGTATTAAATCATAGAAATAATAAAGTGACAGTTTTGATATTAAATTGTTCATCAAGTATTTCGTCATGGAAAACATCACAGTTTGTAGCTAAAATCGGAACCTATAGGAGTCTGCAATACACTTCATTGTAAGAACAAACATGTTGATTTTTAAAACACGTTTGAGAATTTTGATGCAAAATGAGAATAAAATATGTTGAATTTGACGTTCTTCATAATTTTCGTTGAAAATTAACGACTTTGCAGTAAAAAATCTTGTAAAATATAATATTGTATACTATTTACTAGCTGCCTAGACAACCAGCAGAAGGACCGCTTGAAACCATCATCAGTTCATTATTGGCGCATGAACCCATGTCAAAAAGGTCATCTTCTTAGTAAAATATTTTTGTATTGTACTATGCTTTTTTAATTAAATTCGTCACCTTATTTTCAACGATTATAAGTGACATTCGTAGTTGATCATGCATACACACTTAACACTTTCAATATATGACTATGACTGTTTATTCTGAATAATTCCAACTTGGGAATCATACCACGCTTCAAAACTGAACAGTTAAACATCAATAAATCGATTAAAGAAACTGATTGTTTTATTTTATTTTTTCCCGTAGGATTTTTTAAACACATGTGGAGTACAAAGTTGCGTTAAATAATTTGGAAGTAATGATGGTTGCAATGAGCTTTATGGAAAATCATATTTTGCTAATGTATGCATGCGTATGCTTTATTGGCCATTACATTCAAATATCCTGATTTTTGAATCAGGATTATTAAAAGTCTTTTATTCATTCACTAGCCTCCCCTAGAGATTCAGAGACAAATGACATTTTGAAATTTTAGCAGATCTTGTGATAAAAGAGTCAAGGAATATGTCTGGAATCGTTGAAAATGTATAGTTTTGAAGGGATAATTACAACTTTTAAAAGTTTTTAGGAGGACACCCCAACCACCCTTTTAATAATTCTCCATGTTCGGTGATGTATGGTAGGTACTCCAATCAGGTTAGACGAGGAATCAAAAATAGCAGAGTGAAAGGCCTGGTTCAATTATTATTATTTATATACAATTAATGGCTCAATTATTATACAATGAGGGTCATTGTATAAATTTGTATAATTATCAATTATGATGTTGAAGATCCATCTTGTTTCCACTAATATGTAATATAAACTTGAAAAAACACTTTTAAATGGAAATTAACTCACGTTATGGCGTGACGGCCGTTTCGCTCTGTTGTCTAGAGCATCGTCAGACGACCCACAGTACACTGACTTAAGGTATCTTAAGTCACCTTAAGTACCTTAAGATACCTTAAGTCAGTGTACTGTGGGTCGTCTGACGATGCTCTAGACAACAGAGCGAAACGGCCGTCACGCCATAACGTGAGTTAATTTCCATTTAAAAGTGTTTTTTCAAGTTTATATTATCAATTATATTAATACAATGAGGGTCAGGATCTCTCATTGGCAGTTCTGCAAGAAGTAGAAGTAGATAATAATTATTTACTTTGACACATAACATGGGTCAGTGGCGGATCCAGAAAAACACTTATGGGGGTGGTAGCTACTAAGGGGGGGGGGGGAGTAGAAGAGTACTGAACACTATTGTGCAAGGTTTTAAATTCTTCATAATCAATACATGAACCATAACTATTCATATTATTGGGGGAAAAAAATAGCTTTACTACTGCCTTGAACCATATCAGCGATAAAATTAATTTTAATTTAAAGTATATTGGGAAAATTTTTTATTGAATTATGGCTGAATCTGGTGTGTTCAGCAGTTTGTCAACGAACATAGTATTATTCCGGTCATATTATTCCATTTTTAAGAATGAAAATCAATGTGAGAGCTTTAATTAGTTACACATTTTTCAAATAACAAATGTTTCATCTAGTTTTAATAGATAAGTTTTGTGTGAATTCGACACTGTAAAGAGAGATGTTTTTCTAAATTTTTTATCTGACGATTAGTTTTCCTCTTATAGAAATATGGGATCTAAAGTTACTCCCCCAGAAAATTTTCGTATAATCTCTTTGAGAAATTATTTAAAATGGTATTAGATCCATATTATATTGAAGTAAACCCAATTCAAGCGTTGTATCTGGAATTTTTCCACGATATCACCTATATCAGCAGTAGCTGGTGATCACTGGTTTGCCGACCACTGTGATGGAATGTTAAAAATAAACATTGGTTGATAGGCCTATGTTAATGTAGTTCCTCATTACTTTTCATCAAAAGAAAGCTGGGACTGTCGCGATTCAATTACTGCAATTTTATGTTGCACTACTTTTTCTATTTAGCAAGTAACGTACTGTTTCTATTCAGCAAGTACAAAGATCTAAACACTTTGAGTTGATTGGTTGCAGGCAATGCTGTAAATGTAACTAAGACATTATTACAGTATTCAAACGTTAACGGATTTCATACAATTGAAGACTTAGTAGTGGAGTTAGGTAATTCTTGCTAATGAATATACTACGAGCTTCAAACTGATTATATTGGTAGAACATTTTTTGGAGGTATTTTGGGGAAGGGGGCTTTAGCCACACCCTGCATCCGCCACTGATTCTCTCCACTGTAATAGAAATCATGGCAGTTCGTGGAATCTATAGAATAATTCAGTATTTTCTTGAAAACCCACTAAATTATTAGTTGAAAATCACGCAAATAATATAAGTATCACAGAAGTGTTATTACTATCATTTCCCAATATTGTTGTCTTCAAGAAAACCTGAGATTATCTCACCTCGAAGCCTATGTTTTTAGGGGGGAAAATAACGGTTGGAGATGGCTAACGATTACTGGCCTGGCGAAAAAAGGGGTGTGCTTGTTTATTATGTTCCTACAAAACTAGATAAGAATTCATCATTTATTCAAATCGATAATGGTGGACGAAATAATGCCAAGAAAAATAGTCTACGAGTAAAAAGATTGTCGATTATTCAGACAGTAGTGGTTGGTTGGAAGAAGAAGGACGTTTCTGGAGCTTGGAAAAATGAGGTTAGTCAGGAGGTTATTGAGGTTCTTCAGAAAGTTTTTGAGGTTATTCAGGAGCAGACTTTGTTCCAATAAAGTAGAAAATTTCTGGAATATAAAGTTTGTATGTGACTATATATTCAAACACTATTAGGCCTATATGTTTATAGTTTGTTCTTCATAATTCAAACTAATCAGGCACATCTGGAGCATAAGGCATATGATAATATTATTAGAGTGGAAGTCTAATATGTCTGATCTGATATGGTCTTATTTTCACTTTGTACCTACTTGTGATAATATTATTGATTTAGAATTTTTTTCGAATTATCTGAATTTTAAATCAGAATAGCATAGATACCGACACACCAAAAGACACACCTGTAAAAAAGTTATATAAACAAAATAATTACATACACGATTATAATACAAAAAGCCGAGGAGATTATCACTTGGTGAGTCACAATATTATTAGCTTATTCAAACAAAAACCTAGTTATATTGGTAGAAAACTTTACAACAAGCTACCGCAGTTTTCAAAGAGTCTTGAAAATATAGAAATATTTAAAAAACAATTGAAAAAATATTTAGTTGAACAGAATAATTTATTAATTTCGAATTCGAGATTAATAAATTCTGTCTATGTATATTTGTCAGTTTATTCAATTGTCAGTCACTTCAAACTAAATTTAGTTGAAGAAGCTTTTTATAGTGTACAAGAGTTCTTTTCACATCAAATTTAAGCCTTACCTCAACTAATTGATATAGTAATAATTATGGTAACAAGTGTATTAGATGGTGTATAATTGTTAACCTGACTTGTCTTATACTCCACTAGCAGGCCCGACGCGCGTTGCTGCGTTCTCATAAAAATTCTCCTTGATTTTAATAACAAAGAGTAAGATGAACCTCCATGAGATAGAAAAACTGCCTGAATCGTTTTCAGGTTCAACTTCATATCACCTGTTATCTAGAACACATTTTTTTTGTTAGGAGGTATTGCCAGCAGTACTCAATAATTTTTATTAAACTGGAATAATTCGGGAAGACGTTAACATTTTTAAACTGTCTAAAGTTGATAAACAAATTGAATATTCGAATTTCCTTATTTCGAATATTCAATTTTTATTTGATCACAAAAAAACATGTGTTAAACATTTGTTATTGGTTAGAGTCAATTTAATCCCGTATGCCCAAAAAATTACCTGAGCACTGAAAAAGCATGACCATTACAGATGATTGGCAAACATACGTTTACCGGTTTGATAGACAGACGCTGTTTTTAGAATGATGATTTGCAAAACACACAAACAGCTTGTCCATCGAAACAGCGTTTACAGCAGATCGAAAAATTTCAAATTATTTTCCATATGATTAAAAGATCCCAGTAAGCTAGCTAGCCATGTACCCGTGCTTTGCATAGGCAAAACTTTAACCCCCTAAAAACACACCTAAAATTGCGAATTTTGAAAAATCCTTTCTTATTGCACGGTGAAATCCTATAAGGATTGTTCATACGAAATTTCAAGTTCATAGGCCTAGTGGTTTTGGCTCTGCGTTGATGAGTGAGTCAGGGTATCATCCTTTTATAGATAGAGATATCTGGAGTCTCCAAGACATAATCTACAAAAAACACACCTCTTAGTTTGAGAGCACAAGTATACAAAATAAAATGAATTGAGATACTGGTACTATACTTGTACTAGTAATATAATTTTTAATTTTAAATATTCAATTATTGTACTGCTTGGATGTTTTGCATCTGCTGTATTTGTAAAGGAATAATAAATATTTTATTTCATTTCATAATAGAAATACTCTCGATTCAACTTGAAAATTATATTACAGTGTATTATAATGTAACTCAGAGAAAACACAATGACTAGGAACTTAGGCCCGTATTTATGAACGTTCATTCAGTATATATGTATATGCTTATGCTCGTTCAGGCCCAGTCTCGTAAGAAAATGAAGTACCCTTCAGAGTCTCTTGACTCGAGTGACTCATGAAATGCCTCTTTTCTAAATGCATTTCAAGACTTCCTCGGATCAAAAGACTCTGAAGGAACGTTCATGAAAACGACTCTTTTAATATCTTTAGTGCATTATTTTAGAGATAAAACCCAAAACATATATTGTATTTCTTCCAGGTTGAACAGAACTCATCCATTGATCTAGGACTAGGATAGAGTATAGTGATTTTATCAATGAAATATATCTTACTATCCGGCAGACTCGCTTCGGTCGCCATAACCCCCAGGGGGACAAATTTACACATAACCAGCAGGCGAGGTTCAACCACGCAATATACGAGAACGTTAAAAAACGCTATGAAACCGTTAAACTCAGGCGTATTGATGGGGAAAGTCCTTTCTTCCTACAACTGGAATTGTTGATAATCGATTTATGCCCAAGTAGCAAAATAATATTGCCCCAATATTGGCACAACATTTAGTAACAATCTGTGATGTTTTCCATGACGAAATACTTAATGAACAATCTAATATTAAAACTGACACTGTATTTCACTTTTAAATAATGTTTTACTCACATATATTGGAGATGCTTGAGGAATGCATTTCACTTCTGAAAAGAAGCTTCGTCAGCCTGCCGCCAGGGGTCATGCTCTGTTTGGGTTAGGATGAGCAGCCATTATGTATTTGAAAATTGCGTTTGATTTGAATTGTGTTTGGTCGTTGAGTAAGTTTGTTCTATCTTGTTTATGGTGTTTGAATATTTCATATTGTTCCAGTGTATTTAGTTTGTGGCTTTTTTGGAATGTGTGTAGAATTTCCAAGTCAGTTTGGATGTTATTGTGTGAGTGCCCAGTGTTGATTAAGTGATCTGCAAATGTTGAGTCAGAGTTGGAATGTAGTGCTTTGATGTGCTCTTTATATCTTATGTTGAATGATCTGCCTGTTTGTCCTATGTAGTACTTGGGGCATGTGTTGCATTTAAGCTTATATATGCCTGGTTTGTTGAATTTGTGAATTGTGCTGTTTGTTAGGTGAGCTGGTTTTTGTTGGATCTGGTGTTTCAGGTTGTTTGTTGTTCTGAATGCTGTGTTAAATCCGGATTTTTGGAAAATGTAAGCTATTTTGTGTGATTTTTTGTTGAGATATGTGAGTGTGACAAATCTGTTTTGGTTTGCAGGTTTTGGATTTTTATTTTTCATTTTATTCATGATTTTTTCTACTAGATTGGTGTTGTATCGTTTTGTTGTGCTAAATATTTGATTGTATTGATTTCTTCTTTGTGGTCAGCTTGTGATAGTGGAACATTAAGGAGTCTATGGATCATGGAGTTGAAAGCAGCAAGTTTGTGTTGATTTGGGTGGTTGGATGAGTTGTGAATGAGTGTGTCTGTGAGAGTTGGTTTTCTGTAGATTTTGAATTTGTGCATGTTATTTAGTTTTTTTGATAGTGAGATCTAAGAAGTTCAAGGTGTAGTCTGTTTCATATTCTGCTGTGAATTGTAAGTTTTTATGGGTTTTGTTCAATTGTGTTAGGAGTTGTTCACACTGTCTTTGGTTTCCATTGTAAAGTACAATAATGTCATCAACGTAGCGGTGCCAGTAAATAATTTTGTTTGAGTGTTTGGTGTCTTTTAGTATTTTAGTATTCTCTATGTGCTGTAAAAATATTTCTGCTAGGATGCTGGAGATTGG
The DNA here is from genome assembly GCA_948455865.1 of Conomelus anceps. NCBI lineage: Eukaryota > Metazoa > Arthropoda > Insecta > Hemiptera > Delphacidae > Conomelus > Conomelus anceps. The sequence goes on along the minus strand of OX418223.1, from coordinate 47,772,441 downwards.
GGATCCCATTGGTAGTCCTTCTGGTTGGGTGTAATACTTGTTATTGTGGGTGAAGTAGTTTTGTGATGTGATGATTTTTAATGTCTCAATTAGTTCTTTTGTGTGTTCAGGTGGGTTGTTTTGTGCTTTGAGTATGTTCTCTATTATGGAAATGGTTTCAGTTACAGGAATGTTTGTATACAGGTTTTTTATGTCAAATGATGCTAGTGTGGAATTATGTGGGATGTGTGTATTTTTTATTTTGTTTATGAGGTCTGTGCTGTTCTTTATATGAGATGGATGATTGATATTGATGAGTCTGCGTAGTTGAGTATCTATCTGTTTGGCTAATTTGTATCCTGGTGCTTTTCTGTAATTTATGATGGGTCTGATTGGTGTGCTTACTTTGTGTATTTTAGGTAGGGCTTGAAGAGTTGGTGCAGAAGGGTGAATTTGCTTCATATATCGTTTGTCTGTTTCATTAAAGAGGTGTTTTGTTTTATTTATAATGTTTTTAATTGTGCTCTGGAATTTGGGTGTTGGGTCTCTTTGAATTTGTTGGATGTTGTTGTTTTGTATGAATTCATCTACTTTTCTGTTCAAATCATCAGTGTGGATTATGACTGTGCTATTGCCTTTGTCTGATTTGGTGTAAGTTAGGTTGTGTAGTTCTGCTTTTTGTTGTAGTGATTGAGCTGTCTTGATTTCAGAGGTGTAGTTTTGTTGTATGTATTTCGGTGTTTTGATGATTTTTAAAACATCATGTCTTAGGTTATCTTGTTCTTCTGCTATTGTTTGTTGAATATTGGTTTCAGAGTCTATAGCTTGTCTCACCATGGTGTTGAATTTTTGTGTGGAAGGTAGGTTATATTTTAGTCCTTTGTTGAGGAGATTCTTTTCTGTAGGAGTGAATTGTATCTGTGTAAGGTTTACTGTCCTTTCGTGGAATTTGTGGGAAGTTAATATTAGTTACAGACACACAGACACACTCATTCACAACTCATCCAACCACCCAAATCAACACAAACTTGCTGCTTTCAACTCCATGATCCATAGACTCCTTAATGTTCCACTATCACAAGCTGACCACAAAGAAGAAATCAATACAATCAAATATTTAGCACAACAAAACGGATACAACACCAATCTAGTAGAAAAAATCATGAATAAAATGAAAAATAAAAATCCAAAACCTGCAAACCAAAACAGATTTGTCACACTCACATATCTCAACAAAAAATCACACAAAATAGCTTACATCTTCCAAAAATCCGGATTTAACACAGCATTCAGAACAACAAACAACCTGAAACACCAGATCCAACAAAAACCAGCTCACCTAACAAACAGCACAATTCACAAATTCAACAAACCAGGCATATATAAGCTTAAATGCAACACATGCCCCAAGTACTACATAGGACAAACAGGCAGATCATTCAACATAAGATATAAAGAGCACATCAAAGCACTACATTCCAACTCTGACTCAACATTTGCAGATCACTTAATCAACACTGGGCACTCACACAATAACATCCAAACTGACTTGGAAATTCTACACACATTCCAAAAAAGCCACAAACTAAATACACTGGAACAATATGAAATATTCAAACACCATAAACAAGATAGAACAAACTTACTCAACGACCAAACACAATTCAAATCAAACGCAATTTTCAAATACATAATGGCTGCTCATCCTAACCCAAACAGAGCATGACCCCTGGCGGCAGGCTGACGAAGCTTCTTTTCAGAAGTGAAATGCATTCCTCAAGCATCTCCAATATATGTGAGTAAAACATTATTTAAAAGTGAAATACAGTGTCAGTTTTAATATTAGATTGTTCATTAAGTATTTCGTCATGGAAAACATCACAGATTTCAACACTGCAGGACCAGCAGACTTCCAACTATTCAGGAAACTTGTTTTGAAGGTTAGGACAGTGGCCTCACACATTAGCTTTAACAAAACTTGCTTAAAACTAAACTTAATTCCTACTTATGCTAGAATACAAGTGAAATTACCTAACAAAGCTGCTAAAATTACACAGAAAAAAGTACAAACAATTTACATGAAAGAATCAGTAAGACAGTTACATAACAAAAAAGACAAAATCAATCAAGAACTCTACAAACTTCATCTCAGAATAGCTTACAACCATAACAATCAAGTCATCATGAACCTAATACAGAATACTAATTCCTGGGTGGAGCACAAATTGAGAAAAATTCATGAAAAACATAACCTCAAAATCCAAAACCTCCAACCAAAACAGAAACTAATATTAACTTCCCACAAATTCCACGAAAGGACAGTAAACCTTACACAGATACAATTCACTCCTACAGAAAAGAATCTCCTCAACAAAGGACTAAAATATAACCTACCTTCCACACAAAAATTCAACACCATGGTGAGACAAGCTATAGACTCTGAAACCAATATTCAACAAACAATAGCAGAAGAACAAGATAACCTAAGACATGATGTTTTAAAAATCATCAAAACACCGAAATACATACAACAAAACTACACCTCTGAAATCAAGACAGCTCAATCACTACAACAAAAAGCAGAACTACACAACCTAACTTACACCAAATCAGACAAAGGCAATAGCACAGTCATAATCCACACTGATGATTTGAACAGAAAAGTAGATGAATTCATACAAAACAACAACATCCAACAAATTCAAAGAGACCCAACACCCAAATTCCAGAGCACAATTAAAAACATTATAAATAAAACAAAACACCTCTTTAATGAAACAGACAAACGATATATGAAGCAAATTCACCCTTCTGCACCAACTCTTCAAGCCCTACCTAAAATACACAAAGTAAGCACACCAATCAGACCCATCATAAATTACAGAAAAGCACCAGGATACAAATTAGCCAAACAGATAGATACTCAACTACGCAGACTCATCAATATCAATCATCCATCTCATATAAAGAACAGCACAGACCTCATAAACAAAATAAAAAATACACACATCCCACATAATTCCACACTAGCATCATTTGACATAAAAAACCTGTATACAAACATTCCTGTAACTGAAACCATTTCCATAATAGAGAACATACTCAAAGCACAAAACAACCCACCTGAACACACAAAAGAACTAATTGAGACATTAAAAATCATCACATCACAAAACTACTTCACCCACAATAACAAGTATTACACCCAACCAGAAGGACTACCAATGGGATCCCCAATCTCCAGCATCCTAGCAGAAATATTTTTACAGCACATAGAGAATACTAAAATACTAAAAGACACCAAACACTCAAACAAAATTATTTACTGGCACCGCTACGTTGATGACATTATTGTACTTTACAATGGAAACCAAAGACAGTGTGAACAACTCCTAACACAATTGAACAAAACCCATAAAAACTTACAATTCACAGCAGAATATGAAACAGACTACACCTTGAACTTCTTAGATCTCACTATCAAAAAACTAAATAACATGCACAAATTCAAAATCTACAGAAAACCAACTCTCACAGACACACTCATTCACAACTCATCCAACCACCCAAATCAACACAAACTTGCTGCTTTCAACTCCATGATCCATAGACTCCTTAATGTTCCACTATCACAAGCTGACCACAAAGAAGAAATCAATACAATCAAATATTTAGCACAACAAAACGGATACAACACCAATCTAGTAGAAAAAATCATGAATAAAATGAAAAATAAAAATCCAAAACCTGCAAACCAAAACAGATTTGTCACACTCACATATCTCAACAAAAAATCACACAAAATAGCTTACATCTTCCAAAAATCCGGATTTAACACAGCATTCAGAACAACAAACAACCTGAAACACCAGATCCAACAAAAACCAGCTCACCTAACAAACAGCACAATTCACAAATTCAACAAACCAGGCATATATAAGCTTAAATGCAACACATGCCCCAAGTACTACATAGGACAAACAGGCAGATCATTCAACATAAGATATAAAGAGCACATCAAAGCACTACATTCCAACTCTGACTCAACATTTGCAGATCACTTAATCAACACTGGGCACTCACACAATAACATCCAAACTGACTTGGAAATTCTACACACATTCCAAAAAAGCCACAAACTAAATACACTGGAACAATATGAAATATTCAAACACCATAAACAAGATAGAACAAACTTACTCAACGACCAAACACAATTCAAATCAAACGCAATTTTCAAATACATAATGGCTGCTCATCCTAACCCAAACAGAGCATGACCCCTGGCGGCAGGCTGACGAAGCTTCTTTTCAGAAGTGAAATGCATTCCTCAAGCATCTCCAATATATGTGAGTAAAACATTATTTAAAAGTGAAATACAGTGTCAGTTTTAATATTAGATTGTTCATTAAGTATTTCGTCATGGAAAACATCACAGATTTCAACACTGCAGGACCAGCAGACTTCCAACTATTCAGGAAACTTGTTTTGAAGGTTAGGACAGTGGCCTCACACATTAGCTTTAACAAAACTTGCTTAAAACTAAACTTAATTCCTACTTATGCTAGAATACAAGTGAAATTACCTAACAAAGCTGCTAAAATTACACAGAAAAAAGTACAAACAATTTACATGAAAGAATCAGTAAGACAGTTACATAACAAAAAAGACAAAATCAATCAAGAACTCTACAAACTTCATCTCAGAATAGCTTACAACCATAACAATCAAGTCATCATGAACCTAATACAGAATACTAATTCCTGGGTGGAGCACAAATTGAGAAAAATTCATGAAAAACATAACCTCAAAATCCAAAACCTCCAACCAAAACAGAAACTAATATTAACTTCCCACAAATTCCACGAAAGGACAGTAAACCTTACACAGATACAATTCACTCCTACAGAAAAGAATCTCCTCAACAAAGGACTAAAATATAACCTACCTTCCACACAAAAATTCAACACCATGGTGAGACAAGCTATAGACTCTGAAACCAATATTCAACAAACAATAGCAGAAGAACAAGATAACCTAAGACATGATGTTTTAAAAATCATCAAAACACCGAAATACATACAACAAAACTACACCTCTGAAATCAAGACAGCTCAATCACTACAACAAAAAGCAGAACTACACAACCTAACTTACACCAAATCAGACAAAGGCAATAGCACAGTCATAATCCACACTGATGATTTGAACAGAAAAGTAGATGAATTCATACAAAACAACAACATCCAACAAATTCAAAGAGACCCAACACCCAAATTCCAGAGCACAATTAAAAACATTATAAATAAAACAAAACACCTCTTTAATGAAACAGACAAACGATATATGAAGCAAATTCACCCTTCTGCACCAACTCTTCAAGCCCTACCTAAAATACACAAAGTAAGCACACCAATCAGACCCATCATAAATTACAGAAAAGCACCAGGATACAAATTAGCCAAACAGATAGATACTCAACTACGCAGACTCATCAATATCAATCATCCATCTCATATAAAGAACAGCACAGACCTCATAAACAAAATAAAAAATACACACATCCCACATAATTCCACACTAGCATCATTTGACATAAAAAACCTGTATACAAACATTCCTGTAACTGAAACCATTTCCATAATAGAGAACATACTCAAAGCACAAAACAACCCACCTGAACACACAAAAGAACTAATTGAGACATTAAAAATCATCACATCACAAAACTACTTCACCCACAATAACAAGTATTACACCCAACCAGAAGGACTACCAATGGGATCCCCAATCTCCAGCATCCTAGCAGAAATATTTTTACAGCACATAGAGAATACTAAAATACTAAAAGACACCAAACACTCAAACAAAATTATTTACTGGCACCGCTACGTTGATGACATTATTGTACTTTACAATGGAAACCAAAGACAGTGTGAACAACTCCTAACACAATTGAACAAAACCCATAAAAACTTACAATTCACAGCAGAATATGAAACAGACTACACCTTGAACTTCTTAGATCTCACTATCAAAAAACTAAATAACATGCACAAATTCAAAATCTACAGAAAACCAACTCTCACAGACACACTCATTCACAACTCATCCAACCACCCAAATCAACACAAACTTGCTGCTTTCAACTCCATGATCCATAGACTCCTTAATGTTCCACTATCACAAGCTGACCACAAAGAAGAAATCAATACAATCAAATATTTAGCACAACAAAACGGATACAACACCAATCTAGTAGAAAAAATCATGAATAAAATGAAAAATAAAAATCCAAAACCTGCAAACCAAAACAGATTTGTCACACTCACATATCTCAACAAAAAATCACACAAAATAGCTTACATCTTCCAAAAATCCGGATTTAACACAGCATTCAGAACAACAAACAACCTGAAACACCAGATCCAACAAAAACCAGCTCACCTAACAAACAGCACAATTCACAAATTCAACAAACCAGGCATATATAAGCTTAAATGCAACACATGCCCCAAGTACTACATAGGACAAACAGGCAGATCATTCAACATAAGATATAAAGAGCACATCAAAGCACTACATTCCAACTCTGACTCAACATTTGCAGATCACTTAATCAACACTGGGCACTCACACAATAACATCCAAACTGACTTGGAAATTCTACACACATTCCAAAAAAGCCACAAACTAAATACACTGGAACAATATGAAATATTCAAACACCATAAACAAGATAGAACAAACTTACTCAACGACCAAACACAATTCAAATCAAACGCAATTTTCAAATACATAATGGCTGCTCATCCTAACCCAAACAGAGCATGACCCCTGGCGGCAGGCTGACGAAGCTTCTTTTCAGAAGTGAAATGCATTCCTCAAGCATCTCCAATATATGTGAGTAAAACATTATTTAAAAGTGAAATACAGTGTCAGTTTTAATATTAGATTGTTATTTAGTAACATTGTAGAAAATGTTCTCATGATAAAGTTGTAGCAATATTGGTGTAATATTTGTAAATATATCCTGTAAAATATTGTTCAGCAATATTTTGATAATATTCTTAAAACATTAGTATAAAATAAGGGGACTTTCAGGAAAATGTACATCTAAACGTGTACTACAGATTGCAACTGAACTAAACACAGAGTTTGCCTCTAAGAATATTGCGTTTCCTAACAATAAATGAACGAGTTGCCAAATTGGGTTACCAAATAGGCTAAATATAATTTATTCCTTTATTTCTATTAAACATCAAATCAATATTTTACCAGTAGATCTGTGACGAACAGTGGACCTCACTCCCAAGAATAAGGTTGTTTACACCTTATTTCTCAATCTGTGCTTGCACAGAGGAACATACTAGATGTACTCAATCATAATCACCATTGCAAAGTTGAACTCAATCTCATATCACACCTAACCCTTGACAAAATTGGGGCTGTCTATTTCATGTCTATCTTCTACAAAAAGGAAATCTGACGATGCTCTAGACAACAGAGCGAAACGGCCGTCACGCCATAACGTGAGTTAATTTCCACTTAAAAGTGTTTTCAAGTTTATATTACATATTAGTTGAAGATGGATCTTCAACATCATGCTTTTAATATAAGCAGATTTCGAAAATCCTTACACATTACATCGCTGGGCATTCCAAGAAATATCCTTCTAAATTTTCATTGAATTTTGGTCCATGCATTTATTCATAAATGCGTTACAGACAAATGCAAAAAGGTCGACTTGAAACAGGGCCCCTCTGCGGTCGGTTAATATTAGATTGAAACTAAAACTGAATGCAATAGAATAGCTATTCATTTTTTAATACATTTTTAAGTATTAGTTTTAGATGTAGGCAATGATAACCGCCTAGAGTTTGCAATTAAAAAATATTTATTATGATATTTTTTAGTCTGTGCAAGTAAATTATTTATTTCGTAACAAAAACATAAGAAACACTTTTAAGTGTAAATTAACTCACGTTATGGCGTGACGGTCATTTCACTCTGTTGTTAAGAGAATCGTCAGATGTGTGCACTGTGTACTGTGGGTCGTCTGACGATGCTCTTGACAACAGAGTGAAACGACCGTCACGCCATAATGTGAGTTAGTTTACACTTGAAATTGGTTTTTGAAAGTTTTATTATATATTAGTGGGAAAATGATGGATCCTCAACATCATATTTATTACGCTTTTTTCTTCTTTAGATTAATTTTCTTTTTCTTTACATACACTAGACTAATCTTTAATTTCCACCATCACGTTCATTTTCCCTATTCTTCGTTTTGTAATTTGCATTATGTAAATGATTTCCATTTTGTAATCTTGTAATATTTATATTATGTTGGCACCTGCTGAAAAACCCACAAGGTTCAGTGGAACCTTTATTTGGAACTTGCAAATAAATAAATGATTGATTTGCTGCTTATAAAATAATTAAAACTAACACTCAAACTGAATAGAATCAAACAGTAATTAATTTTTAATATATCAGTTTTAGATGTATATTAATCAAAATCAAAAAAATATATTCATTATGTATTTCTGTTACAGCTAAATCAATACATACTGTAGTCTTCCATAATGAGAAAAGAACATCTCTTAAGAGATCTAGCTGTCACAGCAATAGCTGTATACTTTTGTGGACAATCATTCTACATAGTTATCAGAATGTGGTCCACACTCAGCTTCAACGATAAAGTCAGTGCTATGGAAACAGTCATTTTTACCACGTTTGTGCTTTGCGAAGCTCTGGATATACTCCATTTCTACAAATTTGATGACATGAAGAGTGCATTGTACACAGGAGAACTTTTTAAAATGGAAAGGAGAATTGAGTTAAAGAATGGCGAACGAGCCATGTTTCGAGGCAAGAGACTCATCAGGGATGCGATGGAAAAACGAATGAGAATTGAAAAAAATGGTAGGAAATTTGTTGAAAAACACATGATAAAAAATAGTGATGAAAACATCAGAAAAGAAAATTGCAATCTACAAAAATTAGAAAATAGGTTAAGTGCTTCCAAAAGTTTTATAAATAATTCTAACAAAAGAGACACTTTTGAAAATAATTTTAAATACTCTAGTAGTTCAATAGTAGATGATGTAATTAGTGGAAATAATAATAAGCATATGACTTTTATTGATGGGGAGACCCTTACGGGTAGTTCCACCTCGCCTTTTCAGTCAAGTTATAAAAATAATCAAATTAATTCATCAACAGAAGATTTACATGATAGAAATAAACAAATCCCGAATCCCTATGGATCTCAAGATGATAGTTTATACGAGAGAAAATTGGACATAGAGTTCATTGGTGATAAAAAAAACGTCAAAGAGTTTTTCTATATGAAACGTTCAAGTATAATAGAAGAAATGCTGAATTACAACATGAAACATGTGGGAATTGGTTTAACTTTGTTGCAGGGCTTATCTGTGGGATTCCTTCTAGTTCCTTTATATGGTTACATCAGTTTCATGGCCGGTTTAATTGAATTTCAAGACGTAAAATTGTCATTCCTAGTGTATATACCATTTACAGGTAGTTCTTCACCCGCTAATATAGAGCAATTCATTGCAGTGACAATTGTTCAAACTCTGTATATCTATTTATTCTATGCATTATTGTCAGACTGTTTCATGATTGAGGCTTTGAGCAGTGCGACGATGAAAACTGAAATAAATTTGTTTCTGAACAATTTGGAGGAGTTTGATTCAATGTTTTGTGCGGATAATTGGAGTAAAATGGATGATTTGACTATGCGATTGAGGAATTTAAAAATTTTGGAAGAGTTTGGACACATTGTGGCTCATCATCAGATGATATACAGGTGAGTTGGAGGTTGAATATTTATTTATTAGAAAAATAATTGATATATCTAGGCATTGGTACTTCTGCTGGATTTTGTCAGGCTTCACAATTCCATAGCCTTGAAGGTTAGAGTTACTCTACTAGATGAGTAACACTTTATAATAGCCTATTGTTGTACAATAATTTATACATACTTGTATATGTAGTTACAGAGAATCTTATGGAAATTTTCACTTGTATATTTAGTTACAGAGAATCTTATGGAAATTTTTACTTGTATTATATGTAATTGTAAATTGCTATGCAACAGGCCCCATGTATCTGTAAATAGCTTTGCTCAGAAGGATTTCTATTCAATTACCTACTCATCATAAAACCTTACAAGATTTAACACTTCATATATAGATATACAATTCATAACTCTTCATTTCAGATTCTCATGATAGCTCATACCATTTTTTAAATTGCAATTATTTTATCTTTGTTAGTTCATAAACATTGGTACTTCTGCTTGATTTTGTCAGGCTTCACAATTCCATAGCCTTGAAGGTTAGAGTTACTCATCTAGTAGAGTAACTCTTACCTTCAAGGCTTTTGAATTTAATTCCTGGATTTCTTGTTCCATGACGAACTGCGTTGTTAATATTAACTTTTCATGTGAAATTTAACGACTTGCAGTCAAATCTTGCTTTTGAATTGTGAAGCCTGACAAAATCAAGCAGAAGTACCAATGCCAATAGATTCTTATGTGAAAAATAGCAATTTCTTGCAACATATGTTTTCCTCCTATTAACATAATACAGTTTTGCCCAATTTATAGTGGCTTCACAGCCACCCTATAGTAGACAGTTATCTAGTGCATAGATCAATGACAAAATACAATCAACTACTACTGCTTTCTTTACAAATTTTCAACTGAAAATCCAAATTTTAGATGCAAATTTTTAATGCAAATAGAATGCAGCCTGCACTGCACAGCCATTGTGTTACATTTTGTGAAGCACTGGAATAAAAATGAAACTTCACAAATAGAAGCCAATATGCTGCCCCATTGGTTGAATTGAACTACTTGGATTTGAATCACAGTCAGACCTACAGTTTTAGATGGGCTCCGAATCAGGATGTGATTTCACAGCAGAGAACAGGATATTTTTTGCTGGCCTATACAATTGGTCACCTTCACAAAGAGAGGGTCCAGAAATTCGTAGCTTATCTTATCTGACTGAACAGATACTTGCTATGGCTTGCAGCTATCACTTTCCTCAGTTAGTTGGCAACCAGCTGGTGGACACTGGCCTTTTGTTTTGTTATAGCCTACATATGGATTTCTCAGTACATATATTATAGAGGACACATTTTGGGTGCCACATAAAAAGTGTCTTTATATCTGACCCAGCTCGGGGCTATCACTTTACTATAAAAGGTATACAGGTGTTTGCAAAAAAAATTTTTCAAGGAATCTACCAGAAAACAAAAGCTTATTCCTCCGGAAACTAGCAGAAACTAGCACTAAAGATAGCAGAAGAGTGGAGATATCTTTATAAATAAGAAATCAATAAATGAGTACTCATTCAGAAAACTTTGGGCTTCTAGAGCTCTCATTTAGGTGGTGAATTGAATACATTCGATATGACATGAGCTGAAAAATAACACAAAATATTAACTACTGTAATTATTGTGGTATTATGAAGTATCATACCCTAAAAAGGCCATAAGAAGGAGTTTTTAAGATTGAAAAGTATGAACTTGATTTTATTGATTTATTCGACCGTCGCCAGTCAACACTGACTATTTTGAAGCGATGGCAACTGCAACCACAGAAACTGAACCACCAGTCTAGATAAAGATAAACTACGAACTCCTGGGCCCTCTTTGTTGGGGTGACCGATTGATTAACCATTTGATAACCGATTGATTGCATAACCATTTAAAAATGGCAATTACATTCTACAAGCAGAGTTTCCCATAGATTGCGCATTAACCACAATTACAAGCACTATTAATATTAGTTTGTAATAAAAAAATCTGCTTATATAGTTTTCAATAATTGAAAACTATTTATTATAACTATTTATTATTGAAAACTATTTTCCCACAGGAAATTAGCAACATGCCAACAGACTGTAGAATTAACTATCACCTACATAAATGGAGCCGTGTGTACGGGGCTGTCTATATCATTGTATCTTTTACAAGTAAGATTTTCCTTGAATTTCTTACAAAAATTCACAATTTCTCTTATTTTGTTTATTTTTAAATTTTTGTTGTTGACAATATAAAGTGTGCATAAATATTGTTAAGCGCATTTCATAGGCGGATGAAAAAATAATAATTAGTGTAGACTAGTAAGTATAGTCTACACTAATTTATTATTAACTTTTCAAGTGAATTAAACGACTTGCAGTAAAATTTTATTTAAAATAAGTAGTATTTCACTTACTTTGTAGGCCGAACGTTTTCGAGTTGTTGAAACCCATCTTCAAGGCCTTGAAGATGGGTTTCAAGGCCTTGAAGATGGGTTTCAACAACTCGAAAACGTTCGGCCTACAAAGTAAGTGAAATACTACTTATTTTAAATAAAATTTTACTGCAAGTCGTTTAATTCACTTGAAAAGTTAATATTAACAACGCAGTTCGTCATGGAACAAGAAATCCAGAAACTAATTTATTATTTTTTCAATATATCTACATACCTGTAAGTACGAGTATAATAATATGTTATAATAATATAATAATTTGTATAATAATTATTACTCGTATAATAATTTGCTATTTTTTAGTCACTTACAAATGAAATGATGAACTGTTGAAAAAACAACTTTCAACAGTTCATCATTTCATTTCTAAGTGAATAAAAAATAACAAATTATTATATTACAGGTCGTAGATATATTGAAAAAACAACTTCAAACAGTTTTATTTACAATTTATTAATAATTTCATTGAACAATATATAAAAAATGGAATATGAATCATTTCTATTTCACTTGTATAAAGTTAATCAAACATAATTTTATTTTTAAAAACATTAGAGCTATGGAAAGAAAAATAACCACAACCCACTCAAAAACCATTCAAAACTAATTATTTTATTATTAAAAAAATAATTATTATAATAAATTGTAGAAAAAAAGAGTGGATGAAGTTCTTAAAATGATGCTAAACTGGTGTTTTATCGTTATTAATGGATTTGATGTAAGTGAAATTTTTATAGTTGTTGAATCTTCGATTAAGTTGAACTCAATCTTATCAATTCAAGTATGAAATGAGTTGAAATTTGATAAAGTTCAATTCAAGCTACAATAAATTTGTAATATTTTGAGGCAATATTTGTAGAGAATTCAATTCTGAAGGGTTTTGAAAATAGGTTTGGATTTGATGTCTTAGTTCCTTATCACTTTTTCATTAGATATTTGAACATAAATAATAATTGTTGAAACTGCTTTACAGGTGAACATGAATAAAAGTTTTTATTTCACCAGTGAAGTATTGACAACAATTATTTATGTATAGACTTGAATATTAGTAATGGTGAAAACAAATTTCACTGAAGCATAATTATCTATTATTTTTCAGTTGAAAATATCAGTTTTTAAGCGGTTGACTTGGCGAATATTATATTAGTTCACTGGCTTGTTTACAGTCTTTTTTCTAATCTTGAAAGAAGAATAATTATTTAATTATTATTTATTCAATTATCGCTGTTAATTTCGGATTTTTTATTTCAGGGTGAATTTTATTTCAAGGTTAAATATACTATTACTGTTATATGTATTGGTCTCGCCTTGGCTGTCTACTCACAAGAAGGGCAGGACATTGAAGATGGGGTAAGTTGATTTAAATACAAATTTTGGAATAAATATTATTCAGAATTTTGAAAAATCAATCAATGAAGTTTGAAAAGCCTAGATCGATTGATTTTGATGGTTCCAATAATTGATCAGCTTTCACTTATTAATAAAAAATATTGTTCTTTCATTTGCATGTTATAGGAGTGAGGAGTGAAATGTTTTTAGAATATCAATGATATTGTTTTTAGAAAACGTTAAACAATAATTCTAATTCATTATTGTTTAAGAATACAGTAAACCCTGGATCAGTAACTATTATAAAAACACGCACAATAAAGAAACCATTTTAATATTCTACAGGAAGACTTGAAAATCCAATTCACAATCAACCTATTATAGATTATTTCCTCACTATTAATCTGTTAAGCATATCCTTGTATATAGGGATAGTGATGAAGTAAAAATAGTATTGAATACTTCTAGTATTCAATGAATGACTAAATTATTTTTCTATGAATATGTTTGTAATAACCCAGCGATTTTGAGCCACTTGATTCTTAACTATAAATCTCAATAATTTCACATTTAGAATCACTTAATTTTGTATATAGGAATATTGATGAAGTAAAAATTGTGTTGAATACTTCAATTATCTATTCAATAAATGACTAAATTAATGTACAATTTTTTTAATTTAATATTTAATTAATTAATTTCTCTAAATTAAACTAAATTAATTTAATATTTTTTGAATTTTTGATCAGATTTATTTCAGTTTTCTATGATATTTCTAATAATTTCTTCCAGTTTGAAAAGATGAGAGATGCATTATACAGAATGTCATGGCACAATATGCCAGTGAATTTAAAGAAATACCTTGTTATCCTACTTACAAAGCACAACGATCCTCCAAAGATCAGTGGTTGTTATGGTATGTTCGTTATCAACAGGAAAAATCTGAGCATGGTGAGCATTAAAAATTTACTTAAAAATGTTTTTTTACGTAGCCTATAAGTGGAAATGTTAATACAACTTAGTAACTAATGTTTGTGACTAAATAATGATACCAATACTATGTTAAATCACCATATTTTGAACTCTGGCATTGAGGTCGATAAGTATTGCTGAATTTGGTGATAACCATTAAATAGGTGGGGGGGGGGGGGGTCTATGACGCAGACGGCGTCATTGAAATTCTTGGGGGCGGAGGTTCCAAAAAAAGTTTGAAGGGTAAAGTTGATTGAAACCGTGTTTAACGTGACGACATTGAAAAATATATTACAATGTCACCAGATAAAATGTCAATTAATGACAATAGATTTATAATTATTTTTTACATATTAACTAAAATACTTATGTTTGGGATTTGTGCAGAAATTTATTATTCAAGCTTAGCGAGACTTAATTTTAAATAAGTTTATTGAGCAGAAGTTCATATATTGTTACGAGTTCTATCTCTGAAATAACTCTGACAACATTTGAATTTAACACTCACACTTTTTATAACACGAATTACTGACAACTCGCACTAATCAGTAATGTCTAACATAAAAGAAATCAATCAGAAACAGACAAATCGATAAAGTTCAGACAATAAAGGATTTGCAATAAGACTGTACAAAAATCAATCACTAACTGTTAAAAGGCCGAACAAAAATTGAATAATAACTGTTCAATAAACTGTCAATAATTCAAGGAGAAGCGTCTAAAACATGACAGTTGAAACACTACAAGCACTTATGAGTCACTTTATCAACTGTTAAATAGACATACAGAGTCAGTTTTGCTCATAGATTGTGATTTTCAAGAAGCTTGAATAATAATCTGCCACATTATACTGCGTTTATCACTTAAACCACAAATGTTTATATAACGCAGTTTGTATTAGCGCTCACTGGTTTGTATGAGCGGAGACGGGAACTGTTACCTTTGCCATTTTATCACCGTAGCATTCGTATCACAACTGACTGACTTTTACAAGAGTATCTGCTATTTATACATTTTTCATAATTTAGAAAAATAAGAAGGTTCTCAATTTCTTTATAAAATTCTAAAGTAAACTGATAGTCATTCTCCAATTTTCGATAAAGTTCTAAGTAAACTTTCTAAATGTATCACAGATAAACTTCAAGGCAAGGAGAGTATGGGAATAGTGAACAATCATGCCAATTATAGCTTCGAACAGAAGACTTATTGACACAGGCACATAATCGCTTCTTTCTTCCTCCTAGCTACCATAACAATATACTCATTTCATGTGAAATTTAACGAGTTGTTGTCAAATATTTGTTAAGAATAAGTATAACTCACTTAATCTGTAGGCCGAGCGCTTTCGAATCTATGAGATCCATCTTCAGAGGCGTGGGTTCCTAGATCATCATGTCAGTTTTTTGGTTAGAAGTGTTGTGGTTTTTGTAAAATGTGATTAAAAAGTTTGTGAGATTTAAAATTTAGTTGTTCATTGAGAATGTTTTGTTTATTGTGTGTGGTGTGTTTGTATATTTCAAATTGTTCCAAAGTGTTGAGTTCGTGTCCTTTAGATTAGAATATTAATATTTTTATATGTAGAATGTGTAGGTTGGTACTGATGTCAGTAAAAGTGTGTCCAGTTTGAATGATATGGTCGGCATAATTCGATTCAGCTTTTGATGTCAGGGCTTGAAAATGTTCCTTGTAACGTTGTTTGAATGTGCGGCCTGTTTGTCCTATGTAGAACTTGTTACAATCAGAGCAGTTCAGTTTGTAGATCCCTGGGAGATCGTATTTGTTTGTGTTCAGTGTGGTTTTGAGTGTAAGTGCATTTTTTATTTTGTTTTTTGTTCTGAATGAGATGGTGTGGCCGGCTTTTTTGAAGATTTCTGCTAGTCTGTTTGATTGTGGATTAATGTATGTCATTGTGATGTATTTTTTGTCAGTGGTGTTGGTGTTTTGTTTTTTGTTTCTTATTTTATGATTGAGTTTGTCAATTAGGTCGTGTTTGTAGCCGTTTTCTTGTGCTAGGTATTTTATTGTATTTAGTTCAGTGTGGTAATTGTCGGTGGATAGCGGTGTGTTGTTGAGTCTGTGAACCTGAATGCTGAGTGTTTGTGTTGTGTTGGATGATCGGACGGAGGTGCTGTGTATTAGGGTATCTGTCATTGTTGGTTTTCTGTAGATGTTGAAGCTGTGTTGTTGGTTTGTGTTCTTTGTAATTGAGAGGTCTAGGAAGTTTATTGAATTGTTTTGCTCATATTCAGCTGTGTATTGAATGTTCTTATGTATTTTGTTTATGTATGATCGAAGTTGTTCACATTGTCTTTTGTTTCCTCTGTATAGCAATAGAACATCATCTACATATCTGTGCCAGTATATTATGTTCTGTGAAAAATTGTTATTAAAGAGTATATGAGTGTTTTCGCAGTGTTGGAGATAGATTTCAGCAAATACGCTTGAGATTGGTGAGCCCATTGGCAGTCCATCAGGTTGTGAGTAGAATTTGTTGTTGAAGGTAAAGTAATTTTGTTGAGTGATGATTTTTAGGATGTCTATTATTTCATTTATATGTTCTGTAGCTGTGTTGTTGTGAATAAGGATGTTCTGTATTATTTCTATTGTTTCATTGACAGGTATGTTGGTGTATGGGTTTGTTATATCGAAAGATGCAAGAGTGGAGTTGTGAGGAATTTGTGTGTCTTTTATTTTTGCGATAAGATCGCTACTGTTTTTTATGTATGTGTTGTTGTTGATATTAATTAGTTTTCTCAGTGTTTGATCTATGTGTTTTGCTAGTTTATAGGCAGGTGCTTCTTGGTAGTTTACAATTGGTCTAATAGGTATGTTGGGTTTGTGAATTTTGGGAAGTGTTTGAAGTGATGGTGCAGAATGGTGTACTTGTTTCAGTTTTCTTTTTTGTGAATCATTGATTAGCCTACATGATTTGTCTTGTTGACTATTTGTTTGATTTTTGTTTGGTAAACATTTGTGGGATCGGTGTGTAGTTGTTTAATGTTGTTGTCCTGCCTCGGAAAGAGTGTTGAGCTTGATATATCTTGGCGTTTACATAGATGATAAGCTCTCCTGGATGGAACACCCTACCCTTAAAGAAAAGAATGATATAATAATGTACTCGCATTTTCGTTTAATTTACAACACAAAGTTATTATTAACAACGCAGATCGTTATGGAACAAGAAATCCAAGAATAGAATGAGAAAGCTTATTTTTGTTTTTCGCCAATTTGCTGGAATTCTTAACAGTGTTGAAAGAAATGAAACAAGCATTTTATAGACTATGCTTTTGCTCAGTCAATTATCGGAGCGGGAGCCTCAAAGAATGCAATCGATTCCATCTTTATCTCACAGAAATCAATTCTGAAAGCTTCCTTTAACAAGCCCCAGCGCTACCCTACCGAACTTCTATTTGGAGAGCAAGTGTTTTGGATATACAACTTTATGTCAAAACTTTATTACTTTTTCTCTTTAAAAATAAAACATTTTTTCTTGAGCAAATTCAACATTGCTACAGCAAATGATCTAGCATGCATATTCCAAATTTAGATGTTTCATTATCCTCATATGGCTGATAATGACATACGAAATTTATGTATAAATATACCCAACTATATATAAGAGAAAATTAGGCTTATACAATTGGAACATTTAAAAAAAATAATAAAAAATGGTTTTTAATTGATAATTGATTTTATTGAGCCAAAATATGTAACATAGGCCAAGTCGATTAAACAGATAAATTATTATGAATAACAGTCAACACATTACAAAACAAGCATAGTATAGTAGAAATAGTACTATATTTAAGTAAGTACTGGTAGGGGCGCTTTAGAGAACCTTGTTACGTCAGTTTATAGGTATTAACAAATGTCAACTATTATTATTGAATTCTTGGATTTCTTGTTCCATAACGACCTGCGTTATTCATAACGGCTTCGAAGATGAGCTTCCATAACTCGATAACGTTCGGCCAAGTGTGAGTACAATTATTATATATTCACAATTTAAAACTGACAGCAAGTCGATAAATTTACTATAAAAAGTTAATATTATTATTACTTGATGTTTTAATTCCCTGCTCAATGCTTACAGTCTCAGACTCATTATGTCAGACTTTCTACATTGTCACTGACTTACTGCTACTGTCACCCGTTCAGACATTATACTGAATAAATTTTTTACCTTTTTTTTCCTTCTTGAAATGTGTCCATGCGTAATTCGATGATTTCAATGATGTATTTATTGTATGGTTTACATGTTATCATTACTATAGTAGCAGCCTACAAGTACCAAACAGATGCAAATAGATAATTGCATCAATAATAGATTGATAATTTCCTTATCTCAAACCATTTCTCTTGATACGCTACTTTATCTATCTGATCTTATCTATTGATACTTTACCTTTGTCCATAATAATTTATCGTAATGTGTAATCAACTCATCACCTTCAACACAACACAGGCCTATGCCTCTGAAGGGATATATCCTATATATCCATTTATGTTTATTATGATGTATTATATTATTGTATGGGAAATAAAACATTTTATTTATTATTAATAAGTTTAAAATTGGAAAATAATAAATTGATTTTGTCATTTTTCAGATAATGCAAGCATCGTACTCCTATCTAAATCTATTGAATCAAATAAAATGAAAATAAATCGTAAAAAAGTCTACCAGTATTTTTGTAATGAACCATAGAACGTTAACTATAACAATAAACAGTATTTTTTTATGGAATTGAGTTATTATTATTTTTTTTAATTTAAGTCAATATTTTTACTTTTAAATGATATGGATAGCAATGGTTGATTTATACAGAAATATGATTCATTTATACAGAAAATGTGTGTGATAGATCCACTAGCAAAGTATTTTTAACAATTATTTATGTGAAAAATATAAGTAAATTGAAAGGGGAGCAGTGAATAGCTACAGAAAATACATTTCAAATAATGGGAGTGATAGGGAAGTGACAGCCGTAAGCCGTATCAGGTATCTGATACGCACTCTTTGTAAGGGTGGCCGATTTGATTGGCCAGCAAAAAAGACTTTTTTCTGCTGTAAAATCACTTGCCGGTGGTTCGGATCCCATCTAAAACTATAAGCCAGCTCATCCATCACCATCACATATTTAATTAAAATACAGTCAGTTTTGATTTTAGATTGTTCATCAAGTACCGTATTTCGTCATGGGCAACATCACAAATTGATCAATTATATCCGATTGATAATACTTCTTCATACAAGCTAATTTATAATCTATATAATAAAAGAGAGTAGGGGTGTGTTTGTGTGTTTTTATTTATTTTTTGTCATGGATTTCACAAAAACGGCAACGATTTCGAACACTACATTTGGCTCATAGCTTCCTCTAAACTCAATTCAATGCACCTTGAAGCCCGATTTTTTATTTTCCTTACTGAATTTTCAGTAGCAATGTTAATTTCACTTATGGACACTAATACTGTTTCAAGATGTGTTTAGAAGCAGGAATTTCATTAAACAGAATCTCACGATACTATTATGGGTTCTATCTCTGAAATAATGCTGGCAACACTTCAAATTAACACTCGCACTTTATTAACACAAATTACCGACAACTCGTATTAATCAGTTTTATCACACAAAAGAAATCAATCAGGAACAGATAAATCGATAATGTTCAGCTAATAAAGAATTTTCAATACTACTGTACAA
This sequence comes from Conomelus anceps, assembly GCA_948455865.1. Classification (NCBI taxonomy): domain Eukaryota; kingdom Metazoa; phylum Arthropoda; class Insecta; order Hemiptera; family Delphacidae; genus Conomelus; species Conomelus anceps. The sequence goes on along the minus strand of OX418223.1, from coordinate 47,752,161 downwards.
AAATCATTCACTGTTAAAAGGCCGATCAAATATTAAATAATAACTGTTCAAGAAGAAGCGTCTAAAACATTACAGTTGAAAGCAAGCACTTACGAGTCACTGTATAAACTATTGAAAAAGCTTGAATAATCTTTCACAATATACTTCGTTTGTATCAGCGCTCACTGGTAGAATAACTGCCAATAGGCCGACCAATATTCCAATAATAAGTGTCTAATAAACTGCTCAATGACTCATTAAGAAATGTCTAATAAATGGTTGATTAACTAAGCCCTTACAAAGCGAGGGTGACTGTTGTCACAGCTACTGTCACACTTGAAGTCACAATATCATTATCATAGACGAACCATCAAGATAGACTTACTATCCCTGATCAATGTCATTATGTATGCTGCCATGAAAGAATGTCAACTGCCACATAAACTAATGAATAACAAAGAAAAACACTGAAATTGATGGAAATAGAACTAAAAACTGACAATAATAGAACTTGTTGGATCAAAAAGATCTGCTGGATCAAAACGTACTTACTGCTGAAAAGCACAGCACTTTTATAGATTTGTATTGTTCCAGATATTCCTATTTACACAATAATCTCAAAACAAATAAGCTGCTTTATAAATTTGCTTTATACCGAGCTTAGAATAGACCTAAGACATATTCCAAGTTCCATTCCTCGTGTATCTTCTTTTACTAGCAGATTGTCCGATTTTATTGAATCTGGATTTCTTTCTAGAATGTGCAATAGCCTATCTAAAAATTTTATTTTATAGTTTTATCTTGTCTCTCTTCTTCTTTTTCTTTTTCTTCGTATTTCTTCTTTTTCTTCTCTTTTCTTCTCCTTATTCTCTTTCCCCTTTTTATTTTCTACCCCTTCTTCTTCGTCATTTTTCTCTTCATTCTTCTTCCTCTCCTCCACCAACTCCTCATTCTACAACTTTGGAGTTTCGTCGATAGATAACTGTAAGTAGATGTTTATTATATAGGATGATATTTTTGACTACTGCTGAAGCATACAAGGAAAACCTACCATAGATGATAGATAGCTCCTCTCTATATAGATGGCCAAAAAGTCTCTATAATCTGCCAGAAACAATCTCATCGAGTTATCTATTGAGGCCTAAATACTAAGGAATTAATTTTTTATGGTAAATTTAACGATCTAATATTAAAACTGACTCTGTATTTCACTTTTATATATTGTTTTACTCACTTATATTGGAGAGGGATGCATTTCACTTCTGAAACGAAGCTTCGTCAGCCTGAATGCAGAAGTGAAATGCATCCCTCAAGCATCTCCAATATAGCCTAAGTGAGTGAAACAATATATAAAAGTGAAATACAGTGTCAGTTTCAATATTAGATTGTTCATTAAGTATTTCGTCATGGAAAACATCACAAATTTAACGACTTGCTGTCAATTTTAATTGAGAATACATTAACTAAAAAATACATTTACTAAATAATACTCACGTAGGCTGTAAAGCTATGAGTAAATATATTATTTATTCTCAATTAAAATTGACTGCTAGTCGTTAAATTTACCATAAAAAGTTGATATTAACAACGCAGATCGTTATGGGACAAGAAATTCAAGAACTATTGGTTTGATAAATCAGTGGCCTGTTCATAGGTTGATGATTAGTTATAAATTTGATTTTGAATTACATAAATCAATGACCTGTTGTCAGTTGAGAAGGGAATGTTATAAAGTTGACAATTTTCAATGAAAAAATCTGGAATATTAATTTATCTGATATTATTTCGTTCCACCCAATTTATTCCACTAAATTCGACGGACACTTATCGCCATTAATAAGCACTGCACTTTTCATTCAAACACAGGCTAAAAATGCGCCAATCTTCATAATTGCAACTATTTTGACTGCTGATAAGGATGATAAGAGCATAAAAGTTCATTCATCCATAATTACTGGTGAGAGTGATTTCCATTGGAATCCAGGATATAACTGAAGAGCTATTGAACATGTTTGCTATTCAAGCCCCGAGCACGTAGGCCTACTATATTTGAACATTTTTATTTGGATTATAGAAATGGTGAGTTTCATATATTATACAGTGATTGCATGTTAAAAGAAACACAATTTTATTCACCCTCATACATAATAAATGCATATTATATTATTGATTTACATAATTTATTAATTTCAAATTCCTCAAAGTGCTATCAATAAATACTGAAGTCTTTCGCAATGACGGATATTGACAGCACCTTATGGAAATCACTGATGACATATTGCACAAAAATTGCACAAGTGTTCAGTATAATTAATTGATAGCTCTTTGAGGAATTTGAGATTAACTAACTATGTTTATATTTGTCAGTTTGCGAAATTGTCAGTTCCAAATTGCCAATAAAAATTTGGAAAAAGTTTGATTCTGGTTGTAATTTCATACATTAGTGCACTTTGTTAATGCAGCATTCACAATTATTTAAAAACTAGCTAATGATTATTTGTTTCTAGATTAATATTTGACCATTTTTGAGATGTAATTACCAATTTATTAGAGTAACACAAATTTAAAATGACAATTACACCGGTTTCAACACCTGTTTAATAGTTACAATAATTTGAGCGCTACATTATAACAAAACAATTGTATTGTGAGTAACTTATATGAGATTGTATTTGTATATGTGAGTATATATTATTGTATTGTGAGGTGTGAGTACACAAATTTGCTGTATTGAATCAGTGTCTTGTGCTCATGGGTAGTGTCATGGACTTACTTAATTCTAAGTTTTAATACCGATAGTTTTGTGTTTTGTGGAATTACCTTCGTTCATAATAACATTTTTCCTATGTATATTATCTTTTGTTTTCCCAATTACTAGTTTCAGGTTGTGGAGTTCTTGAAAGCCTTCCTTTTACTAGCACTTTCAACATGTAAGTTTCCATTATTATTCATTCAGTAAAAATAGAATAGAACACTAAACAATATGCAATGCATTCCCTATATGATTTAGAATTATGTGATAGGCCTACTGATAGTCATAAGCTTAATAATTCATTAGGAATGAGTACAATGAAGAATAAAGTATAAATATTGTTGACCAAAGCTGAGAGCGATTTATGAATAATTATATTGTAATCCATTATAATTCATGATCAAATACTGAAAAACATTCATATTGTTGTTGAAGTTCATTACGAAATGCATGTATTAATTAAAGATAATGTAATCCATTACCATTATGTTTCATCATCAAATACTGAAAAGCGTTTATATTTTTGTTAAATTCCTTCTTCCATCACAAAATGTGTGTATTAATTAAGCTTTTTAAAATAATTTACAACATATAGTCATTTTTATTAGAAAATAATGATGATTATTTACTCACATTTACAACGGGACAACCTATAGATCTCGTTGTAAATGTGAGTAAATAATCACCATTGTTCTCTTATACCAAACAAATTACTGCAACGTCATAAGTATTATTCTAAAAAGTTTAATTTATATGTTCTCTACTTGTATTGTTCCCTTGCGAATATTTTGTAAAAATGAATAAATAAATTTAAATTTTGAAAAATTGCTTTTAATTTATGAAATTTCCTTTGATCGTGTATCCGCCCATCTATAGCCTACCGTTTACTTTCCAGTTCAGAGTGATGGATACAAAGTGAAATCAATTAGTAGTAAGCAATTCGAGTGGGCGCATAACCCTTTCTGGGATGTAACAAGTCAAACTTTGTACTTTGCTGATATAAAAGGAGGTACCATTAGTAGTTATAAGCCTTCGTCCAAGGCACTGAATACAGCTACAGTCGTGACAGGATGTGAGTATAGAAATGATATCTGATATCCCATCAACTGTTCATTTTGGTATTAATTATTGAAAAATATTAAATTCAACCCGAATGAAACACGAATGCATACTTGAATAGCCTTATGACAAATACACACTTGAAATTCATTTGGATGACTTGATAATGCAATACTTAAAATAACATTAGCTTATTAATTTATTTAAAAAAATATATTATTATTGTATTGCTCCAAATATCTTCTCAATGAAACAAATATTTTTAAATCAATTTTGATCTACCATCAATCGTCTCATTCTGCTGGTTCGGATCCCTCCTAAACCTATAAGTCTACCATGCTTCCATAGACATGGCTCAAACGGCGAAGTGGAAATATTTTTATAAGGCCCTACCCATTAATAAAAGCCAAACACAAAAAACTTCCCTCTTTGAAGGAAGGCGCCCTATAGTCATAGAGTCAACAAGGTGATTGAGACTGTAGTAGGCTATGAATAATGATAGGCTGTCCACTGGACAATCTTTTGCATCTAATCTGTATGGGCATACCAATATGCATTGCAATGTAAATACATTGTAAATTACAAGTAATTTGAGGTAGATACCTTGCAGTGCATAGACTTCTTTGTAATAATGATCAAAAGCAATAATATTGCAAATAAATTAGCCATTAATATAATGTGATAAATAATCCTAATATTTCTTTTTGAAAATAAAGATACAAATACTACCAGCAATTCACTACATTATTTTATAAATTTATTGTATTCAAAATACCGTTACACCTTAAATCCAGTTTTTTAAAATGCTAAAAATCATCAAAATGAAACTATCAACTATAGTTTATGTACCTAAATTTATTACAGTGCTGCTTCACTGTAATAATGGTCAATGCAATTATTCACAATTTTTATTTATTGATGGTATGGAAAACATTAGATTCAAAATTGGTTCAATAGGGTCTTGTGAGGTCAGAAGAGTCAATAGAGTGTTTGCCTGCTGTATTTGCCAGTTCATGGTATGTACCTCCTGGTGCACACAGGAGGAGAGCTAGCTTTACAATTATTATTCAATTCAAATTTATTAAAAATAAAAAATTATTATACAAAAAATACAAATAAAATACAATTTACAACTTATTCATTCTTAGTAGTAGACCTAAAGATTAAACTTATAAAAATTCTTACAGTAGTAAGTACAGTACCTAAATTTTATATAATGTCAGCATTGCCAAGTTGATTGAAGTAGCCCGATTCTTATAAAAATCATTGATAATTTTGACGATGCCAGCAAAACCGAAGTTTGTGCGCTGGCAATCAATTATATAAAAAAATAATTTAATAAATTATTATCTAATGGTATAATTAAATGAATGTTCTATTCATAATAATTATAATCAACTGACAATCTTTTATCCACAGCAAGTCATTATTGCAGCGTGATTATTCCATTCGAGAAAGAGAAAGACAAATTTGTAGTTACAATAAGAAATACTGTAACGAATTTGACCTGGGACAGCACAAGCAGCAGCACTGGGAAGCCTGTTCTTGTCGCCGAGCTTGGAACTAACAGCTCAATCCACACTTTGACCGGAAAAGCTGATCCCATGGGGCGATTGTGGGTAGGTGAGTACTGTATCTTTCAAATATATTGCTATTTTATCTGTACGATTGTGATTCCCTCCAAAAATATAATTATTTTGTTGATACAGGCTAGAGTTTTTTCCTTTCTATTGCGTTTATAATAATAAACATTACTATGATAATAATAATAATAATCCTTTCCTTTCCTTTTCCTTCGTTCTGGTACCCCCAGAAGAAGGGAGTTTATTAATTAAAAAAAAATACAATACAAATTGCATTTTTTTTTTTTTTTTTTTTTGAAAACTAGAACAATACATTATACAGAAACGAATGTTACTGCAAAATCTTCACAAGAAGGTTTGACTGGAGGAGTCGAGTTAATCCATATTATATTATATTATAATCAGCAATAATCAATTAATAAAATTATATATAATCAATATATGTTATGTTATGTTATGAAGGGACGGATTCAAAGATCCAAAGATTCAAAGATCCTCACACGTCAACCGAAGCTTATTGTGTGTCCCTAGTACGTTAGTTGGGCAAACCAATACCTGTGCCCTTTACAAGATCCAGGAGTTTTTTCCCTATGCTAACGTCCCATTCATCACCTGGTTGTTTGCAGCCAAACAGAGCCCTTCTCCTTGCCCCGAGTCTCTCGCAATCCAGTATGATGTGCTTGGCAGTCTCTTCAGACTGATTGCAAAGCCTACACATCTGACTTTCATTTCTGAGTCCAATTGTGTGGAGATGTTTCCTGAAGTGGCCATGTCCAGTTATCAGAGCAATCAACTGCTTGACCTGACCTCTACCCAGCCTCACCAGCCAGTTGGTGAAGTAGGAGCTTGTGTCTGCTAGCAGCCTTTTGCTAGGTCAAATCCCTCTCTGAGGAAGAACTGGCAGAAAGCAGCCGAGGCTGCTTTACTGTGATGTAAATTGATCTGAAGGACCCTGGGCATTGTCCTTGACTGTTGATTCAAATCGAGGAACCTGCCCTGATGGGGTGGAACCTGATAGGTTTGAGGGCAAGGCAACTTCTGGAGTTACCTTGAGGTTTGGTTCTGGTTCGTATTTGGAAATTCATGTGGTTCCCACGAACAGCTAGGGAAGTGGAGTCAACCCGGACAGAGCCCCGCATGCCCGGGCAAGGCTACATACTGCAGGAGGTCGCCTGGTGTCCTGCAGGCACCGTTAGATAGAGGAAAGGGTGGAGGGAGGGGCTGGGATGAAGAGCAGGATAAAGGATAAGTTTCTAGGATAAAGAGGTCAACGGACAGTTGCCCTTTTAGTCGCCTCTTACGACAAGCAGGGATACTGTGGGTGCAATTCTACTACCTCCACCCACTGGGGGTTAATCAATATAACTTATGTCCATACAGAAATTGCTAAGTCAGAATATGTTGATAAGAATCTATAGGAAAAGTTATGTAGTTCTTTCCAAATTCAAATTAAATTATTGTTATCCATCGTATAAAAAAAAAAATCAGTAAATTAATAATAGTAATAATAATTTTTTTTTTTATTTAGGCGTTTTGCTAGTCTGACATGTACATGAGCATGAACTATTGGCTAAAACCACCTCCAAATCTAGAGTCCGCCTGGAACTGTTTATCACATTACTTCAGAACGGGCTCTCATTCCTTTAGCTTATTCAAGCTACCCTGCTGCATCAAGATCTCTCTTCTTGGTCTGTAGTATGGTGATGATATAGCTAGCCATCTTCACCCATTGCTGCTTGCCTTGAAGCATAACAGAAACAACGTTTTCTGGGGACAACCAACCCAGTTCTAGGTAGATGATCCTGTTATGACATGGTAACTGGGTAGAATGATAATAATAATAATAATAATTATTATTATTATTATTATTATTATTATTATTAATAATATTATTATTATTATTATTATTATCACTCCACCGGATGGGCAAGGCAGCCTCTTCTGAATGTCTCTACTGCCCCAAAAGTACAGATGATGTAGAGCACACCTTATTTTTGTGCAGCCGGTGGGATGAGATAAGAAGAGAGGTGAATGAAGACCTGGGTGAATTGTCCCCAGAGAATATTGTAGCTGTAATGCTTCAAGGACAGCAACAATGGATGAAGGTAGTTGGGTGTATCACCACCATACTTCAGACAAAGAAGATAGATTTAGATGCAGCAGGGTAGCTGAAAAGCTCTAGTTAGAAGGGCCCGTTCTGAAGTAATGTGACAAACAGTTCCAGGCGGGCCCAGGAGCTGGAGGTGGTTTTAGCCAGTATTTTGCTTTGCCAAGAGTCTGGCACATCGTGCAGAAAAGCATTTCCACCTCCAAAAAAAAAAAAATTAAAAAAAAAAAAATTATTATTATTATTATTAGCGATAGAACTCCCGAAGAGGAAGACGCTGAGCAATCTCTATGATTCGTGATGCAGTATTTCATTTCTTGGGTTTATTCTTCTTTTCTGCCCAGTATTCTTTCATTCGTTGTGAAAATCTTTGTTTCCTTTCTTCATTCCATCGTGGTCGGTGCTGTTTTGGGCGCAACTCTGGGAGGACTTATTATTATTATTATTATTATTATTATTATTATTATTATTATTATTATTATTATTATTATTATTATTATTATTATTATTATCATCATTCTATACACAGTTCCAGGCGGTCTCTAGGTTTGGAGGTGGTTTTAGCCAATAGTTCATGCTCATGTACATGTCAAATGGCAAAACGCCTTAATAAAAGAAATTAAAAAATTAAAAAAAAATCATTCTACCCAGTTACCATGTCATAACAGGATCATCTACCTAGCTGCACAAGATCTCATAACAATAGTGACGTTCTTGAAGATGTTACTTTTTTACCTACCAGTACTGTACCAAAGTTGTAACTGCTAACTGGAGTTAGAAACTCTGTCAGATGAATGAGTAATGAACGGATGAATTGAATTTTATAATAATAGGCTTCTATACTAAGGGAAATGACAGCCGCAAGCCGTAGCTTCAAACATAAAATTTATTGTAATAAAATTTGGAACTGGTACTCTCGCCTAGCGGTCAGGATTTTTCCTATGCTGGGTGATGCCAAGAGATTTTTATTTTCTTGTAAATTCTTATATTTGTAATAATTATTATTATAGCAAAGAAATATTTATTGTAATGCTTATATATTCTTTGGCAAATAAAATAAATTGAAATTGAAAAAAAAATAAGCTATGAAATCCTGAGCCCTCTTTGTAAGAGTGACCGATTGGATCAGCCAGCAAAAAATACTGCTCCCTGCTGTAAAATTACTTCCCGGTGGAACCCACCTAAAACTGTAGGTCCAACTCATCAATCACCATCATCCAACTCATTACTCACGCACGGGTATCACACCAATGTAGGCTTCATCCTCAAATACAATAAAAAATAGTGACAGTAATAATATTTTTCATTAGTATGCTGTAGCCTAGTACAATTTTTATTATAACAAGTAGGCCTAGGTTATGTAGACTTTTATACTATTGAATTTTATGCAATTTCAGGAACAGTCGGTCCATTTAGCAAGAAAGCCCAACCAGAACCCCATGCAGGATCAGAATACATGATAACTGGCGGAGGGAAAGTTGTAACAAAAATAAGCAATGTCTCAGTACCGGATGGTCTGGCTTGGAATTCCAATAAAACTAAGCTCTATTTTGTTGATTCGCATGAGAAGAAAATTGAACGTTTCGACTACGATAACGAGTCGGGAGATATTTGTGAGTAAATTCAACTGTGAATTATTATTTATTATTTGTGTCACAATTATTTATTAAGTTTCTGTATCTGGGATAATTTAAGAAAACTATAAAAGAGTTCCTGGATTTCTTGTTCCATGACGAACTGCGTTGTTAATATTAACTTTTCATGTGAAATTTAACGACTTGCGGTCAAATTTGACTGCAAGTCGTTAAATTTCACATGGAAAGTTAATATAAAAGAGTATTGAACCATAGCTTCCTAGAGACAAGGCCGCGGCATTGTAGAAGTGGCAACGTCGCAAGGAGGCTGGCGACAAGCCTCCAGTTCCATACAAAGCAATGGACTGACAGTACGCGCTCACTTGTTTGGACTATTTTGAATATGTTTTCAGACAGTTGATTGACAGTTTTCTGTGAAACTATGCCGAAGAAATGTGTTGTTTCTGGGTGCAGAAGCAATTAAGATTCCAAAATTAAAACGGAAGGGGATGTCCCTTGTTTCAAGTTTCCAAAAGATGAACGACAAAGACAAAGAAAAGCGTGGATTCGTGCTGACTGGACACCTATTAAAATATTTTAATATTATACACCTATAATAATTTATAATATTGTTGTTTGATCATAAAATTGTGTATACAGTACTGTATTTATATTTTAAAAGAAAAGAGGCCTTGTGGTATTAGTAATCTGGACTTAGCAAGAAAGATAGTTTTAAAGAACTCATAAAGTTATCAATCGTAGCTGTAAGAGAAAACTTAAAATTTTGGCATAATTGTAATTTTTTTACATTTGTTTTTTTTTAATAATATTTTTGTTTGATTGTAAAATAGTGTGTACACAGTATTTATATTTCAAAAGAAAAGAGACCTTATGATATAGTAATCTGGACTTAGCTAGAAAGATAGTTTTAATAATGAGTAATATTGTGTTGAACAATTACTCAAAGGCAAGAACTCATAAAGTTATCAATCGTAGCTGTAAGAGAAAACTTAAAATTTTGTCATAATTGTAATTTTTTCATTTGTTGTTTTTTATAATATTGTTGTTTGATCATAAAATTATGTGTACAGTAGGCTACAACAAAACTAAAATAGGCCTATGCTTATAGTGGACTATGTTTATTTGTTGAAAAATAAATGCCATTACCAAGCTTTATTACTTTTACAGCACTATTACAAAATATTGTCATTTCACTTTACTAGAACCATCAACATCACACGTGTACTTTCAGTCCAGGAAACAACTAATTTAGTTAGGTATTTCACTTCATTATAACGACTTGTTAACGATCAACAATAACGATTTTAATTTTGTCATTTTTAAAATTGACTGCAAGTCGCTATAATGAAGTGAGATACCTAATTTTAACATCACAGATAGTAATGGATCCAGAAATTCATTTTCCAACTAATTTAGGTTTACTGTACGATGGTAACACTCCTTCCCTGTCTAGGCTGTAAATAACCATTTCCGATCTTTGACTGATTCAAAATAACAGTAAATTACGTAAAACTAAAATAGCATGACAAGAAAATTTGTTAAGCAATTTAATTTCTGAATAACAAGTTGAGAACATGAGGTCTTTGTTACACGAGCACTGTCTGCTACTGGCAGAGCCGGCCTCCTTCCTGCTGTAGGAGCGGCGTTGACAATTTTCTCGCCGGGGCCTTGTCTTTAGGAGGCTATGATTGAACCCACACACACACACATTATTATGCTCATAAATTTGTTATGCATTTCATCTGTGTTGTTTTCCATGAAGAAATAGTTATTGAAGAACACTGTATTTATTGCTTATGAAGCTTTCCTTTAGAAGCGAAATTCATTCCTCCAATATAGCCTAAGTGAGTAAAAATGATAATTTATATAGAAATACAGTGTCAGTTTTGATATTCGATTTTGCATTTCAAATTGCAAGTTATCTATTTGAATTCAGGAGCAGTCCCAGCTGGAAAGTTTTTGGGGGCTACAAATGGTAATTTGCTGACTTTTTTTGCAAGATTGTCCTTCTTTCCACCATTTCCAATGATTTTCAGTGATGGGGGGGGGGGGGGCTGGGTCCGCCCTTAGCCTCGCTCAAGCCTGCATTATTGAAAAACTCTGGAAACTTTAGTTGTTGATAGCCATGAATGAAGCCACAGCTATGTCCATGGCTCATTATAAGTTAATAAGGTAAAAAAGCTAATAAGACTCATAAGGTCACACAAGGATAAAAGTAATCATAAACTTCACAAAATTTTAATAAAACAATTTATTTACAAATCCTATTTTGATTTATTCGATCTTGATTAATTTATTTGAAAATATTGGAAAGGATGAATAGCTCTCATAATATTCTCTCGAATAACTATAGTGGAATTAAAAGCAGAAACGTATTGGGAAGTCGGCTTGGATGTGTTGTCTTCGGGGACGGTCGGAGTGTCTCGGCAAAGTTCGGCGACGGTGTTGCCACGTCGTGTGTAATGCTGAACAAAATGGCAGTGAAGTAGCATAGACGAACCTTACTTACTCCCCAATCTATGGCAGTAGCACGCCGCAAACTGATTTTGCTCAGGCAATGAATGCAAAAAATAGACATTGTTGTAACAAATTCGGGTAAAGCTGAATTTCTTGTAGAAAGTTAGTAGGCCCTATACAAAGTAGTTGCTCGAAAAAATCCAAGTCTCAATGATGGTTATTCTCAATAATTAAAGATATCGTAGAAATACTCTTGTTTAACTCAGGAAGGAATGCAGTGAATGCAGGAAAAATCAATCATGCGATTTATGTATGACTTTTTATATTTGATTTAACTTTTACTATCACTTTGAAAACAAGTGAATAAGTTTTTTTAATGTTTCGGTAGTTTTACTGATGTCTGGAATTTTTCTCTATGAACTTTAAAAGCTTAACTTCTTCCTTTTTGTTTTGAATAAAAGTGATGTCACAATTTCATTGAGATTAAGTGTCCGAGTTGAACCTTTTGTCATTGAATAATCAATAATGAAACTAGTTTTTAATGAACAAGAAATAGGCCTACATCGAACAAATGATCGCTAGATGATTTGCTAGAACATTCTCAGCAAGCTCAGGTGCGATAACATTGTAATGAATAAATACATTGCACTTAATAAATGAATAAATAATTTAGCATTGAAAAATATGTACTGTAACCGGACACCTTCTGGTTACCAATACTGGGGTGAGCAACTTTTTCTAGGAGAGGATGAACAAGAAAAATGATGGACAACTGAATTTTAACACATATATTGTGTCTCCCAAAGAATAATCAACATTAAATGTAAAACAAAATAAATAAGCAAAATTTAAACAGAACAGTGACTATTTGGCTTAACCCTTCAGATTAATTCATGAACACTTCAGCTGACTAGGAATAACAAATTAATCAAAAATTGCTTAAAAGGAAATTATCGAAATTAAACTGAAGAAAAACACTTTCAGGCTTAACCCTTGATATCAAATCATCCGCAAATTTGGCCGAATTCAAACGAATTTAAAAAAAAGGGGGAATACAATTATTAATCTTAATCAATAAAGATTAAGTGAGCAAAATTACTCCTAACCACTAGCTATCGGGCTATTACAGTGGCCACTGGGACTGGCGAGGTTTGGGAGTAGGAGATATTGCAACACTGTATCAGTTGGTGTGGTAACTGCCCAATTGTTATTGGCTAAGCGCAGAGGTGCCCCCTCCTCCGTCACTTCGACCAACGTTTTGGCAATACGCTTCTACTTTTAATTCTACTTTAACAGTCTATCTCGTTATATTTCCAGTATAATCTGAAAGAAATCAATTAATCGAAACATGAGACTCAGCTATGATGACTTGTTCATTTTAAAAATGCCTTATTGAATCAAAACTGTTTACAATTTATGAAATTTTTATAAGTAAGTTCTTACAACACAACGTTATAAATCTCCATAGAAAATAATGAAATGAGTACTTGCAATGCAACGTTATAAATTCAAATAAATTTATTCAACAATAATTTAAGCATTACAATCGAATGACAATGCCAACAAATTTTAATTAGGTAGAGGGGTCTGTTTATATTAGTTAGAATAGAATAGAATAGAATAGAATATTTATTAAGCCAAAGATATTACATATTAATATATAGGCCAGTCGAGTATAAAAAAATTAAAATTACCATAACATACACACATTTTATAACATACATAATAATTATAAAAGTTTCAAAGTCATTTTCATTCACACATTAAAATCCTTGAGTGTCCATCTCTCATCAATAAACTCCCTAATTGAGTAAAATGGATTACTCAAAAGAAAAAATTGTACAGTATGTTTGAAGCTCACATAATTCAGCTGCCTTACCTCTAACGGGAGCTTATTCATAAATTTTGTTGCCATATTGACAGGACTATTGTCAGTTTTATATAATCGGCTGCGAACAACATTTAGAGATTGACTAGATCTTATTGAATAGGAATGTGAGGCATTCCTCATTATCATTTTATCTGGGTTGGCTTTGAGGTACAGTAAACACTGCAAGATATACAGGGAGAATAGGGTAAGTATTCTAAGACCTCTAAAAATATCCTTACAGTGCTCCCGTCTGTGAGCTCCAGCAATAACTCGAACTGCTTTTTTTTGCACAATGAGAATGTCCTGAGCATGAGAAGCACAACCCCATACGATGAGACCATATGAAATATGGGATTGGAATAGACCAAAATACGCCTGACGTAGTCCATCCTGACCCAGCTCACCACACAGTCGCTTGAGGGCAAACACACTTCCGCTCAACCTATTTTTGAGGCAATTTATGTGATGTGCCCAACTGAGAGTCGAGTCCACAGTGATTCCTAAAAATTTTTGATCATTATTATTACATAAAGACCTTTTCTTGAGCCCAAAAGTGACCGTGATTGTTTTTTCTTCATTGAGAAGTAGTTTGTTAGCAGCCAACCAATCCTGAACAAAACTCAGATTTATCTTAGACAAAGCCAAAGCCTGATCTCCATCAGCATGCCTATTAAGAACCGTTGTGTCATCTGCATATAAAACTATCTCTGCTGGCACATTTGAGCTGAGATCATCAATCATAATTATGAATAGTAGTGGCCCAAGGACAGATCCTTGAGGCACACCAGAATTTACAGGTAGACTGCTGGAGCTCTTACCATCCACACAAACATACTGAGTTCTACCTTGCAGATATGAAGAAAACAACTCAAGGGCACGTCCTGATACATGAAAATGTTTAAGCTTTTTCAGAAGAAGATCATGCGACACACAATCAAACGCCTTACTTAGGTCGCAAAACGTGACTGCAGCATAGGATTTATTTTCAAAACAATCAATAATTCCTTCAATCAACTTGATCAGAGCATGTACAGTTGAAAAGCCTTTTCGAAACCCGAACTGCGTCTTGCAGAGCAAACCATTAGACTCCAGGAACCTATACAATTGCTTAACAAGAAGTATTTCAATGACTTTGGACAATATAGGAATTAAAGCAATAGGACGATAGTTGGTAACCATGTTAAGGCTAATTCATCATACTATAGTAGCTATATTTCACAGAGAGTTGGAAGATCAATTCCACAATTTTATCTATGAAATACTAGGCTACCGGTATTTATATAGATGCATTTTATTACTCCACTGATTTCAAAAATAACTGAGCCATATATAGGCCTATTTTAATGGAAAGATCAGAATTTTAGTATGATAGAACAAAAAAAAATACGTTAATAAAAATATTAATAGACTCCATCATGATTTTCAGCGAACAGAAAAGTAATTTTTGATACAAAGGCTAATAAATTCCATGGAGTGCCGACTGGAATGACAGAGGACACCGAGGGAAAATTATGGATTGCCCAGTTCTTTGCTGGAAAGGTAAGTTACGCAAAGAAGGAAATATTAAAGGACTTTAAAATTAACTTTTCATGTGAAATTTAACGACTTGCAGTGAAATATTTGTTAAGAATAAGTATAATAACTCACTTAATCTGGCCGAGCGCTTTCGAATCTATGAGATCCATCTTCAGTGAGTGAGTTATTATACTTATTCTTAACAAATATTTGACTGCAAGTCGTTAAATTTCACATGAAAAGTTAATATTAACAACGCAGTTCGTCATGGAACAAAAAATCCAGGACTTTAAAAAAAATTTTATAATGAAACAAAAAGAAATGAGATGAGATTGTCTAGTTTCTATAGGATCGTGATAGCCAAGTGCCGTAGCAGGTATCTGTTCAATCAGAGATAAGCTACGAAACTCCTGGGCGCTCTTTGTAAGGGTGACTGATTGGATTGGCCAGCAAAAAAGACTCTGTTCTAAATCACTTCCCGGTGGTTCGGAACCCACCTAGAACTGTAGGTCCAACTCATTAATCCCAATCATCCAATTCATCACCCACGCACAGGTATCAGACCTATGTGAGCTTCATCCTCCGAAAAAAAGATCTAGAAGTTACAGTGCCAGACGACCTTCCTGACAGTCACGGGTTCTACTCCCGTTTCAGCCTGGCATTATTGTGTCATCGTTCATCACACTATCAATTCACAAGTCTTAAACTCTTGTGGGTGTCACCAACAAATAAAAAATGATAATAAATTGAAAGGCAGTTCTCTTGTACCCTCTTATTTGAATGTTTGCGATCATAAAGATTACTCTGGTCTCAGAAGAAATTCTCTTCACTAATTACTTATACTTTACTCATACTTTACTTATACTTTACTTATTCTTTACTCACGGTACTCTTTACTTATACTTTACTTATACATTATATTCAATTTAGTTTTATTCCATATCCTGAGCTTGGGTCTTTCATGATTTGATAATCATTCAATAATGTGATGAGAGTTTGTTGTTATTGAGAGTGAAACTCAAATCTGTAATAATTGTGGAGAAGCAAATTCTTCAGTAGATGGTTTGATACTTTATGCAAACAGCTTCATCAATTTTATTCTCCAATCTTCTCCAGGGCTATTATTAATATTCTGCCAAAAAAGTTTTTCATTATTTTTTTCGGAGGATGAAGCATACAAAGGTCTGAGACCTATGCGTGGGTAATGAGTTGGATAATTATGAGTTGGACTAAACAGTTTTGGTGACTTCCGAACCACCGGGTAGTGATTTTACAGCGGAGAACACGGTCTTTTGCTGGCAAAACCAAACGGTCTCCATTCCGCTTTTAGTCTGAGCACTCGTGTCATATCTAATCTGACTGGCAGATTAGAAAAATGCCTGGCACAGCTATAATCACTTCCCAAAAATTAGTTTTGAAATATTAAAAATTATTTATTAATAATTTATTTCTAAAAATACATTTTTCAATACACTGAGTACAATTTAGCACACATAGCTAACAGTCTAACATTTTTCGGAGGATGAAGCTTACATAGGGCTGAGAACTGTGCGTGGTTATGAGTTGAATAATGAACCTATATATTTATTTAAATGTATATTTTTATATAATTTTACAATAATGTTGTTTATGTACAATTTTACCTAAGCCTTCCTAATATATATTACAAAAATTATTATAATTTTGGTGAAATATTTGTATTAGCCTATTCAATTTTTATATTAGTCGTCTTTTTCCAACAGGTGATACGAATTGACCCAGACAATGGAGAACTTCTAAGAACAGTGGACATTCCTGCTAAAGAGGTGACCAATGTAGTATTTGGAGGGAAAAATCTTGATGTTCTCTATGTGACATCTGCAAGAATATTCAAAGAAGTTTCTGCACCAACAAAGTACAGTGGTCGAGTTTTTGCAATCACTGGTTTGATGAACTCTGGTAAACCAGCTACAGGTTATCCTTCACAGAAAATCACCGCTATTTGATTATTACATCATGGACAATAAATTCTAATCTGAAAATTTTCTACTTGAGTCCCAATAAAGTTTGAATACAAGTATGAACAAGATTCATATTTCTAACAAGTTTATAATATTTTAGATGTTTTCTTTTAGTAAGAGTGATAGACTTATATTTTTAATAATAAATTCTTGTGGTATTTTCAAACTCAGTAATGAGTTTGAGTCATCTCCAATTTTCAATTTTAGAGTAGCTTAAAAAACTGAAAGTTGTAGATGACATTGAATATCTTGATAATAAAAGCATTCATACAAGTGTTTGAGAAAACAATTTGTGCATTGCTTTTACCTTAGAGCTTAGAGCCTAGCCCATCTACTAGTTATTCAATGAAAATTTCATTTTGAAACACATTTAGAGATCTTCATTGCCTAGCATAATTTGACTCTTTCATATTTTTTATGATAAATTTAAAATAGAAAATCACTTAATTGGCAATTATCTTAATTATTGTCAAATGATATTTTCTATATAATTTGATAAGATTTGTCAAATTTTTTAATTTCTACGACAAATACAGTAGCTTAATAATTATATTCCTTACCGGTACCTCCATCTTACTTTCCACTGGTATTTATTAATGAATCATTAAACCACTCACGGAGCAATGTTTGCTGGGTATGAAATTCAACAGCAAAATACAGAAAAAACAGCAAGCAAAAATGGCCAATAAATGAAATGACAAACACAAGTCATATATAAGTTATAAGGTTCATATATTGAAATTAAAATATATTTATATTTTTTGCCATCTCTTGAGTGGGCTTCCAACATCTCTTTTACCTTGTGGTCTATATAATAGAGTTTGTAGTGGAATTCTCCATGCTGGCATTCTCTGAACGTGTTCCTTCCATTCTTGACGATATTGAGCAACTTTATCCTTTAGGTTGTATTTTCCTTTTTAAGCTCTGCACGAATATCCTCATTCCTTATGTGATCTCTTCGATCACAACCCTTTGTACGACGTAGGAATCTCATCTCTGCCGCCTGAATTTTACTTTCCTGTGGCCTGGTGGTGATCCACGATTCACTACCGTAGAGGAGTATTGGGGCAGCCATTACTTTGTAGAACTTTATTAAAGTTTCTTTTCTTGCTTTTCTCCTAAGGGTTCGACTTAGACTACCGCATACTGACTGGACTGGTTGTGAGTCGGAACAGGCAAATAATGCCTAATCCTTGAATGCCAGAAGAAGAAGAAGAGGTTCATATAAGTCATGGTTCAAGGTTGAAACAATAAAAGTGACAACTTATAAATTATAGGCACATAATTTAGAGAAGTATTCAAATATTGTAAGCACTATTATATAAATTGCATATTATATGGCATAGTAACTAAAAACGAAAGTGAGTGTACCTTATGCATTGCAAATGAACGGAATTATTTTATCAGTAATTTTGCAGATAAATAATAATGCTACTAGGCCTAGCATGCATTATCATAACAAGTCATAGAAAATGAAGGTAACTTGACATAGCACTAGTAATTTTAGATAACTACAGAATAATGACTGGATTCAGCAGGTATAGTCTATATTATGCTGTGTGTTCAAAAAACGTTCATGTTGCTTGATTTCAAAATGGTGAGAGTACTATTTCTGTCAAACGTGATTCTATGATTGTCTGACGTTGAATTATACCAAACTAATTAGAATTGTTGATATTGTCAATATTGGTTTTATAATTTACTGTTTTTAGTTTTTAACACACTAATGAAAACCTGACTGTAGGCCTAGTTTGGGCACAGCAGCCTATTATTATTATAGGTGCGGTACAAAATTGTGTAGAAAATTTACTTTTGATGGAAGTTTTTCAGGTGATTTTTCAAAAGACAGAATTCTCCCACACTGTTCACAGTTCCTTTGTCTCTCTCTAACCAGCAACACAATATATTATCACCATTGTTGACACTAGAATTGCAGTTATATTGATTTATTGTATAAACTTGTCACCTTTAAAATCAGTACATTATGATTCATATTGATTGACAGTGTAAGTGATTGAGTGTACAGTTGGTGTAGATAAAGTCATGCCACATGATATTTGCTGTTATTAATTATTGATTGAGCTACCCCATTCAATTCCGAGTCTCTTTTATTTGATAGGTCTAACCTGAACGATTGAAATATATTTTTATATTTTTGCAGATTATAAAAATACCATCATTGATGATCTTCTTCTACATTAGACCAATTACTTCCTTATGGATTTTAAGCAATATTGTATCACCTACAGTATGTAAGTAAATGTACAGCACTAAAAAAATCTTTCAACAGTATTATTATGTGAGACATATTACATGAATTCTGTATTATTGATATTACTTTTTTTTTAAACTTTGAGACAACATCCACATTTACTAAGCAGACAAACTGTTTTGGTTGTGCCAAAATATAAACATTTCTGTTTAAAAGTTTTCATTTAAACCTATTCATATTCCGAATGTGTTATACTTTCCCTTGTACACAATTAACATTAGGTAATTAATTGTTCCACTAACATGTTTTAACCAACAATAAAAGTACGGTATACTAAACGATTTTGCTGATACGTGTAAACGTACTTGGTACGTTTTAAAGTGTATTCCATAGATTTAAGGATTATCATCATTACGGTACCGTTCAGTTTAAAGTACGCTACTATAGTAGATTAATTACTGCAATTTATTGATGGAAACATTATAATTTTTTTTTTTTTTTTTTTTTTTTTTTGTAGATCATATGTATACAGCATTATCTCAGCATTAGAAATCTAATATACAAACTGACACTGTATTTCTATTTAAATTATGTTTTTTACTCTTTTATACTAGAAGGGTGCATTTCACTTCTACAGAGAAGCTTCGTCAGCCTGCCTATTATCAGAAATACTCTTCCAAAAGTAGCCTACATGCATGGAAACTAGAATTAAATTGATGTTATTTTTCTCTTCCTTGATTTTAGGCTCGCCTATTTGATTTCCAGCCTTATTTATCAAAATTGATGCAGAATTATCCAAATTTAAGCATTGTTGCTTCTTATATTCCACTAATTTTTGTGACTATCCAACCATAGTAAATGATCTTCTGAATAATAAAACCATATTTTTCTTATCTGTAATGTTTTCCATGACGACGATATACTTGATAAAAAATCTCATATTAAAACAGACACTGTATTACTAATTAAATTATAATTTTACTCACTTATACTGGAGGAATCGATTTCACTTCTAAAGAGAAGTTTGATCATGAATTTTTCTGAGTTTCTGCTCCCCCCAAGAATTTTTGTTATAAATTAGGCTCATGCAGTGGCGTAACGTACACCCCCGCAGACCCCGCGGCGCGGGGGGGCCCGGGCTATAAGGGGGCCCAGAATAAAAATATATTTTTCAAGAAATGGCACGTGCCCAGACTGAAATAAACATTTTTTTCCAAAAGAAATAAAACTGAAACACTGAAGGAAGAAAGAAAGAATGAATTGGCTAAATATTGTCAGGCTAATGTTTTTTTTTTTTGAGGATGAAGCCCACATAGGTCTGAGACCTGTGCGTGGGTAATGAGTTGGATGATGGTGATTGATGAGTTGGACCTACAGTTTTAGGTGGGTTCCGAACCACCGGGAAGTGATTTTACAGCAGAGAACAGAGTTTATTGCTTACTTTATCAATTAATTCCCAGATAGCAGATAATTCGCAGATAGTGAAGGAATTCAGAAGCAGGATGTTGTGACTTCGGGAATGGAGACATACCGAGGACAAAACACTCTTCAAACAAACTTATCTAGACTGTTATAAATCATGACGGCTATGTCTCCACAGTGCAAATATTAGAGGAAATTAATATTATTTTCCCATCGAATTCCTCAATGTATATTAGCATATACGAAGTAATGGAAAGTGGGGGGTTGTGTAGAAATAAAAGTCAATATTTTTCTTCATACAGTATTTTTAATTCAGTCTCTTTTGAATCGTCCTGTTGGATACACGTGTCCGGTAAATTGGCCTAGAGTAAACCGTATGTTTATTCATTATTGAGTTCGTGATCGTGAATTTTATTATTTGGAGTGCCATTTTTTTTTTTCATTTCTATTCTATTTTTCAACATGCTGCGTTTATGGTATTGTGATGTTGTACGGTCATGCTTTAGTTATTTCTATTTTTTATCGACTAGTACATTTTTAAACAGTACCGTAATCTGGGGTGAAGTGGATCAAAATAAGTAGTTTTTTAAATTTTTTTGTGCTTTAAAATTTAGAGAAAGTTTTCAAAAAATTAATATATCACCTCTCAATCTTCTACTATCCAATGCCTTGGAACCCATATTTTTTTGCTCAAAATTGACTTGAAAAAAAAAATGTTTTTGCTTGATCCACTTCACCCCATACGTTGGGGTGAAGTGGATCAGCATATATTATTCCATTATGAAACCACTTCACCCCAATACTGAGGTGGAGTGGATGGTTAAAAATGTTATAAATAAAAATAAAAAATACAATATGGAATTTTTGCAGTTAGTATAGTCTATTAATTACGAAATAATGAATGAAAATGAAAAATAAAAAATAAAAAATACAATATGGAATTTTTAATAAAAATAAAAAATACAATATGGAATTTTTGCAGTTAGTATAGTCTATTAATTACAAAATAATGAATGAAATGTCTGTTTTCTAATGTCTAGTCTTTTCAATGGAAATCCCCATTCCTCTTCAGTAGAGAAAACAGTCTGACCACCATACGATTTTTTATTTTCACATTTTAAGTGTCTATTTAAAGTTGTGTAGGGCACTGCATATTGTTCTGCTGCTGCTCGTATTGTCAACTGGTTTTTCTTTACTGCATCAATTGCTTTTTCTAAAAAAGCAGGGTTATAATTCCGTTTGCCTTCAAGCCCAAATTTCTTAACATATTTTCGAGGCATTTTTAAGTCACTTCATATAAGAACCAACTGTCAACAACTTCAACTCAATCAATAGGCTCACATACGACTATTACTGATTTGAATAGGTTATGGTATCCCGCCTTATGTTATGGAATACAGAATATAAGCTCGACACTTGCAATAATCGATATTGGCTAACTGATCCACTTCACCACACCAGGTTACGGTTTTAGCTTCAGGTCAACTTTATTAAAGTTGATGACTATGTATCGATCTATCGATAGAGGCAAAATATCGAGATCTATTTAGAGAATCGATTGCAAGCTACAAAGAGATCGAGACTCTTACCAATGGGTGTCACCAGCTGTTTGTTTCTTACTTTTTTGTTTTCAGATAATTATTTGTCTTCAACTAATTTTTTTTTCCAAACCACAAGGATTTGTTTTCACGTTTTTTTTTTTAGAATTCAAATAACCTATATCATCCTGAAGAATGTACATTTTTGTTTTTACATATCAAACTATCTATGACATAGCAGACGACAGAAATGAAAGTGAAACACATGTGATCCGCTTCACCGCACCCGATCCACTTCACCCCAGATTACGGTATGCTCAGAAGGAATATTTATACCCTTGATATATCGGATAAATTACGTGATTATTGTATAAGTATATAAATAATAGTTTTGGAACAATTGTCAGTTCTCCCAACGCAGTTGAATTTTTTTCTTATAATAGGATCAAGTACTGTATAAGTAGTTTACGTTTTCTATCTTCTGTCTCTTAAGAATAAATTTCTTAATTTTTTCTCTTTTCCTGACTCAGTAGTTTCGCGGTAATTTAGATAAAATGCCTTTTTATTAAAAATTGAACCTGTGTCCGTGTCTGCAAATGAGGCGAATTCTGAGAGAACACATTTTCTGGGAAAAGGAGCGAAGGTGCTAACAAGGAGGATGTGAATGTGGATCCTATGGAAGATATCAATTTCAAGGTTTCTAGGTTTCAAGATTAATTATTTATAATATAATCAACTCTCAACTATTTCCATCTTTCAGAAGCCCGCACGCTACAGCCCAAATCATTAGACTTGCCCCCCTTGAAACATGATTGAATTTTAAAATTTAATTTATAAAAAGGTGTTTAGTTCTTACATAATTATAACTGCCCACAAAATAATTATGCAAGTTTTTCAGGGACCGGTGGGGGTGGCAAGGGTGAGGGGGGATATATTTATATGATTTTGAGGGGCCCGGAAAATCGGTTGCGGGGGGCCCAACTGGAAAACGTTACGCCACTGGGCTCATGGTAATTTTATTGTTGTGGTTGTAAGCACATTTTGAGATGTAAATATTGTTCATTGTATTTTGAAATGATTCTTTATTAAGTCTATATTTTTTATATAACTGTCTTGCTGATTCTTTCTATGTAATTTTGACAGCTTTTTGGGTAATTTTACTTGTATTCTAGAAAAAAAGTACGTATTTATGTGGCAGATGAGGCTTCTCTTTAGAAGCGAAATACAACCCTCCAGTATAAGTGAGTAAAAATCAAATTTTGAATAGGTCAAATAATACATGGTCAGTTTTGGATATTTCTTATGTCTGCTACAACTACTTTTGAACACCCACTTCAATTATTATTAGTATTTATTTCTGTATTCACCCTTATTTATTCGTGCGTACACAATTATCATGGAAGCTATTAATGTAGGTAACATATCCATTATTTTTATCATAATTATCGTTTTTTTTTTTTTAAGATAATGTAGAGAAAATTAATAAATTTTGATTCGAGGTTTTAATTTTTCAGTAGGAGATGACAACTACGTTGTTAAATCAATCAGTGACAAACAATTCATGTGGGCGAATTCTCCTTTCTGGGACGTGAAGTGTCAAATGCTGTATTTTGCAGATATTACCGGAGGCTCAGTCAGTAGCTACAACCCACTAACTGGAACGCTGAGTACAACTAAAGTTGTTGAAGGATGTAATGTTTCATGAGATATTATTTTGTCTTTCAACATACTGTCCATCTTATACATTATAATTCTAGCATAAATGACTACCTATGTTAACAGATAAAAAAGTAAACCTCAGATCACACTTGTAATAGAGCACAACCGCTATATATATCATCACAGACTCACATATTTTAAGCCTACTCAGAACCTAATAAAAACATTGATTTTTAAAGTTCACTTTAGTATGCTACTTAAATTTATACTTTTCCTCACTTTTTCATACCGTAGTAAATACTATTATCATTTTTTTTTTTTGTAGATTATTACGTCTTGGAGACTCCAGTTGAGGAGTATAAGACAAGTCAGATTAACAATTATACATTCTTATAGACTAGTAACCATAATTAATTACGATATCAATTAGTTGAGGTGAGGCTTAATTTTGATGTGAAAAAACTCTTGTACTTGTACACTATAAAAAAGCTTTAACAACTAAATATTTATTCATTGTTTTTAAATATTTTTATATTTTCAAGACTTCAAAAACTGCGGTAGGGTAACTTATTGTAGTTTCCTACAAATATAACTAGGTTTTTTGTTCGAATAAGCTACTATATTATGACTCACCAAGTGATAATCTCCTCGGCTTCTTGTATTATAATAGTGTACGTCAAGATTTTTTTTAACATCACTCTTTTTACATATAAAGTAGCTTTTCATACGCATATAAGCAGGGTACAGTTAGGAGACCAAATCTCTTTAACAACGGCCTACATGAATCTAATCTATTTACTCTTTCCATACACCTTACAGTCTTTTGGATCTTAAATACCCTATCAACGTTTTGTTTTAATTAATTACTCCATACTAATATAAAATGGCATACCTGAATGTGACAGTAAGAGCCCATGGTAAGCTGTAAAAAGTAGCTTTTTGTCATTTAATCTAGCAAGCTAGTGGGACAAATACCCCAGATGAAATTTTACAACATATTTTCTCAATGTACGGAGCCCAGGTCAATCGTCTATCCAACAAAGCTCCTAGAAATGCAATGTGAGAACATCTCAAGTCTTTCAGTAGCATAGAGTAGTACGGTAGTAGTAAGAGTAAAGAGCCAACATTCGTTGAATGCTGATGCATCATGCATGAGGTAAATTCATATAACTGCAAAGAATGTGTTGACAAGCAACAGATAGAGCTTTCAAAATTTTCCATTTTTTTTAGCAAATTCGACGGTGAGCTTCATTATTCCAATCGAAGGGAAGTCGAATCAGTTTGTATCTTCCCTTGGATATAATATAACAAGCATCACATGGGATGGCAGAGGCAAAATAAAGGGCAAACCGAAATTCATTGCTCAGCTTGCAACAAACACATCAATTATCGTTCACTCTGCAAAAGCAGACCCAATGTCAAGATTATGGGCAGGTAAGAAACTAAAATAACTCAGCTAATAATACCTTGCTTATTATCTCATTTATGACTGAAATATATTCTACCTATTTTCAGATTTTAGGATTTAAATGTTTAAAAGATATCATCTTATGCAAGATGATGGAAGTGTTCTGGTATTTGCACTCAGTTTCCCAAGGAAGACCATAGTAATAGTTCTAGCAATATCCAATATTTGTGGTTTATTCATTGAAATTCTAATTGGTTGACTACCAATAATAGAGTAAAGTTTATTATCACAAGGTCATCATTTATCATTTTGGTTCATCATTACATCAGCTGCAAATTAATCAAATAGGTACAGCCCAAGATTAATAGATAATAGATTAATAGATTAATAGATTTATCTATTAACTTTGGGTACAGCCGAAGATGTGTTAATAAAACACGAAACCAATCATGGTCATGTGACTCAAATTATTGAAAAGTTTAGTGAAATTTGACAACTTCTGTTTTGTTTCAATTATGGAAAGATTTCACAATATCAACACCAGTTCTACTAATTTTTTTTAACAAATAAGGTTTATTGATTAATTTTGAAATATTGATTTATAGAATTAATTGCTTTAAATATTGAATTCTTTGTTGCAGAAATAATCGGTCCAATTGGTGTCAAAGATGGTCAACCAGTTCCTGATTCTGGGGCAGGCTCTATGTTTATGTTGACAGCCGATAGGAAAGTTATCAAAAGGATTTCAAATGTTGATGTTCCCGATGGTCTATCTTGGAATGCTGAGAAGACAAAGTTCTTTTTTATTGATGCTTTCAGTGGCAATGTCACCTGTTATGATTATGATAATGAGTCCGGAGATATTTGTAAGCTCGTCTATAATAATATCCAATGGTTTTCATATGAGCCGTTACCGGTGCACCAAAAACTATATTTATATAAGGTGTCTGATTGGTCAATTTAGATTTATAGTCGTCTATATGAATTTCAATAGGCCAATCAAACGCCATAGTCTCTGGTGCAAGCCTCCTATGAAGTCAACCATTATTTATAAATAAATCTAACGCATATTGTTGCAAATAGATGAATCAATAAATAAGGTAATAAATAAATAATTGATAAGGGTACTTAAATAGTGAAGCATCTGGTACTCGAAGAAAAACCACCATCGTAAAATCATACACATGCTGTGCAATGGTGGTATTCATGCTGCTCAAATATGTCATACATCATCGTCTGAAAATATTATATAAGCATACTTACAACATAATCTATATCATTCAATGTTGAGTTGGTAATATGAAGGTTCTTTCTGTAATCTGTGTTTTTTGCAGTATTCAGGTACATATGATAGTCTATAGCTCACGCCACAAAACTAGGCGGTTTTGAAAAATGTTGTGGTGTTGCTAGATAAGGGATCATTACAGCAGCTGGGAGTAGAAAATATCCAACCTCAATGCACAAATTGACAACACTAATCGTGCCATGTTGGAAAGAAACTGTCTCCGGCTTTTGAGTGATTTCATTTCTTGACCTCTGTAGGCTACACACAGCCATGTAAACGCA
This sequence comes from Conomelus anceps, assembly GCA_948455865.1. Taxonomy (NCBI): domain Eukaryota; kingdom Metazoa; phylum Arthropoda; class Insecta; order Hemiptera; family Delphacidae; genus Conomelus; species Conomelus anceps. The sequence goes on along the minus strand of OX418223.1, from coordinate 47,725,439 downwards.
GAAAAGAACATGAAACACTTCAATTTTCCAGTGCCGCCTTATTAGGTGGCATTAAATAATAGTGTAATTTTGTTTATTCTTTTTAAATTCTAATTAAATTTATGCTAGAGATGAGTGTTCTTCAAAGTTCAATAATAAATTTGCTGATTTGATCTTCCAAAGAGACCAGTACCAAGTTTTCTCGAATTCATCTTAATGGGAATCTAATGTTAATTTCATAGTAATATCTTAATTGATTTCAACCAAATCTCCATACTCTGTTTCAGCAAACAAAAGAACAATTTTCAGTTTGAAAGAGCATAATATAACAGGATTCCCAACTGGAGTGACAATCGACTCTGAAGGAAAACTGTGGGTTGGAGTATTTTTTGGTGGTCAGGTAAAAAAATAAACATTATACTCCATTGCAATATAAATCAGAACACAATTCCATTTTCTTTACCTTTAAAAAATTGTATAAATACAATACAAAATTAAAACAAGGATGATTCTTTTTCACCAACATTTCTAAAGCATTTTCCTAGTAATGTGAAAATATTCACAAGTGAAGTTGATTCTGATCCATAAGTTTCAAGTTCATCGAATATCAGTTTGTGTTTTTGAAATTAAAATTTCTACACCTAGGGAGGGTTCAAACAGGTGGAATTTCCAGACCTGCAGAAGGTTACACTAAGCAAAATTTTCAAACTATAAGAAGATAAAATTAAAATTTATAATTAAGAAATATTGAATTATTCTGAGACAAAATAAGTTAGCCAGCAGCTTACCAGTTCTGTAATCTACAGTATTTTAATCAATGAAAATATTAAATTACAGATTAATGGATAATCTAATACTGAAACTAACATTGTATTTCTATTTAATATATGATTTTCACTCACTTATACTGAAGATACTGGAAAGAGAAGCTTCATCAGCCTCCGAGGCTGATGAAGCTTCTCTTTAGAAGTGAAATGCAACCCTCCAATGTCTCCAGTATAAGTGAGTGAAAACCATATATTAAATAGAAACACATTGTCAGTTTTTATATTGGATTGGTTCTTCCACCTTAAGACTATCAATTTAAAAGGCCATTAAGTATTATTCTAAATTTTTTTATCATTAAGAAGTATCATTTTGTATTAATTATTTGGTGTTTAATAGCATGTATTCATTTTATACTAAGAAAAACTTCTTTTTCCAAATTTGTAGGTAATTAGAATTGATCCGGTCAATGGCAAACTGATGATGTCCATCCATATTCCAGGAAAGCAGGTAACAAGTGTGGCATTCGGGGGTAAACGACTTCATACTCTTTATGTAACAACTTCACAGATTCTTCAAGAGATTTCAAAACCAACCAAATACGATGGCCGTGTTTATTGTGTCACAGGCCTGAAGTCATCTGGAAAACCAGTTATGGGTTATCCTTCACGCAGTGTTAATTTGACATGAAATATATCGATGTTGTGTTAAGGTTTGACATATTCATGAGGGATCGATCTATTGTAAATCAATACTTGAAAGAAATGAATCATAATTTTAAGTGTGACGCTCTTCAAGTTTAGTAGCCTAGCTTTTTTGTAAGAATTTTGTTTTTAGAAAAAACACTCCGAAATGGACCAATTTGAATAAATTTTGATGTAGGCCTTCATGGTCCTCAATAATAAAATAACATAAAGGTAGAAGGACACTAGACCATCCATATACCATACTGGGGCCGTGACAGGTTCGGCAAAGAACGTTCCGATCACTAGTGTGGTGTGTATCAACCAAGATTATTGAAAACCTTTTTATTAACCTTGTGTATCAACCATGTTTTATACCCATATGCAACGAGTATGCACCGCTTATGCAACGGGTATGTACAGTGTATGATAAACAAAAAAAAAAAAAATTGTTTTGTTTGGGGAAATTGCGTGGCAACGCAAGGCAAGAACGTTTGCAGCGGGGAGAGCTGACATCACACATCGTGCTAGTCAAAAATAGTCTAGTTAGCAATTCTTGAGTTTGCCGGGCATGGCACGTTCATGTGGTTACCGGTGACGGAAGGGTCTAGTACTGCAATCACAGAGCATATAATTAATGCTATATTCTTATATTCTATGCTCTGTGACTGCAATTTATATTAGTTTGCATCTTGCATGTGTCAGGGCGGGCATGGTCCTACTCCCTTAGTATGGTATGGTCTAGTGTGAATTCCGACAGTTTTTTATTTTTTCAATTTATCTATCAATTACTGTAAGACTATAGTTCATGCCACTACATTAATCGGGTCTGAAAAAATGCGGTGTTGCCAGATATGGGACCATTCCAGCAGCTGATAATAGAGAACACCAACTTTATTGTGCAAATTGACAACACTACTTGTACAGTGTTGCCTAGTCTACAAGTCTGACGCTAGCAGTCATATGGTTTGCCACTGCAGTCAATTGCTACACTGCAACTTCTTTCAGCCGCCTATTTCGTGACGTGGAGTATTCATGTAACATTTATTTATTGTTACAAAATTACAATGAATGTGAAGGCACAACAGGCTCAAGTCCAGAATTGCTCTCTTTACAAATTTTGAATATGTTATATTGTCCAAAACATTGAGGTTAATTTTAATGTTTGAATTTAGATTTACCAAAACACTCCACTCAAATGATTCCTTTTAATAATAATAATAATAACGAACATAAATATAATGGATGAAACTGGGGCAGTTTGGAAAGTATATAAAAATCTGTGATGTTTTCCGTGACGAAATACTTGATGAACAATCTAAATCAAAACTGGCTCTGTATTTCAATTTAATATATTGTCTTTACTCACTTATATTGGAGATGCTAGAGGGATGCATTTAACTTCTGAAAAGAAGGTGACAGAAGTGAAATGCATCCCTCTAGCATCTCCAATATAAGTGGGTAAAGACAATATATAAAATTGAAATACAGTGTCAGTTTTCATATTAAATATAAAAATCCTTCACCTTAGTTTTTACATCGCTTGTAATCAACTATCATATTAGGGAAAAATGGTCATAAGCCTGCTCAGTTTAGATTGCATTAAAAAGAGAAAAAAATCCATCTTCATTTTTGCAATAGCTGACTTAATGGGTGGTATGAATAAAGTTGAGTTAAGTAGGTGGATTCTGTTGAGTCCGATAGGAAGGCGTGAGAACAGCTGTGATTGGCTCAATCTGTATTCACATGAAACAACAAGAATCCTAAACGCCAAGTCAATTTCTTGAATACAGATTGCGTATACAACTTTATTCACACCACTCTACCTATAAGTCGATTACATTGGGATAGTTACTCACTAAGCGAGTAGCGAGTAGGACGTTACTGACCGACCGTGCTACAGCAACTCAGCATACCAAGCCAAATTATATAAAAAATTTAATTTCCAGAATCACCCCCATACTATGGAATTTCAAAAACAATAAATAATATTGCAACACAAAATTAAAATATGAAGTTTACCAACAATTATTCAATAAAATTTCATCAAAACAATATACAATATATCTCATCTGAAGTGTTTACTGGCAGCCTGCGTGATTAAGTGTCGGCTTTGGCCACAATAGTATTGTATTTTGGTGTTGGCTACTCTGCCAGCGAGTAAAAATGTGACCAAATTCAAAGTAGACAGGCTCTCAACTTTGAATTTGGTCCAAAATACAATACTATTGTGGCCAAAGCCGACACTTAATCACACAGGCAGCCAGCATAACACTTCATATGAGATATCTCTTTCTATAAAAGGATGATACCCTTACTCACTCATCAACGCAGAGCCAAAACTACTAGGCCTATGAACTTGAAATTTCGTATGAACAATCCTTATAGGATTTCACCATGCAATAAGAAAGGATTTTTCAAAATTCGCAATTTTAGGGGGTTAAAGTTTTGCCTATGCAAAGCACGGGTACATGACTGGGATCATAAATCATCCCATTTAATCATATGGAAAATAATTTGAAATTTTTTGATCTGCTGTACACACTGTTTCGATGAACAAGCTGTTTGTGTGCTTTGCAAATCATCATTCACCTAACCTACTGAACTTGCCGGCCAAACAACTTAAATGGAACAGCTGATAGAAGTCAACAGTTTTTAATCATATGGCAGGCCCCTTAGCGGCTTCATTTACACTGTCTGGAACGCAAAAACTCTCCATGTAGGATACCGTGCAGTCAGAGCCTTGCAGTATGTAGGAAACATATGACTGGGTATGATGAAATGTAATTATGCCGGGTTGATGACATCTGTTAAGTTAACCAATGCAGCTAGAAATTTGTAATGTATTCTCAGTAGGAGGTGGCGAATAATAAAATAAAAAACCTAGCTTCTACCCTAATAGTAGTGGAAGGTTTAAATTTGAAATGTTCATTGAGAGGTGGTGAGTAAGGTCTTACTGTGTAAGAAAACAATGAAGGAGGCCTCTCTGATCAGCTGGAAGAGCCCTAGGACTAACTTCTTCCCTAATAGTCCTAGAAAGTTGAAATTTTGAATGTAACTTCAGTGGGAAGTGACAAATAATAAAATCAAGAATTTTTTATGAGAATGCAGCAACGCGCATCGGGCCAGCTAGTATTGTATATTGTTTTGATGAAATTTTATTGAATAATTGTTGGTAAACTTCATATTTTAATTTTGTGTTGCAATATTATTTATTGTTTTTGAAATTCCATAGTATGGGGGTGATTCTGGAAATTAAATTTTTAATATAATTCGGCTTGGTTTGCTGAGCTGCTGTAGCATGGTCGGTCAGTAACGTCCTACTCGCTACTCGCTTAGCGAGTAACTATCCCAATGTAATCAACCTTTATCTATTTGCATATGCTATCTATATCTATATGCATTGAAGGTATTGAGCTACCAGAAGGAGGTAACTAAGGCCCGTATTTATGAACGTGACTTACGTTGATCTAAGCACGAGTTGTCTAAGACCAAGTTGTAAAGGCTCTATTACATTGAACGTAGTCACAAGCTAACCTAAAATTGTGCCGTATCATCAGGCACTAATAAACAAAATAACATACATGAAAAGATAAAGATACTGCACTGCATGTAAATTTGCAGTTACTGTTACATAATTATTACCACTTCAATATTTTTTAAATTATTATTATATGTTTTTGGATTTGAAAAATGATATCATTCGTGGCAGTGTAGTACACGCTACCTGCCAGCAGACCAACGAACTTCATCCATTCTTTTTAGAAAGAGAATCCTATCCTAGTGCCAAAAAAATGTAAGGTTAGAACTATAAAATAAGTAGAAATAATTTCAAAAAGTCAAATATACAGTGAATTACATTGCAATCGTGCAAAAATTGAATATGATGATTTTAATTTATTATTATGAGCTGATGCTATACTAAAAAATGAAATCAAAATATGATGCAACACAACAATCTAAGAACGGCTTCAAGACAGCTCTGTACCTAGCTTGGCTAAGAACGGATTTGAGACTCCAATTATAAGCACATCTTGGCTTTCAAGTTAAGATGTTTAAGAAAGGTTCATGAATACAAACTTTATACTAAGCTTTACTTATACTAGGTGAGTTTACTAGCTGAAAAGTGAGGTTATAAGCTGACCCAGTTGTCCCTGCAACATTCACGTAGTGTAAAATCTTATATTAGTGTAAATTAGAGTTGTTTAATATAAATTTTTAATGTTAAATTATTTATCAGGAGTCAGATCTTTGTTGCGGGAGCTGGATTGGCTTTTAGGGTTACAGCTGCTCGCTGGCTTGAACCTTTAAGTGTAAGTAAGCCTTATTGCCGCTAAGTCTGACTTATACGATCTGATTTAAGTCGATCTTTGATAAGTCACATTCATAAATACAGGCCTAAATGTAGAAAACGAGGGCATGTATTCATAAACCTACTTGAAGTTATCTCAAAGGAAGACTTATTTTAAGAGCTTTTCAAGTCTCCCTTGAATTACAGTCTCAAGGTAGGTCTAAGAATATTGTACTAAATATCTAATTAACTTCAATGATAAGTCAAGATTTGTGAGCTTACTTCAAGGCTCCCTTCAAGGGTGCTTTATCTGAAAAAGGCGTGAAAAATCTTTTCTTTAAAGGCTGTTCAAGTGTTCCTTGAGTTGGAGCCTTAGGTTTATAAAGTAGGTTTATAAATACGGTTCTAATTATATTCAATAAGTAATAAAATATATCCATCTAGTTCAATAAGTAATAAAATATAAGTTTAAAAATAGGGCTTGTATTTATTATCCTACTTGAAGGATTCCTTATCTCAAGGATACTTGACAAAGCCTTCCTCTAAAGTTGAAGCCTCAAGGTAGGTTCATAAATACGGCACTAAATATGTATAATTCAATAAATAATTCGTAGAAAGAACTCAATAAAACTGTAGAAATTCAATTAAATAACATTTATTTCAATCAGATATTCACAAAATAAGCCTATAACTGTACATGAGAAGAAATTTTAGGCAATTGAATGGAGGAAATCATAATAATCGGATTACATTTTTCTAATAATACTGAAGCCGAATTAAAGCATAGCAATAATTGTATTTACAATAACAGTAGCAATGAGCACAGCATAGCCGGTGTTGAAAACGCCTGTGATCGATAGGGAACGCCCAATGTCCCAGTTCTGTAAAAGCAAATAACAGCAAGTTAGAAAATCTCGAATAAAATTCAAAATTTATAATAAATTACAGTACAACTCTACCTTCCTCAATAAAGAAGAAATAGGTAGTCCATATGGTTGTAAAAGGAGAAGTCAGGATAAACTTTTTTTGGGAGGATGAAGCCCACATAGGTCTGAGACCAGTGCGCGAGTTGGATGATAGTGATTGATGAGCTGGACCTACTGTTTTAGGTGGGTTCCGAACCACCGGGAAGTGATTTACAGCAGAGAACAGTGTCTGTTTTGCTGGCCAATCCAATAGGTCACCCTTACAAAGAGTGCCCAGGAGAGCGCAGCTTATCTCTATCTGATTGAACAGATACCTGCTAAGGCTCACGGCTATCACTTCCCAAAGTTCTATTTCAAGCTCTAGAGTACCCTAAAATAATGCTTATGAAACTAAAAACAATTATAGATCTTAATATAAATTCTATAGATTAATACTATAGATTGATCAATTAATTCAGCTGTAGATTTTAATATAAAATCTTAATCTTATTTTCATAATGTTTTCCAATACTCATTTTTCCTGATAAATATTATAAATGAATATACAATGACAAAATTAATAAAATTAAGACAATTGTTTTACAAAAAATAGTATATAAATATGTAGAATAGACCTAGGGCAAAATACCTGAGTGCTAGTATTAGTAGCCTAAAATAACAAGAAATAATTATCTATCATAAATCATACACAGTAATGCAATTGAAATATCAAATTTTAGAATTAAAATCGTATAAATTGCAAGCACTGTAGGTATTTTGAGCACTGCATGTAAAGGAGCACCTAACAATGACAGAGGGTGAATAGACTCGTATTGCACAATTAAGCATCCAATACTCACCATCGAAAAATCAAACACATGCTGAGGAATGGTGGTGTTCATGTTACTTCAATCTATCATTCACCATCCCACAGCTTGTTTGATTTTATGCGAGTATTGGATGCTCCACTGTGCAAGCATCATAAGATTAATCGATGGACTTTTTAATAACATTGAGACCTGGTCAAACATTAGCGTTCTTGGCGCGACGCGTCAAGACTTAATCCAGTTGGAAATTGTAATAATAACATTCATAACATCTCACTTAGGCGTCTAATCCACAAGAAAGTAGAAACCAATATGTCAAAACAAACCAATATTGAAAACTAGTATTTTATCCAGTCTTGCCCGGAAATCCAGTGTGGAGTTTTTCTTTTTCTAACTTATGTTAGCGGTCACAAAATTACGAGATTGGGAAGGATGAGTGAAATTGCAGTGACGCTAGCCACACAGTTCAACTGTTTGAAAAGAGAAGTACACAAATGAGCAGTATTTTTGACGCTGAGTAATTAGCAGCTGCAATATTGATACAGAAATGATCTATTGCTTTGGCTTGTAAAATATCGGCGTAAGCAGTGTTTTTTTGACGCTGAGTAATTAGCAACTGCAATATTGATACAGAATGATCTGTTGCTTTGGCTTGTAACACATCGGCGTATCATCTATATCAGCATCATAGTGAAGTATCATGTATCAGCTGCTCTATGAGTTTCCTGCATCTAACTCATTTTACAAAAATGCTGAGATTCAAACATTAATTTTGAAAAGGTAAATAGAAAATGAGAAATCGGTCTTGGAGGTGCACTGAATTGAGTTTAGAGGAAGCTTTGTGTCAAAGTAGTGTTCCAAATCGTTGCCGCTTTTGTGAAATACGTAATACAGACACACACACGCAATTCTTTAAATAATTGTGGAGTCATCTGAGAAGCCTGACATCTTCATAGTTTCCATAATTTGTTAAAATAATAGAGAGAATAAAATAAAAACGTGAATCTTACCAAGTGCCGAATGCCGTTGAACGTGTGAAAAGTGATTGGAAAAGCAAGTCCCCACTTGAATGCGAAAATAAGAGCGCTAGGCAAGCCGAACGCTGCAACGCTATTCACGATCTCAGGGTACGAATAGGGGCAGAAGGATCCTGAAAATCAATAATTATTCATTAGAGTGATTTTTAATGTACTAATTCCATGAAAATAATTTCTATTTTTATTAGTAGTTCTGTGAACAGCAGACCTCTCATCCAAGAATAAGTGTGCTTGCTCAGAGGAACATGCTCTATGTGCTCAATGATAATCATAATCGCGAAATTAAATACAATAATCAGACCTAACCCTTGATTCAATTCGCGTAGTCTATTATTTCCCGTACTTTTTCTTCCGCTTCTTAATCTTTTTCTTCTCCTCGTCATTCTCCTTCTTCATCTTTTCCCTGCTCTTGGTTGTCTTTTTCCCCTTCTATTTCTTCCACTTCATCATCTCATTCTTCTTATTTACTGCTCTTTTTCTCCTTCTTCTTTTTCGTCTCCATCTACTCCTGCCTTTCTCTTCTTTCTTCACTTAATTCTCCTTATTCTCCTCCTCCTTCAATCACTCAGTCTATAGCGCTAGTGCGTTTTTTATTCTTCTTCTTCTGTTCCTTCCTTTTCTCCTCCACCCCTCCTCATCCTTCTACTTCTTCTCCTTTTTTCTTCCATTTCCGCCCTCCTCTAGGTCTTCTTCTCCTCCTTTCTCTCCATCTTCTCCTTCTTCTCATTTTCTTCATCTTCTCTTTTTTTAAACAGATTCAAAATGTATTCAATCAATAACATAATAATTACAAAAATCCTTTTAGTTAAACTTCATAAATACAGAATATTTTACATCAGTAATTCACCTTTGGAATACACATTTATAGTGTAATAAATAATAAATAAATACTTTATTTCAAATCAATAATTAATTAAAACTATAAAACAATATAATATATATTAGCAAATTAAATGGGAATCTAATAACTATAGAACTGCAATTTTTGAGAAATAATTTTTGGAAATTACCCTACTCAACTATGGTTTACCCATGTTCTAGAGTAGGGGCATACATTGACAAATTCTTTTTTATGTTTATATAGTAAAATTATTATTGTACTAGCAACATAATTAGGCAAATTAGAAACTTAAAAATGTAAATATTTCTGCCTAGAATAAGACTGACCTGCAGCTAAGCCCAATGCATAGACGTATGCGACCACACCAGTGCCTCTGTGTGTCACAGATAGAATAGTCTGCATTTGAGGTTTGTAAATGCTCAAATGTGGTGATAGTGGGCGACTGAGTCTGGCATTTTTGTCGTCATAAGATTCGGCCTGAGGCTGCTGATATGGCACTACTTTCATTTTCAGGAATCTTGATCTATAAAAGAAGCAAGTGAACCATTAGTTCATTTCCAAGCATGTTAATAAATCACTCAAACAGAACCAAACATACATAATGTAATAACTGTTGAAATACAACAAGGCGATAAGTCAACATTAATCTAATTACAGGGGTTTCCATCAAGTAAAACTGTTTTTCTATAAAAAAATCTGAAACTTTATGAAACTAAACATAAAGTCCAAACATATTACGTGAAACATTAAAATTACAAGACTAATTTAATAATTTATTGAAAACAACAGTAGTATAATTTATTTTACAGTATTAACGTAGCTAACTAACTTTGAAAGTAAGGTTATTTTTATCAGTAAAAGTGATAATTCCTTAACCTACATAACAGAGACTAATCAAGGTGGCACTGTCGACCATCACTATCAGCTTACAACGCGATATTTGTCTACAAATAATATTATTGTATTAAAATTTCAAGTAGACAAAATGAATTTTTAAACAGTATATTTTCAAAATTTTTCCGGGGGAAGACCCCGGACCTTCTTCCCTTATTCCATACCCACCGGTTTTTGCCCCCCCCCCCCCCCCCCCACTGTTTGGTGAAATGGCGCCCCTGAGTGAATGTCACTGAGCATTCTCAGTGCTGTGAGTGTGATGGGGGAAGCTGTATTAAGCTGCATGTATTGTGCTGTGATACGCAGCCCAGCACAGCTACATACATGGCCGGCCGTTCATGTTAGGTTAGGTAAACCTAAACATGTGCTAGCACAGTTTAGGAGATATGCTGCTTTTATTTTCAAGGTCAGAAGTATAAGTGGCCGATAGTTGTTAGGTTCACCTTAATTTAGGAAATAAAAACTTACGACATCAAAGTTGATGGAGTTACGTTTGAACTTCTGCATAGCTGCCCTGCTAACGATAAACTGAAACAGAGAAATTGAATGGTGGGTTTGTATAAATGAAAACATTTTTTATTCAAAACTAGAAAAAACAGCCAAAAGTGGAGTAATTCCAGTATACATTATCAACTTAATATTGATATAAGTTAGTATGTACAGGCCTACGCATGCTTTATGGCCATTACATTCAAATATCTCATTACATTTCCAATTCAGAATAATTAGGCTGTCTTTCGTTCATTCAGTAGCCCTTTGTTCATGTTCCCATATCCCCAGAAAGCTGCAGATTTTAAGGACAAAAAAGAGGCTCCGGGGGATTTTAGAGAAAAATAAGAAATTTCAACTTTTTGGAGGCTTCTACAAAAATCGTTAAATGCTCAAATTTCGGCTTATCTTTCTAGAATAATCTCAAATTGTTTGATTAAATTTGTATTTCTTGTTGAGCCAAGCCAAGATTTGGCTCTAAAACATAGTAGTTTTGGATTATCATTATAAAGTCACAACCTCAACCTGTTCATTAGGTGGCCTCAACCTCATCAGTGGCCAAACTTGGCAATCAAATTGTAGTATGCCGATACGCAGAACGTTATTATAGCCATTGAACTCTATGCTAAGTATTATTTTATTGATTATACCAGAACTATAGTGATTATCGTTCCAGTTTGGAGGTTATATTTACAATATCTGGGCCGTATATTAAAGTAAAAAAACTTAAAAAAAACAGAAGAAGTTAAATGCAGAAAATAATGAAGACATTCTATGGAATATAGCAAATCAATTTTAATTCAATTTATAGACTGAATTTGCAAATTGTCACTCGCAAATGACAACAAAATGTGGAAAGTTGAATACTTTCGAAAAGTCACAAAAATGAAGCAAACAAAATCAAGACAATTGTACAGAGCTAAAGAATACCTCCTTAAACACAGCATTTCCACAATATTATCAAATGCAGACTCCTTTTAAACTTTAGTAAATGATCTTAAAATAACATTGACTTGTATTCTTTTATAAATTTGCCAATCGCAAATGGTCAAGGATCAGCTGTTGGGCTGTTGCAGAACAGTAAAAAGAAAACAAGGTTAGGCAACTTTTCTTATCTCAGCTAGATTACTATTTTTGGCCAAACTTTTATCCCATTCTAGCCTTATTATGAAAATGAAATAGTATTGAAAGAAAAATATAATTCTCATTTTACCCATAGATAGAATGCTTGGCAGGAACGTATTTCTTTGGCTATACCACGAGATTGCGGGACGCTCGGGGGCTCGGGTAGCAGTCATCAGATATTGTGACGTCATATGATGTAGGTTGATTTCGAAGTGTCGTCTATTGCTACCACCAGTAGAACATGTTAACAAGTATTACTGTAGTATTCATATAACTTAGCAGATGGGACATGCTACATCTGAGCCCAGCATACTGCTGCCAAGTTATATGAAAACTACAGTACATTGTATTGCTTATATTGCTTACATTGGGTTTGTACGTATAATTGATCTTAATTACTCTATTTTCTGTCAATTGTATGTGATTAATAAGATTATATTTTAAATCAGTGCTTGATGAAACGTAATTTATTTAAATTATTGTATACTGTAGCCTACTACAAATTCAGTTATATTCCATCTCCCCACTATTTTGTCAACTCCATTCTTACAGAACTCATACAATCCTTCCTGTTAAAAATCAATTGGACTAATAATTATTAGTCCATTATGGAAAAGCTTATGCTTACCAAGCTACTAGAGGATGTCAATTATGATCTTCAATAAAGAATTTCTAATAATATTAATATAATTATCTTGACTGATATAAAACTTGATATAAAAGTGTAATTTTCCAATTAAAAATAATACAATAATTATATTCATTGTATATTCAATATATAATTATTCATTAGGAAAACTATCGATTTGAAATCAACAACATGCCACGTTGCTACATAGACAACAGCTGAGTAATAATCAGCTGACTGTCTCTTTTATTTTCATCAACTTCATTGCTCACTCCCATTACTGGTCATTTTGTGTTTGACATTGGTTGAGTGTAGAACTTTTATGAGTACCAGTAATTTTTTCACATCACCGAGTTATAGTCTTAAATTTGTTAATTGAATAGTACTGATTAAATATTGAAGTTCTCAAATGTTTCAGTGAGTACCACCAGGATTATTATAAAACTCAATTTTATTGGAAAATCCAGGAGTTGGGCAAAAAAACAACTTTGTTCTTTGAATGGTGTAAGATTAGGGTTAGGAAGTCAATCTCTACTAATGAATGAAAGCTCCAAAGACATCAGTGGAAGTGTTAAGTTGAATGTAATTCTAGACGAACTGAATAAAATCAGTGAAAATTATTTAAAATTATGCAAGAGAGTGGAAATAGTTGAAAAATCCCAAAGTGTAGCTCAGAAGCCTAAACTGCAGGTGGTGACAGGACATGTCGACCAGCGGTTGCATGATACAACAGATTTGGATGTTGCTTTTGTTATCAATGATTCTTTACACAAAGTGAACTCTTTTGTGTCTCCAAATAATGATAAAATATGTGAGGAAAGGATTACTGATGACTTTGAAATTAATTCAATTGATAATGACAAAGACTTGACAAAAATCACAACTTCTAGTGAAGTCCCTGTCAGGATTCTCATATCACATGCATTGTGAATGGACTGTGTTACCTTGTGATCAAGAGATGTCAGTTGCCAGGTGAAAACCCTGGAGTAATGATGTCTCTGACATATGTTGAGTGCAGGTTAGATGCTTGCCTACAGATGTAGGGGTGCAAAAATATTCGATACCATTCAATGATAGATTATTGGTACTTGCCTACAGTTGTAGGAGTGCAAATATAAGATACTATTTATCAATTGCTTAGTGGTGCTTGCCTACAGATGTAGGGGTGCAAAAATATTTGATACAATTTATATTGATAGATTATTGGTGCTTGCCTACAGATGTAGGGGTGAAAATATAAGATACAAATTATTGATAGATTATTGGTGCTTGCCTACAGATGTGGGAGTGTAAATATAAGATACTATTTATCAATCGCTTAGTGGTGCTTGCCTACAGATGTAGGAATGCAAATATAAGATACTATTTATTGATAGATTATTGGCACTTACCTACAGATGTGGGAGTGTAAATATAAGATACTATTTATTGATAGATTATTGATGCTTGCCTACAGATGTGGGAGTCTAAATATAAGATACTATTTTATCAATCACTTAGTGGCGCTTGCCTACAGATGTAGGAGTGCAAATATAAAATACTATTTATTGATAGATAATATGCGCTTGCATGTAGGGTGCAAAAATATGGACAAGGTGGTAAGTTTAGACCATGCTTATGTATATGGTACACTATTTATGAGTTTCATTAATACAAAAAGTTGCATTGGGAAGTGTGACTAAACAATCAGATGAATATTTGTGGTTTTATCAAAATTGTTGATGAGATGCACCATCATTATTTATGGCCTAGACTCACAATATTGTAATAGATGCATTATAAGTATACAATTTAAAAGTGATCTCTGCCCTGTAGAAATTATGGTAGGGGGACATAGTGCAGAAAATATTGTAATAGTATACCTATATTTAGTTTCAGTAGTTCATTGATCATAGTGTTTTACTCTGAAATGCAATACTTGCATTTATAAATGCAATATTTTATTGTTTTATATTTTGATAATGTGTTGCTTCTTGTTTTGTTTACAGATGGGGCAATAATTGTGCACATCCTAGAAAACTCAGATATCAGATTTATCCTGAAACGTTTTTCCAAACTATATGTTGTCAAAATTTGAGTTAAATTATTTGTTATTGATTTTGTTAATGTAGTACTCATATTTGTTATTGAATTCATATTTGATTTGAATATTATGTTCTTGAATTAATATTGAACTTGTTCAGAGATTTTGATTGAGCATGGTATGTGAAAAACTGTTTCTGAACTATGTATAGTAGTAATATTGTATATTGAACTTGTTGACAGATTTTGATCAGAAACCATATGTGAGTCTTTGGTAGGATTTATAGAGGCAGCCTTATAATGCCTTATTATAAACACACTTAGTATGATCCACTACTTGGAAGAGCATGAATTTCAACTTGTATTATTTGTTAGTGAATTTATATTATATAGTTTGTTGAACTTGTTCAGTAATATTGGTAATATGTGAACACTTTATTTTGTGTATTTGTATTGACTTGTCTTGTATTCAGGTGAAAGGTGGGAGGTCTAGGTCATGGGCTTCACCACCTTTGTTCATTTATTAATTTAGATTATCAACATTTTAAGTTCTTTCAACTCTCAAGTATATTTGAATGTAATACAGAAAGCCACCAGTTTTTTATATTTTATAGTTCATTCAAAATTATTTCTTCATTTGTATTTATTTGGAAAAACTTCCACTAGGTTTTCTATGGTACAAACTGATGGAACAGACATTTCGAGAGGATATTTTTGGTTGACTTCTGAAGTTCTGTTCTTCTGGTATCTTTAATGATGTTCCCACATTGAAGTTTCTTTTTTTGGTAGGACGGTGGTGGTATAGTTGAGGGGGATGTTCTATTTTATTTTATTTTATTTTATTTATTGATACAGTCAAAATACAACTTATTGTATAGAAACAACAGGCTTTTAGCCCAAAACTGTCCCTATTACTAAATTTTCACAAGAGTCCAAATATTTGTAAGCATATAGGTTAAGTTTACGTTTTGATTAAAATATTGTGTTGTTTGGGTTTGTGGAATAGTTTTTGCTATATATTTTCTGTGAATATGGATTGTTTTGTCTTTTCATAGGCATACTGCAGAAAACCCAGCAGATGAGATTGACATTAAAATGTATTCTTTTCATAACAGTTATAATTTATTCATTAAAAAAATGTGGTCAGGGGATGCTGTTTGGTTGGCAGGACAGAGGTGATCTCTGGAGGTACCCTAGGGATTGCCTCTCGTCTCCAACACTACTTCCTTCTGTTAAAGGGTTGTAGTTAAGAGCAGCATCCTCCCGGAAGGGGGGCAAGTCAACCTTACGCCCCTGAATGGTGTTGATGCCACACCTCGTGTGGGCTGGGAAATGTACGTCCTGGGTGCCCTCGGTTGGTGTCATATCTTCACTGGAGACAGAGTTGAGATGTCCCCTGACGGTGGGTGATGACCACAGTGACTGCGGCTGACAAGGCTCTGGCGATTGGCGAAGTTAGGGACATCCAAAGTTAGTAGATAGATCTTTCTGCAACTAACCTTGGTGGTCTTTACAACCGTCTCAATTATAAATATGTTTTCATGTATATTCATGGTGGTTATAAGTTTTATAAAGATGTAAGTTCCACTTACAACTGAAACTGTTTTTTTTAAATAATCGTCTTATCACTAATCCCAATTCCTTTCATACACCCTTCCAAAAAATTTACAATAAATAAAGTAATTTTATCTTATCCAGGGCTGCCCATCCCCCCAAGTCTCATAACGCACCCCCCCTAAATTCAGCACCAGCCCCCCCCCCATAAATTAGGTACCCCCAGAAAAAATTCTAAAATTGAAGAAGATTTATTATAGGTATTGAAAAAATTTTAACCCAGACGATAATATACAAAATGTATGTAAATGTCTTGAGATTCATTCAGGGCTTGATTTCTAAATTGAGAAATACCGGAGCTGTGACTTAACGGTGGGTCCGGGGGTCCTCCCCTGGAAAATGTTTGAAAATTACACTTGAATTGGTGCATTTTAAACGCATTTGAGCATGGTTATTAATGCTCATATAATATTACTTAATATTATAAATAACAAGCTAGTTCAGATCTGGTTTAAAATAAATGATTTTATTATTGATATAAATAGCCGGAGCTCCACTCCGGTGTGCTCCGGCTGAAATTAAGCCCTGGATTCTTTACATAGGTAACATTTATTTTGTAAAGGTAAAAAGAAATAGCTTAATAACTTCCTGCACAAATCCTAAACATAAATATTTTTAGCTAATTCATATTCAATAGTATAATAATAATTATAAATCTATTGTCATTAATTGACATTCTATCTGGTGACTTCATAATATAATTTTTAATGTTGTCACGTTAAACACGGTTTCAATCAACTTTACGCCCCCCCCCCCAACGTTTCTTAGAACCCCCTCCCAAGAATTTCAATGACGCAGGCTGCGTCATAGCCCTCCCCCTGTGGGCATCCCTGTCTTATTTTATCTTATCTCCAGGTAGGTGATGTACTGATGGACACAGAACTAACAATTGTAGGTGGGCCAGCATTTTTCAACATCAATATCTTTTCGTGAAGGTGGCCCTTTTATTATGAAGGTTGCAGCGGCTTCATTGAATTAAGAAGACATAAAAACTGAGAGAGAATACAAATAAAAGGCGATCGTTGGTTGTTAAGAGATGGAGAAATAATAGTCCCGCTGTCTTTCTGTGCACTGGTGAGAATCTGGCGTTTTCTTTTCCAGTCATCACTCAGGTGCTCTCGCTCTCTTTTCAATTCCAGCTAAAGTTCCGGCTTTTAGTTCTGCTGTTCTCTCTCATCAATTTTGTCTCTATATTCTCTTTGTCCACTGCAGTGGACCGAAGGTGATGCTGAACGTAGCCTGTAACCGTAGCCTGTTTGTCATTTGTTCTCCTCCTCATCCTCCTCGTTCTTCTTCTTCTTCTTCTCCTTCTTTTCCTTCTCTCCTTTTTATGTTTTTTCTTCATGCATCATCTTCTTTCACTTCTCCTTTCTTTCCTTCTCCCTTTTCATCTTTTTTCTTCCAGCATCTTCATCTTTTTCTTCTTCTCTTTTCTTCTTCTTCCTCTTCTCATTTTTTTTCTACTTCTTCTTCTCCTTACTTTCCTTCTCCTTTTTATAATCTTTCTTCCAGCATCTTCTTTTTCTTTTCCTTTCTTTCCTTCTCCTTTTTCATCTTTTTCCTTCCATCATCTTCTTTTTCTTCTTCTTCATTGTTTTCTTATTCTTCTCCGAGCATCTTCTCATTCTTCTTCTTGTTCTACTCCCTGGTTTTCTCCTTCTTTTCCCTCTTCTTCTTCCAGCATCTTCTAATTATTTTTCTTCTCGCTCTACTCCCTCTTTTTCTCCTTCTTCTTTCAGCATCTTCTTCATATTTTCTTCTTCTTTCTCCAGTATTTCTTTCACCTTTTCCGTTTTCTTTTTCTTCATCTTCTTCTTGTACTCTTTCTTCTTCTTCTTCTTTCTTTTCCTCCTTCCAGCATCTTCTTCTTTTTTTCATTTTTCCTTCTTTATCCACCATCTTCTTATCCTTCTTCTCTTCTTCCTCCTCCTCTTCTTCTACTCCAATATTTCTTCTTTATTTTCTTCTTCTCCTCCTCTCAACATCTTCTTTTTTTCTTCTCGTTCTACTCCCTCTATTTCTTCTTCTTTTTTCAGCATCTTCTCCATATTTTCTTCTTCCTCCATACTTCTTTCAGCATCTTCTTCATATTTTCTTCTTCCTCCATACTTCTTTCATCTTCTCCCTTTTTTCTTCTTCTCTTCTTGTCCTCTTTCTTCTTCATTTTTCTTCTACTTCTTCAGGCATCTTCTTCTCCTCTTTTCAGCATCTCCTTCTTTTTCCATTTTTCCCTCTTTATCCACCATCTTCTTCTCGTTCTACTCCCTCGTTTTCTCCTTCCAGCATCTTTTTTATATTTTCTCCTTCCTCCAGTACTTCTCACATCTTCTCCTTTTTTCTTCTCTTCTTGTTCCCCTACTTCTTCTTCTTATCTTTTTTCTTCTCCTTCTTCCAGCATCTTCTTTTTCCATTTTTTTCTTTTTCATCCACCTTTTTCTTCTACTACCTTTTCTTCTTTTTCCTCTTCCTCTTCCTTCTTCTCTTCCTCCTTCTCTTCTTCTGCTACTATATTTTCTTCTTCTTTTTCTTCCTCCTCTTCTTCTACTACCTTTTCTTCTTTTTCTTCCTCCTCTTCTTCTACTACCTTTTCTTCTTTTTCTTCCTCCTCTTCTTCCACTAATACCTTTTCTTCTTCTTTATATTCTTCTTTTTCTTCTCCACCTCCTACTCTTCCTCCTACTCCTCCTGCACCTCCTTCTCCACCAGCTCCTCCTCCTCCTCTTCCACCTCCTCTTCCTCATCCTCCTCCCCCTCCTCCTCCCCCTCCTCCTCTTCCTCCTCCTCATCCTCCTCCTCAACCAGCATCTTCTTCTTCTAGCGCCGTTTGGTAAGGTAATCCCACCCATCGCCCAACCCCTTACCCTTCTTTCCCCGCCCACCCACACCTGTACAAAACGTCCTACAAGAAATAGATTTGTGGGCAAAACGTCCCCCTCCCCGCTACCACCTCCCAACAGCAGGCACCCGTGTTACCCACCGGGTAACTTTCCTATCGACATTTTCAAAAACATCGGGCTGCCTAGCAGTCATTCCCACAGCACCAAGACTGCAACATGCTGGGGCCGTCCACTTATTATCATCTGAACACGGCATGGCTTACCCTTGAAAGCGATGGTATTATCAGAATGCCGTAAGTTTTTACATAATTATTGTCCCATCCTCAATCTCTATTCCTCGGTTCATGCACTATCAATCCTTTTAGCCGTCCACCCTCAGCAGCAGTCCCTTCCACCTCAGCAACATCAATAACTATATATATATAGATAGTCTTTCTATATCTATATTAGTGCTTCACCACATTCCAAGCATCTTCCTTTTTATTCCCATCAAACACCAACACCTCACCTCTCCTCTCATCATCACTTTTCTCAACTTCATCCTCTCCTCCTCCTTCCACCTCCAACCTTAAAAATCTATCATGCTCATCTAACACGACCTGCTGTTGACTACCCGTGTTCCTCTTCACAGTATCGTACCTGATGTCTTCATTTTAAAGTCCTATAATTAAAATCTATCTGCTCTTTGTGACAATATAATGTACAAATTTCGTTGTAAATTTGTCACAATAAATAAATATGTGCCTGTGACTCGACAAAACGTACCTCCGGTAACTATGCGGGGGGGGGGGGTTCAGGGGGATAGATGCCCCCAAAGATTCAAATACAAAAGAAATTTTGGGATCTCAACAAGTCTTGAAATAATTTTTGACAAAAGAGTAAAAAAAAACGTCTTGAGCCGCTGAAAATGTGGTTTTAGAGGGACTATAAAATATTTAGTTGATAAAGCTTTTTATAGTGTACAAGAGTTCCTTTCCCATCAAAATTAATCCTCATCTCAACTAATTAATATCAATCAATCAATTTATTTATTCAGAACATACATAAAATGTACATGAATGCGTCAGTAGGGTAAATTAAAATAAACCTGTGATGTTTTCCATGACGAAATACTTAATGAACAATCTAATATTAAAACTGACACTGTATTTCACTTTTAAATAATGTTTTACTCACATATATTTGAGATGCTTGAGGAATGCATTTCATTCTGAAAAGGCTGACGAAGCTTCTTTTCAGAAGTGAAATGCATTCCTCAAGCATCTCAAATATATGTGAGTAAAACATTATTTAAAAGTGAAATACAGTGTCAGTTTTAATATTAGATTAAAATAAACATTAAAATTATTAATATAAACATTTTTGGAACTAAAAAGTTTGTATCGTCAATAATTAATATAGCATTATTCTTAATTCTAACTAAAATTCAACAAGGGTGCTTTGTAGAACTGCTTAAAATTATAACATATCAAGCGTGTTAAATACCTTTTTAATTCATTTTTTAATTTAACACTATCAGTTTCATTTCCTATGCTACTTGGCAGATACTTCAAAAACTTAATTCCCAGTAGTGTTTTGCTTAAATTTTTCTTTGTTGTGTTTTTATTATAAAATTATTTTTGTTCTAGTAATTATGTTTGTTTTAGTAATTACATATAGTAATTATGTAACTAGTGTATAATAATTGTTGATCCGACCTGTCTTATACTCCTTAACTGGAATCTCCAAGACGTAATCAACAAAAAAAACTTTCAAGAATTTCCGGTGAGTACCCACAAACTCCCCTTGCAAATTATATTTCTCAGTATTGTACATTACCCCAATCAAAGAAGGGGAAACAAAAGTATCAGAGTGAAAATAGTTCTGAGTAGACCTGCTTTAGAGTTTTTCTACTTGAGCAATAAATTTCATGGAAGAGTATGGATCTCCCATTGACAATGATGCAAAAACTAGATAAGAATCACTTTGACACACAATGTGAGTTGGAATAATGTTGACAAAATTAAAAAAACTTTGTCTACTTTGGACGATTGGACTGTGCATCCCTCCAGTATCTTCAGTAAAAGTGAGTCAAAATCATATATTTAATTGAAATACAGTGTCAGTTTGTTATTAAATTATTATTATTATTTCACTTTATCCCATGTCAAATGAGGTCGGTTTTTTTACAGCCGGATTCCTCTCCTGACACCAACTTCTAGCCTTTAGGCTTATAGGGGATAGTAGACCATATCATTTTATTCCAATATTAACATTTTTATTGCAATACTTATTTTTTAAATTAATTATATCGTTACCGTAGTAAATATTTAAGATTAGCGGTAGGTAACCAGCATTGAAACTTTTGTGAATACTTTTTTTGTAGATTACGTCTTGGAGACTCCAGTTAAGGAGTATAAGACAAGTCAAATCAACAATATTATACACTAGATACCATAATTACTATATCAATTAGTTGAGGGGAGGCTTAATTTTGATGTGAAAGGAACTATTGTACACTATAAAAAGCTTTATCAACTAAATATTTTTTCAATTGCTTTTTAAATATTTCTATATTTTCAAGAATCTTTAAAGACTACGGTAGGTTGTTGTAGAATTTCCTACCAATATAATTAGGTTTTTGTTGAATAAGCTACTATTGTGACTCACCAAGTGATAATCTCCTTGGCTTCTTGTATTATAATCATTTAAATCGAAATTTTGATTAATATAATTTGTTTTTACATATAAAGTAGCATCATACACATATAAGCAGGGTACAGTTAGGAGACCAAGTCTCTTGAACAACGGCCTACATGAATCTTATCTATTTACTCTTTCTATACACCTAACCGCTTTCTTTTGGATCTTAAACACCCTATCAAGATTTTGTTTTGATGAATTACCCCATACTAAGATAGCATACCTAGTATGTGACAGTAAGAGCCCATGGTAAGCTGTAAAAAGTAACTTTTTGTCATTCAATCTAGCGAGCTGTCGCAGGACAAATACCCGAGATGAAATTTTACAACATATTCTCTCAATGTATGGAGCCCAGGTCAATCCAACAAAACTCCTAGAAATGCAATTTTTTCTTCCTGGTCTAATTGATTATCATTTACAAACACGTTTATAGCCCTATCTTCATTTAAATTATGTTTGTTTTTGAATTGAAGGTATTGGAATTTTTTACTTTTAATTTATTGTTAATTTCAACTGATTCAAGAATTGGACAATGGACTGCACACCTTTATGGGCACTTATTTCAAATTATCTAGAATTTAATTGCTGAAAATGAGTGTTGTATCGTCTGCAAATAAGAGGGCTCTACCACTAATTAATTCTTTGGGTAAACGGTTGACATATAACAAAAAAAAAAAAAACAATGGACCGAGTATTGACCCCTGAGGCACTCCAGCTTGGACCTCTAATTTATTAGATTCATTCATTCTTTACTATACTATTCCCAACTACTATAGTTAGTTCTACAAATTGTTTTCTCCCAATAAGATATGATTCAAACCATTTCAGTTCAACCTCATTTACGCCTACATTTTGCAGTATTCCCAATAAAGTTCTATGATAAACACAATCAAATGCCTTTGACAGATCTAAGAAGATCGCAGTAGCTTTATCACCTGAATCTATTATATCTATTAAGTTTTTCAACTAGAGAAACTATGGTTGTCTTTGTTGATCTCACTTTCTGGAAGCTATGCTGTTCATCACAGATAGAGTTAGCTTCTTGAAGGTGCAGAAGTAACCTATTTAGAACTACTCTTTCCAAAATTTTACTAATTACATTTAAAATAATAATGGGCCTATAGTTTTCCACCTTTTCTCTATCAAGTCTATACTCAAGTCTACTGGTTTCAATTCTACTTTTAATTAGTTTATGAGAAATCTTCCATGAAAACCTATAATTACCTATAATTTAATAGGGTATTTAATATCATTATCTTCTTCTTTTGTTTGAAAATTACGTCTTGGAGACTGCGGTTGAACAGTATAAGACAAGTCAGATCAACATTATATGTTATAACCAATCTTTTACACTAGTTACAGTAATAACAATATCAATAAAATTAGGTGAGACCCAATTGTAATGTAAAAGGAACTCTTGTACACAATAAACAGCTTTATCAACAAAATATTTTTATTTTTTTTTATATTTTCAAGTTTTTTAAAAACTGCGGTAGCTTGTTGAGGAGTTTCCTACCAATATAGTAGTCTATAGTCTGTTCAGTGAGCCTACGGAGTGGAGTAAACAAACATGTACGTGCGTGCAAGCCAAGACCCAATGAAGCCCGATTCACAGTTAGTATAGTTTTCTAAACGCATCGAACAGGCAACTGGTTTCCCATTGAAAACGCCTAAACTAATGTAAAATATAAACTACTGTAATGGAACAAAGAACTTACTAATAAAATTATTTAAAAAAATCCTACTTGAGAAATCACTAAGGCAAGCTACTGTACAAACACAAACTTAACGAATTTATTGTTAATCACAATGTAGGACTTTCGTATGCTCGATGTCAAACAGTGAAGCACAAACTGGAAGTGCGACAACAGCTGTTAAGAACGAACTGTAGGTGGCAATGAGTGTGAATAGGCCGACCAGGCCCTTTCCAGTACAATTAGTTCTCTGAATTCCTCACTCACACACATGCAAAGTTTGTTTGGGTCACTCCGCAGGCTTGCTGAACAAACTATAACAAAATATAATGTTTGGGGTCAATTTTATAACAATTAACAAATTAAATTATCTAAAAACAACATGAGAAAAGGGTGAAAACGTTCAAAGCATTTCCAGTAAACTATAAATACAAGTTCTTATAACAATTGGTACTTTGTTGTTAAATAGGTCCCTAATTACAAATCTTGTGCATAAACATGGCATGTTGTTGGAGTCATTTCGAATGGAGCTCGGATTATTCAAATAGTTCTCAGTCTGCTTATAGGAGTAGAGACTTCCCAACAAGATCTTATTTAGAAGGAGAGCCAATGTTTTTGAATAAGATAGTGGGTGATCTCGCGTCCACCACGGTGACTACTGTGTGATTCCCACGAGGCTTCATTCTAATGGTACGGCGCCGCAGTTTCAGCTCAAGCTCAAGTCACATGGGTAATCGGTTTACACGATTTTGAGTACAGTGCTTGTTCTGCTCTTGATGATTCCGATGAAGTGGATCCTGACAAAGACACGAGATGTTTCACGTGCTTAATAATAGAAATCCGACAATGGGAGAAACATATTTTGTTAGTTTAAATTTTGTATAAAATCTAAGAGAAAATATATGAGGAATTTTCTCAATAATAAAATTCTAAAAATATTTTTTGTATATAATCCAAGAGCAAAAATATGATAAATTTCTTACAATAGAGTTTTAAGAACAAGAGATCCATATTGAACAAAACCTTGATCCAAAAGGGTGTTTAAGTTCCAAAAGAAACCGTTTGGGTGTATAGAAAGAGTAAATAGATTAGATTCATGTAGGCCGTTGTTCAAGAGACTTGGTCTCCTAACTGTACTCTGCTTATATGTGTATGAAGCTACTTTATATGTAAAAACGAATGATATTAACCAAAATCTTCACGTACACGATTATAATACAAGAAGCCGAGGAGATTATCACTTGGTGAATAACAATAATAGCTTATTCAAACAAAAACCTAGTTATATTTGTAGGAGACTCTACAACAAGCTACCGCAGTTTTTAAAATCTTGAAAATATAGAAATATTTTTAAAAAAAATTGAAAAAATATTTAGTTGATAAAGCTTTTTATAGTGTACAAGAGTTCCTTTCACATCAAAATTAAGCCTCACTCCAACTAATTGATATAGTAATTATGGTAACTAGTAATTGTTGATCTGACTTGTCTTATACTGGAGTCTCCAAGACGCAGTCTACAAATAAAATACTTTGTTCGTTTATTAAGTTTTTGCATGAGAAATTTAAGAAACAGAGGTTTTAAACATTTCAATATGGTAGGCATTTAAAGCAGACCTGGGGAATAAAATGAGAGTAATGTATTTTTCAGAAATTACGCTGGGAAAAAAGCTTGTATTGTTAATAAAGAAGATAATTTGTGAAAAAATCTATTAAATTATATACTGTACATATTCGAAGAAATCAATTACTTTGAAGAAACCAACCAGTCGCTAATGAACCAATACATGTTTCCTTTGTATAAAATGAAACAATCTGTAAAAAAATAATATTGTCTGAATCAGAAAATAATAAGAATAAGTTAATATTAGTAGACTTGTACAAGAGAAAAAATGAGTCAACAAGAGTCACTTCCTTAGTAATGGCGAAGGTGATATTGTGGAAGGTATCAAAACTACTGCCCAAATTTTTGTGATATTTTTTCAATAATGTTGATTGTTTTTGTATTATGTTCTTGGGATCTCTTTTTAATAAAATAATGAATAATAAGACGAAATTGTCACAACCACATTTATTAAAACTTCGAGAAACTAGTTTCGGTTGTTATACCATTATCAATCTCAATCAAACCGAGTTTGATTGAGATTGATAATGGTGTAATAACCGAAACTAGTTTCTCGAAGTTTTAATAAATGTGGTTGTGACAATTTCGTCTTATTATTCATTAAGAGTCACTTCATTTTAGAAATGATAAATTATTTATAAACAAGTAATAAGTCAAATAAGTTACAAAAATGATAAGTTATAAATCAAGTGAATCGCTCCCAAAATGAATGAATCTCCAAATTTTCTATATAAATAGGAACTATTTTTTCTAAATAGGAACTATTATTTTTATTAATTTTAGATGCACTGGTATTCTCCTGCTGAAAAATAATAAATTATCTTCTATACAACAAGAAGCTCGAATAAGTTAGATTGGTTCCGCATGAAAGTAAAATAGAGGAATTAATATTATTTTAGTTCAGAATTTCAGTTCCAATTTCAGGGTCTTTCAAAAACGTATTCAAGAAATACTAACACAACAATCTGAGATGTAGCTGTGCCTAATTAATATTTTGTTTTACATTTAAGAAACCCTTGTTTCTCCTTTGTAAACTATCTAAGTATGGAACATTGTAATAGCGGTGTAAAACAAAATATGAAGCAGTTTTTTTAAAAGCAGTTAGTTGGATGATATGGTTGGAAAGTGTTTGAAACTCAACACTTGATAGAATAAAGAAGCCTTTCTATGCCCTTCTCGGGGGTTTGCTCGATCGAGGCCAAAAAAAAGGATCATCCGATGAAACTTCGACAAAGAAGTGTGGGAACATTGAATGTACGATACAGGTTGAAATTCAAGGGTGAGGTAGCTTCCCGGAAGTCAGTTTTTTACAGGGGAAGGTAACATATTAGTAACCTTCACAGCTTGAGGCTCATCTTTTGAAAATCAAGGTGAAACAAGTAGATGAGAAATCTAGAAACATTTTATGATTTTAATAAAACACAATCTCATATAAAAAATGACACTGTATTTCTATTTAAATTATGATTTTTACTCACTTGTGCTGGAGGGATGCATTCCACTTCTAAAGAGAAGCTTCATCAGGCTGATGTATTTTTATCAAGCTGATGGAACTTCTCTTTAGAAGTGAAATGCATCCCTCCAGTACAAGTGAGAAAAAATCATAATTCAAATGGAAATACAGTGTCAGTTTTGATATTAGATTTTTCATCAAGTATTCCGTCATGGAAAACATCACAGATAATGAAATACATTATCATTATAGACTATAGTATTGAATACATTTTTCACTAATTGTAATTTATTTTTGTGTTTAAATAAATGCCTCTGTTCTTGGGTTACAAGGCAGAGAAATAATAATAATAAAACAATAATATAATAATATTATACATGACAAAGCAGCTCATACAAGAGTATAACAAATGGGGACTGGAGATCAGTGAGGAGAAGTCCCAATATATGGTAGTAGGAGGGATAGGATGCCCGCTGGACATTACCAACTATTTAATTGCAAGTGTGAATGAGAGCCGGTATTTGGTTGTGATGCTCAAGTCTGATGGACGAGATGAGAGTGAAATTCATAGCAATTCAATTCAATTCAATTCAATTTATTCAGGAAATAATACAATACAGTAAATAGTTACAATATAATATGAATAGACACCCTGCTTGGATGATTAGTCCGTGTGCAGGGAGGAGTCAGAATTGAACAGAATAAGTTACATACAGAAAAAAATCAATAGAATAAAATAAATGAGAATAAATAATGCTAGTTATAAATAAATTAAATAGTACAAATGTAAAAAAGAAATGGAACTTTTTTTTTAATTCTTTTTCACTCAACGGCGTTCATGGAACTGAGCTCATTCATGCATTTTGGCAGTTTTTGAAGAGTCTTGAAAATATAGAAATATTTAAAAAACAATTGAAGAAATATTTAGTTGATAAAGCTTTTTATAGTGTACAAGAGTTCCTTTCACATCAAAATTAAGCCTCACCTCAACT
This sequence comes from Conomelus anceps, assembly GCA_948455865.1. NCBI lineage: Eukaryota > Metazoa > Arthropoda > Insecta > Hemiptera > Delphacidae > Conomelus > Conomelus anceps. The sequence continues at coordinate 47,698,060 of OX418223.1, read as the reverse complement.
AATTGAAGTAATTATGGTATCTAGTGTATAATATTGTTGATCTGACTTGTCTTATACTCCTTAACTGGAGTCTCCAAGACGTAATCTACAAAAAAACAAAAAAACAAAAAAAAAAATTCAATAATAACAGCTTGAAGATAGGTCCTGATAGGATGATAGGATTACTAATATAGGAATCAAATCAGTTAAATAAAATATTGGCAAAGGGAGAGTTTTAACAAGGAAGCTGCACTCAATCCTGTGGACTGAGGATATATCTGAACAAGTTAAAAAGCAGATATTCAAAACAATGGTGGCAAGCTGTGTGACTTATGGAGCGGAAGTATGGACAGTTGATAAAAGATTAAAACAAAAGTTAATGGCCATGGAAATGAACTACTGGAGAAGATGCTGTCGACTGACCCTGATGGACCGTGTGAGAAATGAGGTGATCAGAGGGCGGATGAAATTAGACAGATCAATAGTAGACAGTATTGAGGAAAAGCAGCTGCAATGGTATGGGCACCTGAGGTAAATGTCCCCAAACAGAATTCCGCAGAAAATCTTCAATTGGATTCCTGCCGAAAGAAGAAAAAGAGGTCGCCCACGAACCGCATGGCTACAGAACGTGGAGGAGGCCATGGACAGGAGAGGCATCCAACGCGAGATGTGGAGAGAGAGAGAGAGAGCGATGGCGGGTTGAGTGCGGGAAACGGCCGGAACAGCTGTAGAAACCCGCGTATAAGGTATAAGGTAAGGTATATAATAATATTATTAGGTGCATCAAAGTAATGAAAAGGCACTTGAAGATAAAGTATGTAAATATGTCAAACATTGTTCTGATTAACTAATGCAATAGAAATTATGTGTGTCATTCAGCTGGATAAAGCATACCCTGTAATAATATTTAATATTTTTTATTGAGATATTTGCGATAAGTTCTCACCTTGGACGTGCAATAATAGAATTGAGAGTGGTCAGTATGGTTCAATAAGTACATCAAGTATTATCAAAGCCCATTATTTTATCAAATGAAGATAATTAAGATGCTTCAAGATCTATAATCACACATTTTCTGGCAAACGTGAGAGAACAGTGTCTATGATAAAAATAATAGCCTATAGCTATCTTGATAATAGTAATAATTATCATAAAAAGAACAATATTCATGTTGATACAGGAGCATAACCATGTTTATTTGACCTGTTTAAGTATAATCATTGTTTTTAAATTGATTTTGCAAAAAATTCAGTAGCTTATCCAAGTGTATTTGACAAAAAGTACTTTTTTAATTGAAAATATGTAATCTAGATAAAAGTTTAAGGGAGTTTTATATTTTGACCTGTATATTCATAAATCTGGTAAAAAAAATTCTGTAATTTTTTTCTATAGGAGATTGGTTGAAGAAGTGTTTTTTAGTCAGTCAATTTTTTATTTTACTGTAATTGTCTTTTGAAGTGGATCTCAAATTCGCATTTAAATATTGACAAACTATGGTTGTTTCCCATGAATTTCACTAAATAAGTAGGCCCTTGGTCCACTGCATTCCAAAATATTTGGAATTTTAATGATTGGCATGTAATTCCATTGTTCTGATTCGGTTTTTCTAGTTTAGATTTCTACAAAAATATTATCAGGAGTGACATTTTGTTACGAAGTGAATCAAAGAAGCCGAGGAGATTATCACTTTGGTGAGTCACAATAGTAGCTTATTCAAACAAAAACCTAATTATATTGGTAGAAAATTCTACAACAAGCTACCGCAGTTTTTAAAGAGTTGAAAATATAGAAATATTTAAAAAGCAATTGAAAAAATATTTAGTTGATAAAGCATTTTATAGTGTACAAGAGTTCCTTTCACATCAAAATTAAGCCTCACCTCAACTAATTGATATAGAAATTATGGTATCTAGTGTATAATATTGTTGATCTGACTTGTCTTATACTCCTTAACTGGAGTCTCCAAGACGTAATCTACAAAAAAATCATTAAATGATGAATGGATAATATAAAAAAATTGACAATATTCACGTGTTATCAACTTCTTTTAATAATATTTTCTCTTACTTTACTTTTCTTCACTTATCATTTCATACAATTATTAGGTTCTCATTCATTTTTATACTGCACTCAATTACTTTCTTCTGATAAACTACCGATGTAATTTTGTTTTTTTGTTAGACATGTAATAATTTTGTATGGACAACTCCTAAAAAAACCTAAGGGTTTAGGAGGACTCTGTTTTAGTGATTCTGAAAATCAATTGATTGATTGATTTTGTATTAAGTGATAAATTCATAGTTTGATGTATGTAAATAAGACATCTCATTTGGATACCTATAAGATGTTCTTGAACAATTATCTATCAGTACTAGAAGTTTCTTTGTGAAAATAAATTTCAAAAATGAACTAAAAGGATTCAAGTTGCTTGTGACAATAGTCTAATAATACAAAATTAAGCAGATAAAGAAGGAAGCTGAAATTTCATTTCTGTCTGAGAGCAATTCACTTGAAAGAATATAAATTTCAATTCAAGTAAATTGACCTTGGCTTCTTGAACCGTCTTGTAGATGTAACTTACACTGGTCACTGACATCCACCGACGCCAACTCACAGGCATGAGCTTCTGCTATATCATGTAACAGCAACATGAGATACATAGGCTACATGAGTTCATTATTCCAGACACACCCTCACAATTCTCCTCTTGAAACTAGTCCGACACTATCATTTTTCACATTGCTCCTCTTAATTTGCCAATGAAATCCATTCGTTGATGAATACTGAAAATAGAATGAATTATTGACAATGTTACAATTTGGAATTGGAAGACCCGTTACTGAATTCATAGTTCAATTGTGTGTGTGCAATTTGACTCCAAAAATGTTGACCAGTAACATAGACGAACCATCAAACTTACTATCCCTGATCAATGCCAGTAATGAACAATGACGATTAACATCATGATATTCACGTGTGGGTGAAAAAGTGTTTTGTTTAGAACCTTTTTTGCATTGTAAAATGACATTGAAATGAGGAAAAAAGGAAATGAATAGCCTAAACATGATTAATCCTATTAGCTAAACGGTAATTAAGAAATTTTGAATGCTTTACTGATATAATTATATTTTCTGTGTCCTGTTGAACAAAATGGAGTTAAAAAAATATGTGCTACCGTATTCAGTTTTTTTTTAAATTAGAAAGTAAATAAATCAAACAATAAAATCACTATTCTCTTTTGTAACTTCATCTTTCTGCGTTGGGATCAATATGTTCTGTATTTGGCTATACTATTATTATTATTATTAGGGTTTCAATAATACCTGAATGCAGTAGGCCTACCGTAACTGAGTAAATAAGATAAGAATTCTTAATTCCTACGTTTAAAATAAATATATATGGGTGACTGGCTGAGGAAGCTTCTCTTTTGTCTCGAAGCGAAAAATGCATCCTTCCAGTATAAATGAGTAAAAATCATAATTTAAATATAAATTCAGTGGGTGTCAGTTTTGATATTTCATTGTTTAAAATAAAAGTATGATAAATCGCTTTTCACTCATAACGAATGGTTTTTATCGACTTTTTATTGTAAATATTTAACGACTTGCAGTTAATTAAATCAAATTTACAATGAAAATTCAATAAATGAACAACGCAGATCGTTATGGAACAAGATATCCAAGAAAATATTTTATTATTGTTGAATTCTGACAGAGTGATGTAATTACTGTAATTGATATTTAACAGCAGTGTTCAATATATTAGCCGGCTGTTAATTCCTTTTTTTGCTAAAAGTAGTACGAGCTAGAAGCTAGAAGGACGAGTACCACGAGTTAGTAAGTTATAGTGTGTTGACTTGAAGATTCACAAATTGAATTTATCATGTTGAAATAACTTTATTAAATTCCTGGATTTCCTGTTCCATGACGAACTACGTTGTTAATATTAACTTTTCATGTGAAATTTAACGACTTGCAGTCAAATATTTGTTAAGAATAAGTATAATAACTCACTTAATCTGGCCGAGTACTTTCGAATCTATGAGATTCATCTTCAGAGCCTCTGAAGATGAATCTCATAGATTCGAAAGTACTCGGCCAGATTAAGTGAGTTATTATACTTATTCTTAACAAATATTTGACTGCAAGTCGTTAAATTTCACATGAAAAGTTAATAACTTTATTATTATAAGTTAATAAATTATTCAATTTTCATCAATAAACTCATCAATTTAAAATGTTTTCCCGAATGTATATGTGTGTAGGGATCAATGAAATGTTCAGAACTATAATAATTGTTATGAATACGCATACGGTAGTTAATACAAAGGAATAATAATGTTTATTATTTTATTTTTAAACTTGTTTATAAACTGACACTGTGAATTAAACATTAGGATTCTGGCAGCAGACTGAACTGCAACAATTTTCAGTGAGAAATACATGGCCCTGTGGCGCAACGGATAACGCGTCTGACTACGGATCAGAAGATTCCAGGTTCGAATCCTGGCAGGGTCGAACTTTTTTTGGCGCTCCTTTTTCAAGTCGATTTGTGTAATGTCTTGAACGAACGACTCAAAAGATTGAAACTTGACAGATTTAGAGAAGAAAAAGACCTTCAAAAATGTTTTTTATTCTATAAGTTTACTGATCATTTCACCACGAATCAATCGATTAATATTAACTCCTCCAACTCTAGGACATAGTAGTGTATTTATTTTGAAAACGCCATGACAAATCCGTATACCCCTTTCAGAGGAGGTCACTGTATGATATAAATATCGATATCAATTTTTCCAATAACTAATTCGAAGAATTATACATCAATGTATTGTTTCTATTTTCTTTTTTCATAGTAGCCTAACTTATTATTGACATTGCCGCAAAATCATTTAAATAGTAAACAAATTAATTCATGAATAATTTATTATTTCTATGTATAAGATCTACCCTATAAATTATTTATAGAAGTAGGCTTTACATAGACTATATTTTTTATTCGTTTCACCCAGTGGCGTAGCCAGGATTAGATTTCTGGGGGGGCTCACCAACGGGGGGGGGGGTGTGGGCAGTGGCTTAGCCAGGATCAAATTTCGGGGGGGTGGCTCACGAAGGTCTGGGGTATAGGAGGGTCCGGATTTTTTTATAAATTTAGTGGTGTGAAAAGCTAATCTAGAAAACTTGTTAGGCTCTAAAGTTCAAAAGAAAGTTTTGAAAAATTACTACCCAAGAACCTAGGTGGCCAGGTTTGAAATGATAAAGTTTGATATACCGATATCTGTGACTATTTTGAGTCAGAACCCTTGAATTGGAACTAATCATACTTAACTTATGTACTGAATCTCAAAATTAATACTAATTATTATAAGTTTCATATAATTTATGTCATTACAGTAGCCTAAAACGCACCCAACCCAAAGTTCATGAAATCGGAATTTCTTTTATCATAGCACACTGATTTTACACGCTTGCATAGAACTTGCATTTATTTGTGTGTTTTCATTTATAAAATCCCGATTTTATGAACTTTGGGTGCGTTCAGGCTAGTGGGTTATACTGAATTTTAACTTAAAAACTAAATTTTCTACAAGATGAGTTTATTCAAAAAGGTGATTTATCAATAATTTTATTAACAAAGTTAAATTCAAACTTGAAAATTGCATTTTATTTAATGTAATAAATAAATAATTATGGTAGTCACAGTTTTCCAACATGTTTTATTCGATTTCGTAGCTCATTTTAAATTAAAATTATCCATTTGAGCACCTAACAAGTTTCTATATGAGTAAATATTGAGGAAAAAATTTGAAAAATGCATTAATCTGACTATAACTGCAGCTATATTCCATTACACAAACACGGTTTCTGTAATCTGTTCGTTATATAATACAACAAAACAGATAGAATCCTTCGGCTTTAATAAGTCCTTATCTATTAGTTATTTGAGAATTTTTTATTTCTGAAATTTCGGGGGGGGCCCCATGGCTACGCCACTGGTTTCACCCACTTTGAGGTACGTTGAATCAACTATGATATTGACAATGCCATTAAGAATCCTCCTCTTTCCGTATTTGCCAATAGGTAGGCTACTCTCATTCATTCAGAAGTGTTTTTTTTTCTAATCTTCGGACATTGCTATACCTGTTCTCCACACCTTTGATTTTGGTTTTACAAAATATTCCTGAGACTGTTATATTCATGTTATATCCATCCCATTTAAATCGTCCTGAACTTTTTTAAACCAATTGCTTTTTGTTTTTCTATTGCAAAAGAAATAGAATATTTTTGTTTAGTGAGTTATGTTGTCCATACTGAAGATGCGGGAGTAAAAACTTATTGTTCTTTTTCTCATTGTGTCAGTTTTTCAATTTTTGTGTACAAGTTTTTATTAGATATTAGCTTCATTATTCAGAAACTTGAATCCTATTATTTTCCTTATATTTTTTCTTTCTTTTCCCAAATTTTCCAATGTTCCTTCATTATTCAGTGTCAGGGTTTCAGCAGCCTAACTGTGCAGTAATGTTTAAATTAATGTTTTAAATTTGGAATTCCATATAATAGTGACCTTTTATTGTAGCCTTTGTATCTTATTTATTTAGTTAGCTGGAAAGCAAGTTTCATTTTTGCTACCCTAGACTCAATTCTTTTCTTTTCATAGTTGATACTATTAGTTTTTGGGTAGGCCTAAATTCTAAAGAATTTACGTGATTTACAACCAGGGTTGTGAGCATTGTAGGTTTAAAAAACAGCCGCTGCCAGATATTTTATACAATATGTCAATATTATCAATATTATTAGAGGTTGGCACGCCTGTCGTGCAATGGTTAATGGGTTTCTAGGTCGGCTCTGTTTCTTTATCTATATTTTCGAAATATTTGAATTTAAATTGAATGTTGTTAAGTTGTGCTCTTTGTGCGTGATATGTGCTACTGAATTTTACACTGAACACATTTTTTTACTGTAAGTATCTTGAAAATACACTTTCCAACTGTAACTTAACCTCTCAGGACCACAATTTCGTTCAAACGGGTTGAATTCGTTGTTAACTGTAATCAGGACAATCGGCTGTTTGGTGAAAACTGGTACGGGTGAATTCGTCTGCGGAGTTGATAAGAGTGTTGTTGTTTACGTTCACTGCAGCCAGCTTGGGCTTCAACTGAGGGAAGACAATCATCGCTGCTTTCGCGTAGCCTATTTTTCTGATAGATAGGAGCGTCTATGAGCAACCTGTTGCTTTCCGTCATCTTTCTGCTCTTACGAGATCTTCTTTTAATTGATTCAGTTCTTGAGATAAGGAATATATCATTTTTGCAATATATGCCTACGACCACATACTACCAAAAATAAAAATACCATTGCTATATACACTGTATCACATCTTCCAATCTACTTCCATCTTTCCTTTATTTCAGGAGCTACCTTTTCCTACCTGCCTTGACAGCTCTCTCGGCATTTTTAAAACCTTTCTTTACTTTCCTGCCTCTATAATAGTCTCTATTTATGATATTGATGCAGTTTTAAAGAAGTGTAGCATAAATAATGACAAGAACAAGGAGTAAATGCGGGAAAGCTAATGACATGGCGCAGCAACATTTAAATAGTATTAAAGATGACCTGATTAATAAAGAAGTGGCTGAAATCGCGATTACTCTACATGGATTGCTTTCTGTGATAAGTAATGAGTACTCAAGTGAAGCAATAGTAGACCTAGTTCCTGAGATCACGTCATTATTAAATAGATACGATGCATCTATTAAGGTAAATGATGATTTGAAGATGTGTATTAATGATATGGCTGAAGAAAATCAATTGTTGTTAAATTCATTGAAAGAAGAAAAAAATAAACGGAATATAGATTTTGAAGACTCAATACATAGCGAAGAGATGGCTGAAGTTGAAATAAAAAACTAAAAATGGAAATTGTCAATTTAAAACTAGAGATGGATCGAAGCAATTCAACTGATATTAATCTAACACAGGGAAAAATAACATCATTAAATGAAGATATTAAATCTCAAAAAAATGAAATTAAGGGTTTAAACAAACAAATAGAGCAGATGTTAGCTACAATTGAAACAATGGAAGCAGATAATTTATGTCTTCAAAATGCTATTGCGGCGTTAAAACTACACTCTCAGAGTACTAATGTAAAATCGGGTAACACCAAGTATTTTCCCTCACCCCCTTGTAAAAGTAAACTCATCAAGTCCACTCCAAGCACTGTGGAATCTAGTAGAATAACAATATTTGCGGACAGCCATGGGAAAAAAATTGTTAATTTTGTCTCAAGAAGAGCAAACTGCAAGGTGTATGGTATGATAAAGACAGGGGCGTGTTTTGATGATGTTACTTCTAGTTGCATTAAGGAGTGTGAAGGTATGACAAATAGTGACACGGTTGTTTTAATAGGAGGAACTAACGATATGAACACTTTTAATTCAAAAAAACTTCTCAGTTCCATAAAGAGACTACTTCCAAGCTTGACGCATGTGAGTGTAATACTCATGAATATACCTAAAAGATATGACCTACCGTTCAGCTCTAATATGCACTACCAGATTGAGAGGACTAACTTCGAGATGGATAAAGTCTGTAAACGATTCAAAAACGTCAAGCTGCTGGATGTGAGTAACCTGGGAAGGAGGTGCCATACACCTCATGGACTGCACCTCAACTCAATGGGAAAGCGTTTCATATCGGACTTCATTGAAAAAGAGTTCGTGGAGACAGACAGAGATCTAAAAAGACCTCCTATTGCAGTCGATAATGAATGTGGGGCTGAAGAGGAAATTCCTGTTATAACAGCTGGACGACCTTTTTTAGAAATCGCTCAGCCTATAGAAGAAGAAACTCATACCTAACTCATATCAACGTGGAGAAACAAAGTACCTCGCATGTTACCCAACAAAACCCAGTGTCAATAAAACCTAGTGCAGCTCTACCGGTGGACACTGATGTCACGATTAATTTATTTCTTTGGAACTGTCAGGGTTTATGTAATAAGATTGAACTAGTTGAAAGTCAGGCTGAGGAAAATAATTTTGATATAATTTGTCTCACTGAACACTGGCTGCTAAAAGAGGAACTAGAACTTATAAAACTACAGGGATATATACTTACTGGTTTTTATTGTAGATCGACGATGAACCGTGGAGGTTCGGCTATTTTTATTAAGAATAAGTTGTCCTGGGAAATAGTCCCCAGAATTTGTAATTTATCTCTAATAAATGTATTTGAAGTTTGTGCTATATTGCTAGATAATATAAGAACTATTGTTGTATGTCTTTACAGAGTACCAGACTCTAGTAACACTGTCATTTTTCTGGAAAAATTTAACGAGATGCTACATGTTGTGTCTGAAATGAAGTGTGAGATATTAATTTGTGCAGATTTCAATGTGAATTTTAACGATAATCAGAATCCATTAACTACCGAATTTATGAATTTGTTTGCTTGTTATGGTATGCATACCATGATTATGAATGAAATTACTAGGCCTAATAATAATAATGACTCCGGCACCTGTATTGACAATGTCATCACATCGATTCACCCCTCCAGGTGGAATGCAGTAGTCTTACCGCAGACTGCCTCTGACCACCACGCAGTGACTGCCTCAATTAATTTAGATACAGTCTTGAAACGTGAACATAGCACACTTCCAATTACCATAAGAGTTATTAATCATCAAGGTGTTGGTCAGTTCAATAATCTCATAAAAACCATAGATTGGCGAAATATTTACTTCTGTGATAATCCTAATGATAAGTTTTCTCTGTTTTTTTATATATTTTTGTCACATGTGAATTGTTTATTTCCTGTGAAAACAATTAAGCCTAAAAAACGGCCTTCCTCTAGTAAAGATTGGTACACTGATGAACTGACTACTATGAAAGAAACTTGTTTATATTTTTATGATTTGATAAAAAAATTTAATATGGATATACACAAAGAAATTTATAAGAATATTAAATGTTTGTACAATAAACAAGTGAAACAAGCAAAATTGAATTTCCATAACAATCTAGTCAATAACGCATGTAATAAACCAAAGATAATGTGGAAAATAATCAAAGAAAACCTATCGCTAAATAGTAAATCTGTTTCACGTCAAAAGAATGTAAACTTAAAGTCTGAAAACTTTAATTCGTACTATGTTGACAGCATAGCTGATATATTGGCTGCAATACCAAATAGCTCGAATACTGTCTCTCACTATCTAGATAAAGTTAAAAAAATAGATCAATCTTTCTCTTTCCACCATGTAACCGTGGAAGACGTGTTTTTTGCATTGAACTCTCTAAGTAATAGCAGCTGTATGGATATATTTTATTTGAATTCCTTCATATGTAAATCAAGCAGTCAACATGTATGTGAAGTTCTAAGCCATATTTTTAATCATTGTATTGACTCCAGTACCTTCCCAGATATTCTTAAGTTATCCAAAGTGGTGCCAATCTTTAAAAAAGGTGACCTTAATATGTGTAGCAACTATAGGCCAATATCTATCGTGCCAATTCTTTCTAAAGTTTTTGAATTTCTAATTGCTCAGCAAATGATTGATTTTATAGAGAAAAACAATTTGCTATCATGCAGACAGTTTGGCTTCAGAAAGAACCATACTACATGTCAAGCGGTTATGTGTTTCATTCAAGAAATTCTGAATGGCATGGAAGAGAAAAATGCTGTAAATGCAAGACTATTTGATATGTCAAGAGCGTTTGAAACTGTCTCGCATGATATTCTCTTATGCAAACTTAAAACTTTTGGCTTCAATGTTAAATCTGTGGCGCTCATAAGTTCATATTTAAATGACAGATTTCAGGCGGTTTGTTTTAATGGAGACATGTCTAGTTTCAAGCCTGTTGCTAATGGAGTGCCCCAAGGCTCAATTCTGGGTCCTCTCCTATTTATAATCTATATGAATGACCTGCCAGGCAATATTGAGGATGAGAGCACAACTTGTTATATGTATGCAGACGATGTATGTCTGAATTTCATAACTGACCCCAACATGAGAGATACTATTTTAAAGGAAAAAGTAGAACTGATGTCTGATTGGTGTAATGCTAATAAACTTGCTTTAAATATGAACAAAACACAGAAGTTATCTGTCTCATATGATAACTTCAATTCTGGACATAGTGTAAAATTTCTGGGCATCAATATACAAGATAATATGAAGTGGAAGTGTCATGTTGAATGCACTATCCCCAAGATTACAAGAAGCATCTTTATGTTGAAAAGACTTAAGGAAATAGTGTCTCAAAAAATCTTAGTAAATGTATACTATAGTTACGTGCATTCACACCTTTTATATGGAGCTCTATTATGGGCTAATTGTAGTGATTCCCATGCTATTTTTGTTTTACAAAAGAGAGCAATAAGAACTATGTGTAATGCTCCTCCTCTTACGCATTGCAAACCTCTTTTTGTAAGATTGGGTATCATGTGTTTGCCATGTATTTTTATTTTTCAATGTCTTTTATTTGTGAGGTCCAATTTGCTCTTATTTTCCAGTCATTCTGACGTTCATACGCACAATACAAGAAATAGATTGAACATTAGAAATGAATATTGTCGATACAAATCTAGTCATACAAGTTTTAGGGCATGTGCAATTAGATTTTATAATCATTTGCTGCTACACATTAGAGAGTTACCAGGCAGGCAATATAAACTTAGAATTAAGGATTTTTTAATAAAGAATTGTTTTTATGATAATAATGAGTTTTTTAGTTTTAATATGGAGCTGTTTTAGAATACTGATGTGATGATTTATTGTGATATTTTGTTATATAATTGTATGTAATTTTAATTATTATGTAATTGTTATGACGTGGCCTATACAATGTAATATTTGTCTTTGGCAATAAATGGTTTTTGATTTGATTTGATTTGATTTGATATCATCCATGAGCATGATGTATGAGTTGTACTCACTTTATTCCAAGTTCAATCTTGCAATGCAAATGCAATGATGTATTTTTGGGGGAATATCAGCTAAGAAAATATTGTGTGGTCTTGTCACCTGAAAAAAGAGCCTCACCCTACGAAAAAAACACAAATACAGAATTTTTTAGAGTTGGATGAATTGTTTTGGTTGAGGGGGTCACAGCCACACTTTATCCAACTCTGGATTTCCTGGAAGGAATTGCATTACGCACAGATTTATTTATTTATAGGCGATCTGGAGATCGACCGACAGCGCTCTGAGCGGAGGATCTTGCTCTAACTTAGTGAGTCAAAATCTGATCGCCATTAAATCGTGTGCTAAATTGTCTCACTTCAAATACGTTTTTTCAAAAAAATATATCTTAAGACTAACATACAAAAAATGCCCAAGAGCCGTAATATGTGTTGTGTATATGGGTGCAGTAATACCTATGAGAATACAGAAGGAAAAGTTGTTTCATTTTATTCATTTCCTGGTCGACCTTACAAAAAGGATAGACGGAAGAAATGGATCTCTAATGTTCGAAGGACTAAGTGTCCTTACACTTATTTACAAATTATTTTATGTTTAAAAGATTGCTGATTGATGAAAATTAGACGTTTTCTATGCACTTGTGTGATTGATATTTGTAATTAAAGAAATCAATCCTAATATCAACGTTGAGGTTATGTTTTTGTTGCAAATTATCAATTTATTGTAAGCAGAGGCGGATTTAGGCAGTTGCCACCTCTAGGCAGTTGACTTTTGATAAACAAAGTGGAAATTTTTTGACAAAAAGATTGTAAAACAACATTGATGCTAGTTTGTCTCATCACTTTTCCACGTATAATACCTTTGCACTCCTCCACATCAAAGACATGATTACTCTCTACAAGGTTCTTCCCTTCTTCTAGATTAGATTTCCTTAAAAAATCGTAATTGACTTCTTTAAATCCTGTTTTTATGATAATTTTCCCATGTTAGCCATTATAAACAATGCAACTAACTCACTACACTGCTGCCGATTTATGCCGCCCAGAGTTCGCGACGATCGATCTTTCAGCCAACTTCTGATCGCCTATATGTGTGGAGGGATCTGTGATAGTTAGTCATCGAATGATTAACATGGAGAGGCATACGCTATCTACTAGTGAAAACTAGAACTATATAAACTTGCGCGATTTCCAAGAGCAGTTCATCTGTTCATCGTTTTTGTATGGTAGCACAAACTTTAATTCTAGACAAATTTATTATTTAATAAATATATATTATTTACATTACTGTACCGTATCAGAGACGACACATGTAATTTTGTGATTTGTGATAAGATCATTTAATCTAGAAATATGTACCGTATTGAATTCACATGAATAACAACAATATTTTACAAAAAATGCTAAACTCTTTTTAGTAATAGTGAATAAAAAATAATAGTACTGTAATAAATTAAAGAATAGTTTTAATTTCTCTAATGTATGACTAAATTGAATAAAGTAAGATATTAAGCAAAATATTGTATAATGAACAACAATTCTCAGTACGGTAATTGATTGAAATATTAGAAATGTTTTTTATCACAAGAACTATTGACGAAATAATAGAAGCTCATTGGTATAGATTCATTACTTTCTACTAATTGTATGAATAATTAATTACTGTACTTTTTATTAATTATGTTTTATGATTATTGTGAGATATCAAATATAACTAATCCTTTTTGAATCTTTCATAAGTTCTAATAATGACTCCATACCATAATGAAATACCGCATTGAATAGCCTATCAATCATAAAAAAGGATCATATTCTATTGTATTTTCAATAAATAAATAGAAGAGTAATATTGATCCAGTATATAAGATTATTTGTCAATTTTACTGACAAAATATTCTTTGATGTTTTCCATGACGAAATACTTGATGAACAATCTAATATCAAAACTGACACTATATTTCTATTTACTATATGATTTTCACTCACTTATACTGGAGGGATGCATTTAGCTTTTAAAGAGAAGCTTCATCAGCCTCTGTGAAGGTTCTCTTAAAAGTGAAATGAATCCCTCCAGTATCCCCAGTGAGTGGAAATCATATATTAATAGAAATAAAGTTTCAGTTTTGATATTAGATTGACAACAGATTCGTTGATTTTTCTTACAGCTGAGCATGAAGACAAATTTATTTATAATCAGTTCATAATAGATTATTGTATGAAAATCCACTTTGAAGAAATAAGATTAAACACTATTCTATACAATCTAAGCACAAATCAAAAGAATTCTTGTAAATAGCTTACTATTTACATATTTTCTAGTCATTTAAATATTGAAAGCTACCGTATCATTTGCTTATAAAACCAGGTCCTTATTTTACAAATGGATGGACAGACTAGATATGTGCCCATCAGAGCAGGACGTCCAATTGCACTCTCTCATTCTCTTCTGTCTTTGTGGTATTATAAATAAAATAAATAAATGGGTAATAAATGTGGTAAATAAATTTTATTTCTGTTCTTCACAACCAGTAAAACACAGTGGTTGTGGACTGCTGACTATAGTTTATTTGCGCCCGGGCTACAGCTCATGGATGTACGGTAATTAAAAGTATATAATATTTTACTCAATGAGAAATTAGCTCAATTCTATTAAATTTGACGTATTTTTTTCCAATAAAATATTATAGCTTTGTTCTGGCAATATTTCAATACTAACAATATAGTGGCTGTCTGAAAATCGGGGGTTTTCTAGTGTTGGGAGATTCTTTGTCTCTCTATAGATCTATGCATCTATCAGAGCAAGATTAGAAGAAGAGTTTCATAATAGTGTATTTTCTGTTAAGTGGCCTACTTTAACCTTTTTACAGTATAATACAGTATAGAAATACGCATTTGTTGTGTATTTTTATAGCTGAGAGTTTTATGTGTACGACAATAATATCAGAATGAATAATATCTGTCTTATGCCATGCCATTATCATCTGCATCGAAACAAGCAATGCTCTTATCTCATTTGTAAATAGAATACAAAACAGTAGACATGACATGAACATGCGACGAAACACGAAATTATTTCATCATTCTACGACCGCTTTGCTAAACGAGGACACAAAACCGTGGAATTATGCTTTGCCCGGTAGGAGGCTAGTATGACGAGAGGAGGGATGAGCGTTGTCCCCTCTTTCTATTCTAACCCCACCATGACGCCACTCTACGCCGCTTGCAGAACAAAGTGTGAACTGAAGCCAGTCGTCTGAGTTGCTGACTGGGTAGCGCTATATCGAACGTTTGTCTGTGTTTGTGATTTTAGTGTTTAGCCACCATGTTTGACGTTTTCGGCTCCGTCAAGGGGCTGTTGAAGATAGACTCAGTTTGTATCGATAATAATGTTTTCCGTTTACATTACAAAGCGACAGTAGTAATATTAGTAGCTTTCTCTTTGTTGGTGACATCAAGACAGTACATTGGCGACCCGATCGACTGCATCGTCGATGAAATTCCTCCAAATGTTATGGATACATACTGTTGGATTTATTCGACGTTTACGATTCCGAATCGACTCGCTGGAACAATAGGTAAAGACATTATCCAGCCTGGTGTAGCTAGCCACGTTGAAGGTGAGGATGAAGTTAAATATCATAAATACTATCAGTGGGTATGCTTCGTTCTGTTCTTCCAAGCCATGTTGTTCTATGTTCCACGTTACCTTTGGAAAACGTGGGAAGGCGGTAGGATCAAGATGCTTGTCATGGATTTGAACTGCCCCGTTGTAAGTGAAGAATGTAAAACTGATCGTAAGAAATTATTAGTTGAATACTTTGCTCAGAACCTACGCACTCAAAATTTCTATGCATTCAGATTTTTCATTTGTGAAATATTGAATTTCATCAATGTAGTCGCACAAATTTACTTCATGGACGTCTTCCTAGATGGTGAATTCAGTACCTACGGTTCAGATGTTGTGAGATTTACAGAAATGGAGCCTGAAGAACGCGAGGATCCTATGTCTAGAGTGTTTCCGAAAGTGACCAAGTGCACATTCTTCAAGTATGGTCCTTCAGGATCTGTACAAAAATTCGACGGTCTATGTGTTCTACCACTGAATATTGTGAACGAGAAAATCTATGTTTTCCTGTGGTTCTGGTTTATCATCTTGACTGTCCTCACTGCAGTTTCACTTGTTTACCGTGCAGCAGTTGTGTTTGGCCCCAATATTCGTCTATATCTGCTTCGTGCTCGCTCAAGGCTGTCACCCCAGGAACAAATTGAAACGATAGCGAAGAAATGCCAGATCGGCGATTGGTTTGTATTGTATCAACTTGGTAAGAATATTGAACCTATCGTTTTCAAAGAATTAATTGCAGATTTAGCTAAGAAACTGGAAGGTAAAGAAACAGTTTGAAACTTATAATCGTGCCTTTATAACAAGTGAACAAGTCTTTTGTGTCTTGTTTAATCCAATTGTTTGGAAATTGTGTTCATTTAATGCCAGTTACTGGAGTTAGTCGATTTGGCAAATAACAGGTAAACTAATTCAATCTATTAATATTTTCTTATATATCTTCAAGTTAGGAAAACATAAACCTAACGTTAACTAAGTACCCGCATTCAAAACGTTCACATATTACTAGCCTACTTGGCAAGTAGGCCCTTTAATTGCAATAAAAATTCATTATCATCAACAATACCTGTAATTGAACTTGGCAACTGCCGGTATGCAAAGAGTTGCTGCCCTTTCTTTTGACATTGTTTTGATTTTGAAACAAGTACCGTACCATACTCATTATCGTACTGTCTATGTGATGAAATAAGACTGGTTTATGTGGGGATTGAAATGAAAATTTTAGTAGAATGATAAATTCTACATACTGACAGTGCTTCCAAAACGTTCATAGGTTATGTATTTTCGGGAGAAATCGTGTATTTTTATAAAGGCTTTGGTTTGTCTTATTGAGCTCTTGAATATGAGAATTCAAAATATGCTTCCCTTGTACATAATGTTTATGAAAAGTTATTTATAGCTAAATGGAAAATGATCAATATTTGTGATGACAGAATGACAGTGTCAATCATCTTTCCTCATAGCATAAATAAATTGTAGGTTAGGAACAAGGTTGTTTTTAATAATTTTCTTGAATTTATACTTTCTTATTCCTCAATGGAACAACCCTGCTCTACATCGATCCTCATGAATTCATGTACTGTATTTGAGAACAATTATTAACTTGAGTAACACTAATCGGTTACGTTAGTTGATTATTGATAGGCGCTCATTATCGTGTTGGAATATATTTTATTAGTCGCTTGAACGTATAATGTTTTTATTGTATCCTGCATTTTAAAGCATATATCTCACATTTAAAGAATTATCTGAATATACTATTTCGGAGTAGGGCAGAAATGCTTTGCTAATTACCAAAAAGGGGGGATTTTATTTCAGTAAACACCTGTGTTGGCTGAGTGGTTTGATTTTCGATTCAATATATTTTCAAATTTCATAGATGTTTTGAATTTTCAGTAAAGCCCTGCTCAAGATTAAATTTGTAATAATAGCCATCTAGCTCAATTTTTAAGACGAGTGCACAAAAATTTGAACTTAAAGCAATATTTTGGAAATCCTATTTGATATTCAACTTGTATTTATGGATGTAATACCCATAGCATACCCATTCAAGTTGATTGTTTGAGAGTGTGCATGTATTGAATTGAATGCTTGAGGGTGCGTGATACTGATGAAGGTGTTAGATTGTGTGTATTTTAATTTAGACTTATGAAAATATTGTGATCATAGATTATTTAGTTTAAATTGAATTGAATGATTATCTAATATATATATATATATTTAATTGTAATGTATAAATTAATTTCGTCAACTAGAAATTCACAATTGATTTGGCTTTCCCAATTTACTGCAGCTATTCATTAGTGATATTGTTTAACTATAGGTTTTCTCCCATACATGGTAATAGCAGTAAAGCAAGATTATTTATCTGTAATCAATCTCTCCTATGCCATAACTTAGTAACTATTATGACATTTCTTTGCCATGTGAGCATGTGGGGTAATCTGATATTCCATATTTCTTGAATGTAGATCATTTCAATACTGTAGCTATGAATCATGATGTAGTAATATTCTTCCCAGTTCAGGTAACGCGTTTTAATTATTAAATACTGTACTTTTTTTGGCACATAAGTTGCAGTCATCTATGACGAAAAAATGAGTCATATTCAGGTTTCACAGTCCTTATTTTATTAACATAATTTTTATGATTAATTTATTTTCTCATATTGTTAATTATTCAGGCAAAACGCCAATAGTTATTTGTTAAATTATTTAAAAATGCCTTTCAACTAGTTAGATAGTTTTGGTTGTTTACTTTCTTCGATTCCTTGTGACAAGTGAAGTCTATAGGTAGGATTTGTTAATTAAAAAAAAAATAATTGACCTTGTATAAAAGGATATTGTTGATGGTCGATTTTGTATATAGATTTATGGAATTGAGTGCCTTAAAATGTAATTACTTCTTTGGCATGGAGGGGGGAGGGGGGTTTGCACAATCTGGTTCTCATAATTTATTCTAAACGAAGTTCTAACTCTATGCATTCCTAATTGGGACCAAACCCTATCTAATTGATGCACTTTTCAAAATTCTTGACAGATTTGAATCATTCCAATATTTTATAATGTCTCATGCCCCCTATAGTTTTAACATTGATCCAGCTGTTTTTTGGGGGCAGAATTGTTTAATGTTATTTTATTTGAATAGTTCGTTTCCTTAAGCTTCAAAATTATTTTTATAGGTTTCCAACGCCCATTTTTTCAATATCAACCTAGAATAGAACCTAAAATTTTGATTAAAAGTGTTAGATTACCTATCTTTGGCTTAAATATTCTATGGTTACTGGGTTTTAAGAAAATCTTCATTTTTAGCTTCATTAAGGCAGCACTGATCTCAAAATTGAAGAACTTCTTATTTTCTTCTATATTTTAAGTACTGCATCCCTGTAATTGGCAGCTAAAATTCAAGTATTACTACAATTTTATTCTGCTATACATTCACCCACTACTTTTCTACTCTTAAATTCAATGCTCGAAACTATTGCATTCCGCCATATTTTAAGCTATAATGCCCATAATCTTAATATTCAATTAAAAAAATACAATTTTCAAGATGTTTGATTGTTTATTCTGTTAAAAGGTTGTATAAGTTGAATCATATCTGAATCAAGTTAGGAACCTCTCAATTCGCCAACCTAAAATTCCTAATAACATCTTAGTTATTCTATATTTATTAATGGTAATAATCTAAAAATCCCTACTCGAGAAATGATAATGCATGAGAAAATGTTTCTTAAATACTTGGAAAATAAAATCTGGGATATATATAGACATTGGTAGCAATAATATTCTTTGACAGTCAAGTTTTTTGAAAGATGCATCTTATTCCAGTAAAGTATTGTTCATATCAAACTTGAGTTGTTTTATATAACTGCCAACTTGTTTTTTGAATGTACATTCCTTTTGTAGGCCTGTTTGACAGATTATATTTATATATATACTGTATAATGTGGCACTATTCCATTTTTGAAGATTTTTATATAAATATTTATAAATTTGTACAAAAAATTTATGAAGGAAAGTACCTTTCAATCTTTTGTAAAATATACATTATATACAATAAATTTACATTGCTTATTGATTTTGTCATAAATTTATTCACTCCAAGAATTCTTCATTCGTATTCTTTAATTTTCAATACATCTCATCTGCCAGTTTTAAATGTTATATCTGTATCACAGTATAATTTGATCATTTAAGAATTTTTTCTTATTCATTTAGATTTAAAATTACTCCTAAATTGTTCCAAATGTATGGATTGGTGTATTATTAAGTGCTG
Organism: Conomelus anceps; assembly: GCA_948455865.1. Lineage (NCBI taxonomy): Eukaryota > Metazoa > Arthropoda > Insecta > Hemiptera > Delphacidae > Conomelus > Conomelus anceps. Next base: position 47,678,254 of record OX418223.1, on the reverse strand, counting down.
TTCTTCCTTTTATGTGCCGGTTTGTTAATAATATTATTTTACTTATAACTAAATCAGAACGTTTCTCAGGATCATTTTAATCAAGTGGTTGTGGATAATTTTACATACTTTGATTTATAAAAGCTATTATATTTGTGTTTTTTTTTTTCAATGAAACATTTATTGCTCATGGCAGTATTATATGATTTCATTATTTTTCCACACATATTATAGAGATTTTTAATTCGAGTCATTTCTAAAAATACAATGTCAGTTTAGTAAAAACGGTTTTAAATTATTAGTAATTTTTTATTCAATTTCCAAGAAACCATACATTTTTGACAAGTTTGGTGTTATTTTATTTCTAAAACTATTTTTTGTAACTAGAAAATAGTTTTACAAGTTAGGTAGAAGTACAGTCCAAACAAACCAATTCTGGACTTCTATGTTTATTTCTTACTGAGTGATATTTGTAAATATGATGGACTTTTGAAATAACTTTTTTATATAATACAAATATGCATTTTTTACGCATTCATCATACAAACATTAAAAGTCTTTGTCTTATATGAAATGTATTGTGTATTCAAGCAAGTCTATTTTATTAACAAATGCTCAATGTAGAATATTTATCAAATTTTTAACAATGATTGAGCAATACAAATATTGTATCTATTAAAGCTTTGGCATTATTTTTTAATGGGAAAAATAGAGGTGATCGAATAAAACTTTGACATTGCTTTAAATTAAATACTTATTTTCTTAAATGTACTGGAAATATACTTCTAGATTAAAGAAATTACTGGCCATACCTGCATGAATTACCAGGAGGTTATTCACAAATTCAAATCTAAGGTTATTTATTGCTCTATCAAACTTCAATCATTTATTGCTTTCTTATAAACTATATTCGAATGTGGAAAAATATGAACAATTTGAACCCTTTCAAAAACGATTTATTATGGGCAATATGATAATTTTAGTTTGTAGAAGATAATTGAGTGCTTTTAGAACACTACCGATGGTTCGGAACCCACCTAAAACTTTAGGTCCAAGTCATCAATCACCATCATCCAATTCATTATCCACGCACAGGTCTCAGACCTATGTGGACTTCATCCTCCGAATTGCATTGATTTCATCAATAAATTTTAGAATTTAACAAGTAACGAATTTATTAACACTTAATACCTACTTTCTCAATCATTGAGTGGAAATGATCATATTAGACATAATTGAAATGTAGGATACTACTGTATTATGTTCATTCCTTAAATATTTTTCATGGGAATGAATATAAGAGCTACCAACATTTTAATAGTGTTTATTTTGGTAATTTCCATGAATAGCTTAGAAAGTATTGAATTAGTCATTATTTTAACAGTAATATCATTGCTAATGGATTACTTGTTGAATGTTAGAATTTATTGTCAAATAGTATATCCCAACAAAATGTTATCATCATTTGTAACAATTTGATGGAATTGTCAACTCTCAAACTGAGAACTAATTACAACACAAACTAAGAACACAGTTTGTCTTCAACAAATAAAACTATATTGAGATTTCTTGAAATATATTGTAACAAACGTTCAAGTTTTAATAAAATGTTATAAGTATAGTTCATCAGAAAGGGTATTTTTCACTATACCTCCGCATTTATCAAAAATTGTCATTGAACAGTAGATTCCCAACCTAACCTAACCGGATTTTAGGTTAGGTTAGGAATCTACTGTTCAATGTCAATTTTTAAGAAATGCGGGGCTATAGTGCAAAAGACCCCATCAGAAATCAGCACAGCGTTTGTTGCTTGTATTGTGATAGAACGTTTATTTGTAATGGATTTTCACATTTATATTAGTACCGTGCTGTACTAAGATATAGAGAGAAGATATACAAAGAAAAATAAGTTTTGAATTTGGACACTGTTGTTCTATTGTAGCTGTGGGGGGGGGGGTCACAAATGGGATTTTGTTGACCTCTTTGGCAATATTTCCTCTACTTCCCCCGTAAATTTCCAATTTGGGCCCTGGGTCCATGCATATGACAGTTATACCTTACTGCATAAATATAATGAAATTGTTTTATGACGTAAAACCCTCAATCTGGTGTTCATAAGATTTAGGACTACATTTTTTGAGTTAGACGAAGGTGGTTAATGTAGGTTCATTTTCTTTCCCACATAATGGAACCAAAGTTTGAAACTGATTTACTTTAAAATGTAGAATGTAAACATTCATATTGTGAGTGATGTTTCATCAATTCAGCTACCTGTCTTGAGAAGAGCAACAGCTGAGCCTCATTGAGCACCTATGATAGGATGCACCACACGAGTGCGAAACAACCATCACACAAAATTTGTTTGTTTTTATTCAACATTGATGTAAAACAGTTTCTACCTTTAGTTTTATTGAACAAGTTTAGTAAATCGCTCATTCTCTTTGTGTTTTATATTTTATACCATCACTCTGGCTGTTGTGTCAGTTATATAGGTAACTTCATTTCCATTAGTATGGATGTTAATTTTTATCATGTAATTTCCATTTTCAACTATAAAAGTAGCAATTCAGATCGAATTGAAAGTTTTCAATCAGATAAAGCTGCGTTCTCGTAGGTCCTGTTTGTAACGGTGACCGATTAGATTGGCCAGCAAACATACACTGTTCTCTGCTGTAAAATCACTTGCGGGTGGTTCGGAACCCACCTAAAACTGTAGGTTCAACTCATTACCCACGCACAGGTCTCAGACCTGTGGGCTTCGTCCTCAAAAAAAATTATAAAACTTAATTTAGCTCCTCTTGTTCGATATTAAATAAGGAAGCTATCCTTATCACACATCAACTTACATAGAAATCGTTTTCTGTTATGCTGTTTTCTCTTCATTGAGACTTTATATCCACAGCTTAGAATGATTGCACAGTGGAGCATCCGATTGTCGATGATAATCGCCATCGCAAAATCAAATACATGCTGTGAAATAGTATATGACAGATTGGAGCAGTATGAATACCCAAATTCATCAACATTTGTTTAATTTTGCGATGGTGCTTATCAAATAGCATTGGATGCTCCATCTTCTACTACAAGTCGAGATCTGGAGACACTATGTTTTAGAATTTATGTAGTTCACATAAGTGAATTTACTTATGAGATTGAGATCATGCTCTAAATAGCTGGTTTATATGTTATCTTGCTTTACAGTGTTTTCATCTTTTTCTTAGCAATTTGCATAATAGTTAGCTTCTCCTTCATTAAAATAGATTCATCATTTTGTTTTCTTTTGTTACATTTGCAAAATAATAAGTACCAAATACTGACAATGTCACTAGGCATGTGTTATAAACGAAACGTCAAGTATGATTCATATTTGAAGTAACTTTATGCAAATTTTTCTGCATTTTTAAACTTCCATTTCTCAAACAATTCATAGCAATATTAGCTAGCTAACTATGCATCATAATTATTTGCAAAAAACATTTCCCATAGAAATCCGTATCCAACATAATTAAATTCTTTTTATGTTTTAATAATGATAATTTTAAAATGTTATACAACTTTTCTGAAATTAAATTAAAGTATGAGGTGAAACTGAACAGTAGACACCAGATTGTTCTTGGATGTCTTGTTCCATAACGATCTGCGTTGTTAATACAGTATTGACTTTTTATTGTACGTTTAATGACTTGCAGTCAATTTCAATTGTGAATAAGTTTAATAAAGTGAGTAGAAATATTATGTTTCCCCAATTGAAATTGACTGTAAGTCGTTAAATTTACAATAAAAAGTTAATATTAGATTGTTGTTACACAAACTTTAATAACTTGAAAAGCATAACTCAGTGGAAAAGTATTCCACTTTTGATGATTGCAAATCATGATGATAGATAAGTTGGATCATGTAGGAAATTTAAACATTTCGTAATCTTGAAATATTTTTTAAACCAACAAACTCGAGTTTCGTAGCTTATGACATCATCCTCAATGTATTGAAACTGTTGAAATACAATTCCAGTAATATTGATATTCTATGGAGAATACATTCAGAAAGGGCACCAGGAAAATCCCATTATTGCACTCAAATAATAAATAATATTAGTGTATTAACTTAGTTGATTTTTTATAAATTGGTTTACATTTATCAAAATACGTTTCACATGATTGAAGTGCTCACAATATTCATGAAGGCAATGAATTCAATAAAATATCATTTACCCGGTGGTTTGGAACCCATCTAAATAATAGCTCTACCATGTTCCCCATAACATGACTCAAACAGCGAGGTGGAACTACCCGTACGGTTCTCCCCACCATTAAAAGCCATAGGTAGGGTTTTAAAAATATGCCGTTGAAGATTTCCCTTGTCCAAATATTTCAATCTATAAATAACTACTTTTTAAAAAATATTCGGCAATTCCATTTTCAACAATTTTTATTTATTAACACTAAGCTTCGAGCTCATGGTTTGTTGTTTGTAAGCATAAAGTTAGTCTACTAACTTTCCATAAACACAATTGAGTGATTAGTAATTATTCTTATTTTAGAAAAAAAAAATCTTTTTTTTTGTAGTCAATCTGGACTTTTATTTAAAATATGAGGTAAAATTGAACAATGAAAATGATCTAACAGCATAATTATGAAAACAAAATATTTTATTTCAAATCCCTGAATCAGCACGGTATGAAGTAGCCTACCACATAATAATTTTCTTCTTATAAAATTGAATAAAAATGTTTTTTTTAGAAGTGTCAATTTTTACTGTACTTGCAATCATGGAGTCATTTCGCTTCTAAAGATTACCAGGCTGATGAAGCTTCTCTTTAGAAGCTAAATGCATCCCTCCAGTATACAGAAGGGATGCATTTAGCTTCTAAAGAGAAGCTTCATCAGCCTGGCAATCTTTGATTGATTAATGATTAAAAATCATTATTCAAATACAGTGTCAGTTTTGATATTAAATTAACGTAATATATTCATTAAATTAAGTTGAAAACTGTATTACTTATAAAATAAATAATGAAAGTGGATAGAAATAAACTACTACACGATTATCGTACAGTAAACTATCGGTACATGTCCATGTTGAATACGGTATTATATTTATGGAAGTGAATGGAAATATGAGAATGGGAATAAATAGTGTGGACTTGAAACAGACAGTCTCTAGCCTGTCCTATATCCTGTACTAAATCTTGAGTTTTGGGTTATTTCTGGTCAAATCAGAAGTAGGCATTCAATGCAGGTAACTGATTTTGTGTTCTGGCTGAATGCATTGACAGCTTTCTCTGTAATTTTCATCAATAACAAGAATCTAGTCACCTTGGTTTCCGGAAATTTCCAGGTGAACGATCACCAGGTCATCCACCCTTCTGCTATTAATATCATTATATCGACAGCTCTTGCCTCAAACTTGAGAAATTGATGATCTAATAGTTCTGGTATTGGGAATTAGTGTGATATCGAGATTTTAGTGCTGTGTCATAGTCGTAGGCCGAGCTCAAATAGAAAAGCGACTAAGGGAGGAGAATCAGGGGGATAGATCCCCCCCCCAGAGACCCAGCAACAAAAAAATGGAATTTTAATAAGCCCAGAAAAACAATAATTTTTGACAAAAATAAAAAAAGACGTCTTGAATCGCTGAAAATGTGGCATTAGAGGGATTATTTTCAAAAACTTTCTAGGGAGTTCACTGGACCCCCCTTTTGAATGAACAAGCTACATAAACACTTGAATTACTGTAAGAAACCCCTCCGTTTTTTAAAAGGCATTTTTAACTACTGTTCTGTACCACAATCAGTTCAGGTGAGGGTTCAAAAATAGAAATCGTTTTAAGTGGGCCTGCTTTAAAGTTTGGCTTTTTGAACAAAACATTTTTAGCATGAGAGTTCGGATCTCCCACTGACAATGATGCAAAAACTAGATGAAAATTTGAAGCACGGGTTGGAATAATTTTAGAATAGATGAATTTGTGTCTAGAATCACCTAAAATAATGTTATTTTAAAGGGATTATTTTTCAAAAATTTCCCGAGGGAGTAGGCCTACCCCGAGACCCCTTTTGATTGTACTACACATTAATAGAGCCTTGAGGTATTGTTAGAGAACCCTTCCTTCTCTTATGGTGTAGGCTACTATATAGTGCCTGGACCCTATACCCCCCCCCCCCCCCCCCCTGTAACATCATTGGTCCCCTCCCCCCAGACTGACCCACCAGTTATGCCACTGAATAGCAAAGGATAAAATAACAAGGATAGAATAACAAGGATAAAATTGTATTAATCCCTGGATTTTTTTGTTCAAAACCAGTCCAAATTTCTTAAAAAGGAATGAATACTGACTATTCTATTTCACGTTTCATTAAAATATTGTTCTAGTTTTATTCAAGACGGATAGAAAAGTGCCGAATGTCTACTGAGTTTGCTATTAAAATGCTTACCGTGATCAGTTTTTTCAGTCAATAGAGATGGTAACCGTAATTCGAAAAAGAATATGGAATAACTTGTCCACGTCTGTAGAAAATATCCATTGTAACTGTTTCCAAATCAAATGAATTATTTATTCTCTTCCTTACATTACATTCACATTGAAATTCACTTCATTTCTAAACAGACTTGCAAATAATGAATACAATACTGTAGTAATAATGTAATAAATATTAGTGTAAACATAATTATACGGTGAGCCTACCTTGTACGATATAAAAACTAGAATAAGTGTAATGCTTGTTCACTATAGCAGTGAGTTGACAATGGTATATTTGTGCTGTGTAAAAGAATGAGAAGCTCTCGATGACCCGAATTGTAAAAGGATGACATTTCAAACCCTCTTTATGAGAAATCATAAATCCTCTTTATGAGAACATAGAATGAGAAAAACACAAGAAAATTCTAGATGAGGGAAAAGTAAGAACAATAAAATAATTACAATAAAAAATTAGGGGCAAAAGCCCCTAAAGAAAAACACTAATACATAAAACAAACCATTATAATGTAAACAAAACAAAACATGTTTAGAACATAAATGTCTGTCTAATTTTAGATTATACTATCGCAAGTAACCCACATGTCAATATTCTGCATTGACTTGAAGATATAAAGGACGATCACATGTATTGACGTTATTGACTTCCAATGCTATTATGGAGAACATTTTACGTTATATCTAATTTTATGTTGACGTTTTGGAAATTCCAATAGTATTCCTGTCATCACCGAATAGATACCTATAATTTAAGCCCTCTCCCATATTTCTACGACTTGCCAAACGCCCACAATTTTGACGCAAAAAATCGCCTTAAATCGCCTTGAAATTGAATATATGACGATGATAACCGGATACATTTCTAAATGTCTTTCCATCTGTTACTAAAAAAAAAAAAACACTTCACCAACTCTACAATTAACATTAAATTGTAAATGATTTAATGTTTACTTATTGGAATCATATTCTACTTACAATAGACAATATAATTGACAATTTATTGTATTCTGGCAAGTGTGATAAAGTGCTTTTAAAGATTTATAGAAGCGCTATCTGCAACACCAATAATTCATATACAACTTTATATAAACATATCGCTTTTCTATCAATGATTTTTTGGGGATCATTTTGACATTTTTATCTTTGTAGGATGCATCATCATAATTTTAGGAGGATTTCTTGAAGAATGAATTTATAAACTGTCATGACACACAGATGGACGAACTAGTGTCGAGTGATAAGCTTTATCTACAACTGGAATTATTTCTAAATACAGTAATCTGTAATTTAAACAGTTAAACAGTAATTATGTTCAGTCTGAAATTCTTAATTCAGGTCAATTCTATTGACTTTCTCATTCATCGAGATATTTGAAACTAGACAAAAGTCTTTTCAAATTAGAAATTACTAACAGTTCTAAAGTGGAACATGTGAAATTCTATAATAAAAAAAAATTATTGAATGACTCTTAACAGTTCTACAATTACTACAAACAAACATAGAACAATGCGTTTCTTGGCTTATTTTAAGTAAACCAAGAAAAAATAACAGTAGTTCTGAAGAAATTCGGACGAGTACTGGAGACCAGACTCTGTAAAATCACTTCCTGGTGGTTCGGAACCCACCTAAAACTGTAGGTCTACCTCATCAATCACCATCATCCAATTCATTACCCACGCACAGGTCTCAGACCTATGTGGGCTTCATCATCTGAAAAAAATGTATACCTACTTTAAAAAAGGGAAATTGTTCAGAGTTCAAAAACATTCGTTTTACTGTTATGGTCTGACGAGATGATCCCTGGTTTTTGGTGCGGGAGCGAGCGGCGGTAGTAGGAAGCCAACTGCGCATGCTCTATTCATGCTTTACTCCTATTTTGAAAACAACGGCCAGAGACAAAAAGGTTTTCTGCGCTTCAGCCAGCTTCAAGTAGATTAGTTGTGTCTAGTCAATGTCATTGCAATGCACAGTAGCAGAAGTTGGAGCAGTAGCAGTTGGAGGAGAAGGGGAAAAATCGGCAAGGGATCAACTCGTTAGACCTCAACTGTACATCCCAGATCACACTTAGGAGCGGTCCCAGCTCGGGAGACTTTGGGGGGGTCACAGATATGTTCTGTTGAGCTTTTTTACGAGATTGACCCTCCTTTCTACCCCTTCTCCAGTAAATTTCCGATTTTGGGGGTTCATGACCCCCCCTCCTGGGACCGCCCTTGATTCCACTGGGTAGTGATGATGATTTGAGATTGCAAAATTATCAAATTAATTAAAAATAATTTATTTGTCACACAATTAAATGAAAATCAACCAAGGGTAGATTAAATTTGTTAAAATTTGTTGTAGAGGCACTAAAACTACACGAATAACATAATTAACATTCTTCAAGTACCAGGAAAGTATTTTTCTTGGTAATTTTCGAAATTTCTTCAGTTTTTACTGTGAACGTTTGTTTTTAAACTTCATTAGGTGAGAATGTTCGGGTTCTTATTCACATTGTACATGTGGCCATATTCATCATCTGTAAATTTTATTTTGTTGCTAAACTCGCAACAACGAACTATGACTATGACGGTATGACGCAATCAACTAATCACATCTTACAACACTGCAGAGAAAAATTTATATTGAAAACTAGTATAACAAGCATTTCAACTATTTTCACATTAACATCAAGCTCAAGGGATTGGAAAACCCAAGCTTAAAATCATGTTTTAATAAACTTTATTACACCATAAAACTCAATATGGCTACTTAACTATAGCGATCAAGAAAAAAATATGACGATTATTGGCTGAAAGGGCAAAATCATTACCTCTTTTTATAGTGAACTCTTTTCTCCTTTGTTTCTATTGGTGTACATGTAAATCATTTATTCTATCTTTCTTTTTGAGGATGAAGCCCACAGAGGTCTGATATCTGTGCGTGTACCTGTCCCGGTGGTTCGGAGCCCACCTAAAACCGTAGACCCAGCTCATCAATCACCATCATCCAACTCATTAGTCTACCCACGCACAGGTCTCAGACCAATGTGGTCAAATGCTTCATCCTCCATAAAAGAATTTAAAAAAAATGAGTTGGATCATGGTGGCTGATGAGTTGCATCAACAGTTTTAGGTGAGTTCCGAACTGCCAATAAGTGAACAGCAGAGAACAGTATTTTTTGCTGGCCGATCCAGTCTGTTACCCTTACTAATAGGGCCCAGGAGTTCGTACCTGATCTTTATCTGACTGAACAGATACTTGCTACGGTTCACTACTATTACTTCCCGACCGAAATACAGTCAATATTTTAATGTTTTGTCCAGTGAAATTCGAAAGCGAACTAAGACATAAAAAGAAAAATAATGATATAACAATAATAATAATAAATAGACATGATAATACATAGATATAAAAAATTATAAACAATAATAGAATATACACAGAAAAATGATCTATGTTAATGACGATTATGAACTCGCATACAGAAGAGCACTTCATTTTGTGACGGAGTATGTAAATGTATTCTCTGTTTGCTGAAGATGGGACTAAGATCCTGAAACGCGTCTGATACTTATTATAAAAATAAGTGCTGTTGTAAACGCAAGATTACAATCGCCATTAATATCGAAAAACATCGTTTTCCATTTTCGAGGAAAGGTGTAAGGCTGCGCCCTAACTTCGGCCTCTTAGGTATAAAAAAAGGCAGTCATTCTATTTTCAGTTCTATTTTCTATTCTATTTTCCACTCTTATTGTCTATTTTATTTTCTATTCTATCAATAGTACCAACAGTTCATGTAAATAAAAATGTAATGATGAAAACCACTGAAGAAATTTTTTTTTTCGAGGATGAAGCCCACATAGGTCTGAGACCTGTGCGTGGGTAATGAGTTGGATGATGGTGATTGATGAGTTGGACCTACAGTTATAGGTGGGTTCCGAACCACCGGGAAGTGATTTTACAGCAGAGAACAGTGTCTTTTTTGCTGGCCAATCTAATCGGTCACCGTTGCAAAGAGGACCTACGAGAACGCAGCTTAATCAGATACCTGCTACGGCTCGCGGCTATCACTTTCCTGATTTATTAATAAAAAATTAGAAAAGTGAATTATAGAAAAATTAATAATTGTGTTATTTTAAAATGCTTAGAAACAACAAATTATAGTCATCCTCATTTGCATTTTTGTTGTATCCTCAAGGGCGGGTCCCAGGGAGGGTCATGCCCCCCCCCAAATCGGAAATCTACTAGAGAAGGGGGCAGTAAGGAGGGGCAATCTCTCAAAAAAGGAACCCTTTTATGACCTCCCCCCCCCCACAAATTCCTGGGACCGCTCCTGAGTATGCTCGCATTTTTCTTTAACTTTTTCTTTTATTTTATTGTGTTTCTTCAAAAAATAAATCATGAGATTAGAAGCTAATGGATGTTGAAATCAAACAATTTTCATGGCAGAGAATCGTTTATTCAGTCATACATTGATCCGAAGTGTTTGATGAAACTGGTTGAAGAAGTTGTACCAGTACAAAATAAAAAGAAAATAGACGCTAATTTGCATTCATTTGCTCATGCGAAGAATATCCTTGTTGAAGACATAAATAAATGCAATCAACAGCGAACAAACTAGAAAGTATGAAGGTCATCATTTTTTAGGTAGCTACCTCGTGCAGAGTTAGCTGGAATACATCTGTCAGACATGTGAGAGCGTAGATCATTCTGAAATAATGAGTTTGATTATTTATAAAAGTTCTCTGCATGCATATATGATCAAATAAGTTGTCTGACATTCATAAATTCAAATGACTGTCATAGATTCATCACTTATATCCTACGTACTAGCACAATAATAATAATTATTTCGTTGATTATTATACTTTTCGTTGAAAGGTATACAATGAATGAAAATTTGCAAATTATACTCAATAGGCTATCGCTCACATCCATGTGGGTGGGCATAACTAATTACAAATGTTCAAAAGAATTAATTTTTCTTCTTTTTTTCGAAGGATGAAGCCCACATAGGTCTGAGACCTGTGCGTGGGTAATGAATTGGATGATGGTAATTGATGAGTTGGACCTACAGTTTTAGGTGGTTCCGAACCACCGGGAAGTAATTTTACAGCAGAGAACAGAGTCTTTTTTGCTGGCCAATCCAATCGGTCACCCTTACAAAGAGCGCCCAGGAGTTTCGTAGCTTATCTGTTTACCCGGTCTTAGAGACATTGTATCATATGGAAGAATTTACACTTACCCGATTTTTTAAACCATAATATAATGTAACATAATAAATTCTGGGTATGTGTGAAACAAGCCTTAGAGCCGCTTCAATTTATTGAACGACTGAAAAACCGGACATCACTTTCATTTATCACATGAAGTTTCAATGCTTTGACAATAAAATGTAGTAACTTGTTTGGTGAATTTAACAACTTGCAGACTTGCAGTCAATTTTTAAGATGAGATTCCATAACTCGAAAACTTTTGGCCTAGAGAGTGGGTAAAATATTATTTATTCTTAATTAAAAATTGGCTGCAAGTCGTTCAATTCACCAATAAAGTTAATATTAACAACGCAGTTCGTCATGGAACAAGAAGTCCAGGAATAAAATGTAGTTGAAACAATTTAATAGTTTTTTCATAATTTTGTTGTAAACCTCCTATACAGCTTTTCTTTTTAATTGGAGGATGAAGCCGGCATAGGTCTGAGTCCTGTGTGTGGGCAATGAGCTGGATGATCGTGATTGATGAGTTGAAGCTACAGTTTCAGGTGGGTTCCGAAACCTACTGATAGTGATTATACAGAAGAGAACAGTTTTTTCTTTGGCCAAGTCAAACGGTTACCCTTTCAAGTGTAGCCTAAGCGCTAGTGTCTTATCGTAACTGACTGACCAGTTGAGTCAATTTAATGCTATTCCTTCTTAGAAAAACCAAAAAATAAGCTTTTTTATTGATTTTCCAATATATTTTAATATAATGATTGAATATTCCGAATGAGCCAGTATAATCCTGGGAAGTGATGATAGCCGTGAACCTTAGCAGGTATCTGTTCAATTAGATACAGAAAGCTACGAACTCTTGGACCCTCTTTGTAAGGGTGTTCGATGGATTGGCTAACAAAAAAGACTCTTTTCTCTGCTGTAAAATCACTTCCCGGTGGTTCGGAACCCACCTAAAACTGTAGGTCCAACTCATCAATCACCATCATCCAATTCATTACTCACGTACAGGTCTCAGACCTATGTAGGCTTCATCGTCAAATAAAAAAAATAATAATAATTGAAGGTGCATGAGCGCATTGTTCGTATAGGCCCAATGTTATCAAATAGTGCAGTCAGTTGCAAGTAACGTTAACTTTCCGCAATTTAGACCTCGTAATAAATTGGTCCTTGAACAAATAAATTGCGAAGGGGACACACACATACACACAGAAAGACAATGTGGTGTGGAAAACTAGAGAAAGATAAAAGAGGGAGAATGAGTGAGTAATTGTGTTAGTGAGAGTGAGAGAAAGCGAAAGAGTGAGTGGGTGAAGGACAGAAGAGACACTCACACGTACAAACACTCGATTCACCTTGACAATGGATTTAATCTGCGAGAACAGACCCCATAGTTTCAATAAATTAGTCAATATTTCATGCAATTTCGCATTAAGTTACTCGCTTTTATTACGTAATAGTGGTAGAAATTGTGAAAATCATTTGAGAAGTGAAAAGATAATTGAAATTACTTAAAAATCATCTATTACTGGTATTATCAATAGTCGAAAAAAATGTAGGGAATCATAGTGGAAAATGTTACAGACATTGTGGATTATCATAGTGGAAAATGTTACAGATATTGTGGATTAAATTGTTGTGAATTTAATTATATTAATCGAACTCAGTTAAAATTCACGATTTTTATTGCTCTGTATGAAACTACGTATCAAACTCCGTATGATTTTTTGTACCATCACTTCTTAGTATTGGTACTATTGGTGGAAGTGATATTGTGGGGGATATTCCTTACCAATAATGGATAATACAGATGTTCACAAAACTAAAATGATTAACACACGAGGTACTAAAGATTCGACTGTCACGTTAATTCAAAATAAATCTTGCATATAGAGTACCCAGAGGAATACTATTGGTTCTTGGACTGGGAGCCAAGCATACTGTCAAATATTAGACATGCTATCTTAGTATGAAGTAATTCATCAAAACAAAACCTTGATAGGGTGTTTAAGATCCAAAAGAATGCGGTTAGGTGTATATAAAGAGTAAATAGATAAGATTCATCTAGGCCGTTGTTCAAGAGACTTGGTCTCCTAACTGTACCCTGCTTATATGTGTATGAAGCTACTTTATATGTAAAAAAGAGTGATATTAACCAAAATCTTGACGTACACGATTATAAGACAAGAAGCCGAGGAGATTATCACTTGGTGCGTCACAATAGTAGCTTATTCAAGCAGAAACCTAGTTATATTGGTAGGAAACTCTACAACAAGCTAGGCTACCGCAGTTTTTAAAGTCTTGAAAATATAGAAATATTTATAAACAATTGAAAAAATATTTAGTTGATAAAGCTTTTTATAGTGTTCCTTCATATCAAAATTAAGCCTCACTTCAACTAATTTTGATATAGTAATTATGGTATCTAGTTTATAACATTGTTGATCTGACTTGTCTTATACTCCTTAACTGGAGTCTCCAAGACGTAATCCAAAAAAATACATAAATAAAATACCTTTTCTGTGTAATCTTATTACTCTCGCATAGATCTCAGATCAATGGCGTAACTAAAGGGCCAGTCAGCTGGGGGGGGGGGGGGGGAATAACCAATGATGTTATGGGGGGGGTAGATCTCCAGGCACTCGTATAGTAAGTACACCATGCGAGGAGAAGGAGGGGGTACGATCAATAATTCAGGACTATAATGCATAGTTTATTCAAAAAGAAGAGTGGGAAGGGGTATTTTTTTTTTTTAAATAATCCATTTGAAACCACACCCAAATTTTGTGTCAAATTTTCATCTAGTCTTTGCATCACTGTCAGTGGGAGATACAAACTCTCGTGCTAAAAATGTACGGGTCAAATAGCCAAACTTCAAAGCAGGCCTACTTAAAACTATTTTCACTCTGCTATTTTCGATCCCCCACCTCACCTGATTGGGGTACAGTATAGTACCGTATTTAAAAATGTATTTTAAAAGGAGAATGACGAGTTTTCTAACAGTAGTTCAAGACGATGTAGTTGGTTCATTCAAAAAGGTGGTCAGGAGTGCTCCCCGTAAATTTTTTTTAAAATAATCCCTCTGAAACAACATTTTCAGTTATCCATAACGGTTTTTTTACACTTTTGTAAAAATTATTGTCACGCAAGACTTCTTAAAATTTCAACATTTATTCTGGTTCTTTTATTTTTTTATAATCCCTCTAACACCACATTTTCAGCTATTCAAACCGTCTTTTTTAACTCTTTTTTCAAAAACTATTGTCTCTCAAGGCTTCTTAAATTCCAAAATTTCTTTTGTTTCTGGATCTCTGCGGTGGATCTATTTCCCTAATCCCCCCCGATAGTTACGCCACTGTCTCAGATTCATGTAGGTATCATCTGCAAAAAAGTGATTGATGAATTTAACCTTAGGAGCTATCAGATGGTTTAGCTATCAGCTACCAAGCTATCTCTATTTCTGTGATCTGCACCCAAATTCAAAAGCTAGTACAGTAGTTAGGAAGCTCGCTTCATGTTATCAATCCTTTAGAAAACTTAGAAGGTTGATGATGTTTTTCAGAAGATTCTTTGTGCCTATCTTGAACCCAAATATAACATATATCCATATCTTCAAACTGGTTTTGTTGAAAACACTCAACGCAGTTCCTTCTTATTTCCACAATGGTTGAAACGGGATACCTTGCCTACAGATATCACAGCGTAGGGAAGAAGAACATAACATTTTAATGGATTTTTCTTGTACTTCATGTTGAGTTTGTATCTGTATTACTCTACCAGTTGATAATCAGAGACATAGGAAAATACTTGTGCTGATGTTTCTAAACTTGCGATCTGCTTTATAATTCAATATAATTTTTGTAAAGAATTGGAAAGTAGCAGCCTTGAATTTATTATACCATCAAGTTTTCTAATACAGATTTGATTACAGACATAATTTAAAAGGTACATACAGGTTTTATACAACCTTATGAATAATTGAATTACGGGACTTTCTTGATTGTTTGATGTAACAGTACCTCGGAAGCACAAGGCACTACATAATTATGCCCATTTTTTCAGATTCTGGGATTATTGCACAGTTGTATGTAGTTTTTAAAATGCATTTCAAATAGGTATAGGAAACTATACCCACAACCAATTGGTAGGCTAAACACAACTCCCTAAATGAACATCAAGTTCTCCATTAGCACTTGGAGGTGTGCAATACCATGTGTGGACTTGGTGTTGTCTACCTCCGCATTTCTTCCATATAATGGTTCACCAGTTGGACAGTGTTGTCTACAGATTGCAGATTTTCAGGAGCTAGTAAAGTAAAGTTAGTTCTTGTAGCCATTTAAACTTATAAATAACGGTTTGTTTTCAACTATTTTTTTCTATTCAATTTATTATTCATACACACACACACACACAAACATATAAAATAAAAAAACTGCAATATTAAAATCCACATAACATTTTGATTTTGATTGTTTCATAACCAATACTGAATCGAACTATGCAATCAAATTTTGAGAGGTGCACAACACTATGCCCACCAAACAAATTTAAGATTGAATTTTTAAAAAATGGGAAATTTTAATTAAATAATAGGATCATATTGGAGAATGATTATAGATATAACATTGTGACATAATGATGGTGCCTGCGTTTCACTCAATTGTCAGTTATCACTCATTGAAGTCTGAAAAAATATTTAATCTTTTCTCCTGAAAATTGGGTAATTGGACATATGTCATATACGTTGACAAAACGTATTATGTTGATAGAACAGTCTGGTAACCTGATAAAACGGGTCGTGTCGTGTGCTTGTCAGCCTCCTACGGAAGGAGCAAAGTATGCAAATTCCATGATTGTAAAAAGTGAACTTGAAAGGGTACCGTACCTTACAATAAGGAATAGAATTTCTTTTTATAGAATAAATGTGAAGTTAAAATAAATAAAGATTGGTAAATACTTCTACTTTACTTTTGTATCAGGATTCAAGACCGCTTTGATGCGTACGGCAGTGGCGGATTCACGGGGGGGCTTTCGGGCTGAAGCCCCCCAAAACCAACAAAAGGTTTTTTGGAAGAGTATAAATTTTTCACCAATATAATCAGTTTGAAGCTCGTGAAATATTCATTAGCAAGAATTACCTAATTCCATTACTAAGTCTTCAATTGTATGAAATCCGTTAACGTTTTAATACTGTATAAGTTACATTTCATTGCCTGCAACCAATCAACTCAGTGTTTAGATTTTTGTACTAGCTGAATAGAAAAAGTAGTGCAACATAAAATTGCAGTAATTGAATGACGACAGTACCAACTTTCTTTCAATGAAAAGTAATGAGTAACTACATTAACATATCAACCAATGTTTTTTAACATTCTATCACAGCGGTCGGCAAACCAATGATCAGCATCTACTGATATAGGTTATATCGTGAAAAATTCCAGATACAACGCTTGCATTGGGTTTACTTATATATAATATGGATCTAATACCATTTTAAATGATTTCTAAAGATATTATACAAACATTTTCTGGGGAGTAACTTCAGATCCCATATTTCTATAAGAGGAAAACTAATCGTCAGATAAAATCTTCAGAAAAACATCTCTTTTTACAGTGAGGAATTCACACTAAGTTAATCTATCAAAACTAGATGAAACATTAGTCAATTGAAAAATTTGTAACTAATTAAAGCTCCCACATTGATTTTCATTCTTAAAAATTGAATAATATGACCGTAATACCAGAATAATACAATGTTCCTTGACAAACTACTGAACACATAAGATTCAGCCATAATTCAATCAAAATTTTCCAATATACTTTAAATTTAAATTAATTTTACGGTTAATTTTATGCTTTAATACGGTCCAAAGCACTAGTAAAGCTATTTTTTATATCCCAATAACATGAAGAGTTAATAGTTCGGGCAGAATTGATTATGAAAAATTCAAAAGCTTTCACAATACTACTTGTATTCAGTACACTTCTACCCCCCCCCCCCCCCCCCCCCCTATCATCAGTAGCTACCAGCCACCCTCCAAAAAAATTTCTGGATCCGCCATTGGCGTACGGTATTGGCATTAAACGCAAAGAACATAAAAGTGTCTTCCTTCACTACACGAACTATATATTTTTTAACTTTCTTAGTAATGGCGAAGGTGATATTGTGGAAGGTATCCATAATGAAAAATAAGACAAAATTGTCACAACCACATTTATTAAAACTTCGAGAAACTAGTTTCGGTTGTTACACCATTATCAATCTCAATCAAACTGAAAAACTGAAGTACAGAGAAGCCTTATATATACTATACATGAAATGATACTATTGGCTAAGAGGGAAAGAGGCTGACCTTAATCGGATGTTGTGATTGGTTGTCAAGTCACGCCCCCTGGTGGGAGGAGTAACAAGCAAAAATACGAGTCAAATCAATAACTAAACAAGTGAACATCAAGAAAGTAACAAAAAATTTGTAATAAGGCTAGAATTTAATCAAATTAAAATAAAAAATTCTTTTAAAAATTAGAAGCTCACTGAAATGCAATCAAGGTCAACTGAGAAATACACATAAGAATTGCTTTAAAAAAAAAAAAAAGGCTGGAATTATAATGAAACCAAGTTAGTTGTATTGAATTGGTTAAAATAAATTTGGTCATTTAAATTAGTTATGGAATCGTTTTTTACCAACTTAGTTATCTCCAAAGCTTCTAAAATGTTCAATTGTCTGCCTTTGCCAATCAAATGCAGAAATTCAACATTTTCTTCAGCCTTGAACTTGTGTCCATTATTAATGAGATGTTCTGCAAAATTTGAATCTCCTTTTTGGGTTTTCCAATCCCTGATATGTTATAATCCCTGATTGGAAAACCCAAAAAGGAGATTCAAATTTTGCAGAACATCTCATTAATAATGGACACAAGTTCAAGGCTGAAGAAAATGTTGATATTAACTTTTCATGTGAAATTTAACGACATGAAATTTTCACATGAAAAGTTAATATTAACAACGCAGTTCGTCATGGAACAAGAAATCCAGGAAAATGTTGAATTTCTGCATTTGATTGGCAAAGGCAGACAATTGAACATTTTAGAAGCTTTGGAGATAACTAAGTTGGTAAAAAACGATTCCATAACTAATTTAAATGACCAAATTTATTTTAACCAATTCAATACAACTAACTTGGTTTCATTATAATTCCAGCCTTTTTTTTTTTTTTTTTAAAGCAATTCTTATGTGTATTTCTCAGTTGACCTTGATTGCATTTCAGTGAGCTTCTAATTTTTAAAAGAATTTTTTATTTTAATTTGATTAAATTCTAGCCTTATTACAAATTTTTTGTTACTTTCTTGATGTTCACTTGTTTAGTTATTGATTTGACTCGTATTTTTGCTTGTTACTCCTCCCACCAGGGGGCGTGACTTGACAACCAATCACAACATCCGATTAAGGTCAGCCTCTTTCCCTCTTAGCCAATAGTATCATTTCATGTATAGTATATATAAGGCTTCTCTGTACTTCAGTTTTTCAGTTTGATTGAGATTGATAATGGTGTAACAACCGAAACTAGTTTCTCGAAGTTTTAATAAATGTGGTTGTGACAATTTTGTCTTATTTTTCATTATATATTTTTTTTCACATTATAGAATAATATTGTATAATATTGGCTTTCTTTTTCAGTTAGGCTGTGATTCATTTTAATGTGACTATTTTCACAGCTTTCTGGGTGCTTGCATTGGGAAGCATCCAATGCTAGAAGGATCAATGCGCCGAGTAAAAAATATGAGATAGCTAACTCAACTTTATGCACACTAGCCTTTAAGAAATCAGAATTTAAGTGAAAAGTGAGATCTTATTTGAGAAGTGGAGCTACTTTGGTTTTTACAACATTTTGTTTTATAAATAAAAAAATAAAATTAAAATATGGGTTACAGCGACTTTATATAGACAGTGTGGCCACTGGACGCCTCACTTCTAATTGGATAATCGGAATTGGTCAGGTGTTCAAATTCGCCATTTTTTTGGAGGATGAAGCCCACATAGGTCTGAGACCTGTGCGTGGGTAATGAATTGGATGATGGTGATTGATGAGTTGGACCTACAGTTTTAGGTGGGTTCCGAACCACTGGGAAGTGATTTTACAGCAGAGAAGTCTTTTTTGCTAGCCAACCCAATTGGTCACCCTTACAAAGAGCGCCCAGGAGTTTCGAAGCTTATCTCTGATTGGACAGATACCTGCTACGGCACTCGGCTATCACTTCACTGGTGTCCAAATTAAGTGTTGACTACAGTGACTGAGACTGACTCTACAGTCAATGTAGTTAGTAGTATTATCCAAATGATATCCTATTGTTTTTAGGCTACGCTGGAGATAAAACAGTACCCGCGTACTGTGTAGTCGGAGCTATACAGTCATGTGAAAACATATTATGTTTATGCAGTATACATCAAATAGAGAATAGAATAGAATAGAATAGAATAGAATAGAATAGAATAGAATAGAATAGAATAGAATAGAATAGAATATAATAGAATAGAATAGAATATCTATCCTATATAGATATAATTGAATATGAATTGGAGACATTAACATGGCGGCTTGATGGAATGGCCACACTGTCTCTATAAAGTTACTATAAAATGGACGAGAAGTTAGAACATTGAGAGATAGTCGAGAAGTTTAGTATGCTATTGAATGTGCGTTTGACTGCATGCTGACTTTCATCGAATGTGAACATCTTCACAGAAATATAACGGATCAGGTCGCAGACTTGGTGGCCAGCCATTGGACGAGGCAACTGGTAACTATGGTGGGGGGGGTAAGTATGGGGGCATCTCGTTCACCGCGAGGCATGCAGTAGTCCGCTAACCTGTTGAAGCCTGCAGGAGTAGAGAGAGAGTGAGTGAGAGAGAGTCAGTGAGAGAGATAGAAAGAGTCAGTGTGAGAGAGATTGAACGTGAGGGAGCGAGTGACAAGAACAACCAACTGATATTTTAAGCCGTCGGTGATACTTGTGCACAGGATTCTCTCGGTGGACATTGCGATCAGACAGAGAAAGAGGAGAAGGAGGATTAGGAGTAGTAGGAAGAGGTGTGGTGGTGGTGAAGGAGGAGGAAGAAGAGGAAGGGGTAGTGAAGGATGAGGAAGAAAAGGAGGAGAAGGTTGAGGATGAGAAGGAGAAGGAGGAGGAGAAGAAGAAGAAGAAGAAGGAGGAGAAGAAGAAAAAGAAGAAAGAGGAGGAGGAGGAGGATGAGGAGGAGGAGGATGAGGAGGAGAAGGAGAAGGTGGAGGAGAAGGAGGAGGAGGAAGGAAGGAAGGAAGATGAAGAGGAGAAAGAGGCGTATGAGTAGGAGGAGGGGGTGGAGACGAAGAAGATGATGAAAAAGAAGAAGAAAAAGAAAAAGGAGAAGAGAAAGAGAGGAATAGGAGAAGGAAAAGGAAAAGATCAAGAAGAAAAAGAAGAAGACAACGAAGAGAAAGAAGAAGAAAAAGATGATGAAAAAAAGAAGTAGAACAAGAACAAGAAAAAAGGAGAAGAAGAAGAAGGAGGAGGAGGGGGAGTGAAGGATGAGGAAGAAAAGGAGGATAAGGTTGAGGATTAGAAGGAGAAGGAGAAGGAGAAGAAGAAGAAGAAGAAGAAGAAGAAGAAGAAGAAGCGACGTATGAGAAGAAAGAGGAGACGAAGAAGATGATGAAAAAGAAGATCAAGAAAAAGGAGAAGAGAAAGAGAAAAAAGAAGATAACATAGCAGAAGAAGGATAAAAAGAAGAGGTAAATTAATAATACGAAAAAGAAGAATTAGGGGCGCCATTTAGAGTGGGTAGGGCCCCCCGCCCCTAAATATGCCAAAGTGCGTGTATTGGTTTTAAAATCGGTTTTAAAATCTTATGCTGCATTGAACAAATTTCTCCATTGGAATAACATATCAACTTGAAAACATAGAAAAAAGGAACACAATTGAGTCAGAATTCAAGCAATTTAGATTTTTCAACAAATCTGACCAATTTTTGCTTCTTCCCCCCCCCCCCCCCCCCAACCATGTTGGACGGACTGAAATGGTGTTCCTAAGGAAAAGAAACCCCACCAGTGTCCAAGTCGAGAATCCAGTGCACAAGGATCACCGACGGCTCTAGACACCAGTCCAAGAAGAAGGGTTGGTCTGTGCACCAGCAGAAGAAGAAGAAGAGCCACATCCGGTCCCAGTTTCGCAGGCAAGACCCCAAGTCGCGGTCAGCCAGACCGCCACCGCCACCCAGCAACAGGCTGACCTTGGCACTCTCGACTCCCTCACGGTCTCAGGGACCCCGTCTCTTTCTTCCAAGTCCCCTGCACCAGCAGCTCCCTTCTCGGCTAGCTGCATATCTGCACGCGTTACGTCACACGCCTTCCACGCACCCCCCCCCCCCACAACCAACTAGCCACTTGTTTCAGCGTTGCAAACTTGCAAAGATTATTTGCCAACTTGTCGTCCAAAGTTTGTTGAAAAATTGGCTCCAAAGTTCCCTTTCTCCCACATATTTTAGTAAAATATTTTACAAAAATGTATTCTTTTATTCTGCATGAGCATTCTATAGTAGAGTTCAATGGTAGGTTGCGTGTAAGATTTTACTATTTTAAAATCATTATTAAAATCTATTATTCACTCATTTTAATGTAATATTTTACTCGCCCTTTTGTGCAAATGCAGGACCTGGATATTCCATTAAGCAAAACTTCATATTAATGTCAGTAATGAAACTTATAAGACAGTGCAAACGTCTTGTATCTATATTTTTATCTACCTTTCCATGAATCTAGGTTGTGTCATTCATTGTAAGGCTTTAGTCAGTAGTCCTATAAATTGTAATTCTACTCAAATGAAGCTACCCTTCAAATGAATTTGAATGCAGTGACGTAACTATGGGGGGGGGGGGGATCAAGAGGATCGGGATAGATGTCCTCTGTGGCCCTCAGAGACAAAAGAAATTTTGGAATTTTTTGGAATTCTTGATAGACAATTTTTGACGAAAGAGTTGAGAAGATCTGGAATCACTGAAAATATGGTTTTAGGTAGTATTTTTCAAAAACTTTCTGGGGTAGTGAGTCCTCCTCTGAGACCTCCGAACACTTTACAGATAAATTTTCCAAGTAGAGTACTGTACAATATCCTAATCAAGGGAAGGACGATCAAAAATATCAGAGTAGAAATAGTTTAAATAGGCCTGCTTTCAAGTTTGTCTACTTTAACAAAACCTTTTTAACACGAGTCTCAATCTTCCATTGACAATGATGATGAAAATAAATATAAATTACTTTGACACAGAAGTAAAAAAATGTGAAAATATATGAAATACTGTCTGGAACCACATAAAATGCAATTATATGAGTAAAAATAATGTTAAAATGTATAAAATAATTTCTGGAATCCCTTAAAACGTGATTTTAGAGGGTATTTTTTTAATTTCCTTTTAAAAGGAAGAAAATGAGATAATTATTATTGTATCTTGAATTACTGAATTGTTAGACAAGCCCTTCCTCTCTCCTATAATTACAGGAATATAGTACTTGGAGCTAAACCCCCACCATAACCTCTAACAGAATAACATCATTAGTCATTCCCCCCCCCCCCCCCCAACCAAAAGACTGTACCACTAGTAACGCCACTGTCCACATGTTCTGTTCATGAATGAACACATTAGTCCAACCAATTAGCAAAAAGTAAAGCGTGTAGGCTAACTGGTGTCAAAATCTTTAAAAACTCCTTGTTTTCTTGGAAACAGTCCAGGAATACCATTTTAGTCCAACGCTTAGTTTGGTCTCTAATTTGAAAAAACCCAAAATGACGTCAGACAATTTTACAGCTTTTTCCAAGATGGCAGCTGAAGCACAGCTAGGATTTTTTGGGGACTTTTAGTATGTTATGCTGCATGTTTTTCTGACCATATATCCCAATTTCCAGCCATGCAGGAAACTTCAAACTGAATAAAGATTGAATAAATTTTCACTGTTTTCAAATGACTACAAGCATCTACATTCTAAATTAGAATTAATTTGATCACTAAGTTTTTTTATTGACAGCTCATATATCAGATTTTATTGGCGTTTTTATGGTAGGTTCTCTAAATCTGTGGTGTTTTTCCATGAAGTATCACTTGATGAACAATCTAATATCAAAACTGACAATGTATTTCTATTTGATTCAGAGTTTGATTGAGATTGGTGTAACAGCCGAAACTAGTATCTCACTGTTTTCAATAAATATGTGGTTGTGACAACTTCAAGTCGTATTATTCATTATGAATATCTTCCACAATATCACCTTCGCCACTACGAAGAAAGAATTGAAACAAATTTGAACCTCTCATCTGAAGTGGTTTTTGAGTTCCAATAAATTTCACACAACTTGATGTTGTTTTGAAATATCAATTTGCTACTGCTGGTGTGTGAAATTTGCTGTGTCAGTAAGCAAACACTAGTTTAACGGCATGTGCAATCCCATCTACATTATTTTTTACTATCAACGCTCAGTTACTTTCCAGAGCAAGTTGATAGCAGCTGAACTGTTTTTGAGCTGTTCGACATCTATTTACAGACATAAGCCACATTTACCGTTACAACTCTTTTTAGTAGCTGTTAAGTGTTGACAGTTAAAACAGGCAATAAAAATTGTCACTCTATTTCCATGTGCATTGCCATGTTAGCAGCGATTAGCTTGTACTGACTTAGTGTTACACCTTCACTCTAATTGTTTAATTTCAGACAGCGTTGTTGAAACTCATTTTCCAATTACTGTCTCAGTTGTGAAAATAATCTAGCTTCTTCAAAATAGTCGTTTGTAAAACATTTTTACGGAACATTAAACGCCAATTTTCCACTTAGCAAGTGAATTTCTGTTTCTAAAAATGTTTTGACAATAAATTCTTAGTTATTAGGCTTAGAAATCAGAAGACAACATAATCCTGGCTAAGTAGCCAGTAGGCTATTTGACATATAATTATTTATCTGTGATGTTTTCCATAACAAAATACTTGATGAGCAAATTCTAATATCAAAACTGGCACTGTATTTCCATCAGTATCTTCACTATAAGTGAGTAAAAATCATAATTTAAATAGAAATACAGTGCCAGTTTTGATAATTTATTATTTATCCCTTAAAAAAGAAGGATTTTATCAATCTTATCTATGATTTTATGTCAAAATGTTAATGATTTGTAAATTGATATTAACATGTGGTCATTATTTACAAATTGTGAAAAATCATATCTATTCATTCCTATAAGTTAGTTATTTTAACTACTAACTTATTCACTTTCTATTTTATAAATATTAACGCTTTCTATCTCTTTCATAGACAATGTTACATCTTTGCTGATTACTATTCTGTCAAATATTTTACTAAAATTTATTCTTTTATTCTGCATAAACTAATTCTAGGGGAATTTAACGGTGGGTTGAGTGTAAGATAGGGCTACTTTGCCCCAACTCCGCACTTTTGTGTAAATGCACCACCTGGATTTTCCGCACCATTTATTAAGCAAACATTATGTAACGGATCAAACATACAGAAAAGTGCGATAGTAACGTATAAGATAAACGTATTGTATTTATTTATTATTGTATAAACGTATTGTATTTATTAGTGCCGTTTTCTATCTTTTTTTTTATGAATCTGGGGGATGTCATACATTGTAAGGTTATAGTCAGTAGTCATAGTTTCACTCGAATAAAGCTACCTGAATCCCATCCCTCCTTTTGATCCCTTTCCTTCTACAGTAAAATTGTGAGTTCAGGAGTAGTCATGACCCCCTCGCCCTT
Source organism: Conomelus anceps (assembly GCA_948455865.1). NCBI lineage: Eukaryota > Metazoa > Arthropoda > Insecta > Hemiptera > Delphacidae > Conomelus > Conomelus anceps. Next base: position 47,652,817 of record OX418223.1, on the reverse strand, counting down.
AAATGAAGCACTTCTTTGTCTTCTCCCTGAAAAAACAACCAGTAGTCACACACGTGTACATGCATCTTTTTTTATACATTCTTAGTCATCGCTATTCATGACTGGGAATAATTCAATGTGACAATTCAACAGACTTTGACGAATTGAACCGCTTTTAGTGTAGCAAAGGAGAAGGGTGGGGGGAGGGGAGAGTTGTTGGACGCTGCTTTCGTCAGCCAACCATAAGCAGACTGAATAAAAATAATAATAAAATAATGAAAAAAATGGTGATGCCGCGTCTGGACAGTGCGGGTTTCACTCAAGGCTCTGTTCTGTCGGGTGTCATATGACACTTGGGTACCACCCTTCTTCTTTTTCTTCTTCTTCTTCTTGCTCCTCCTTTCTTCTTTTTTCCTCGTTTTCTTCTCCTCATTCTCCTGTCTTCTTCTTCTTATTCATCATCATCATCATCATCTTCTTCTTCTTCTTCTTCTTCTTCTTCTTGTTCTTGTTCTCCTGTCTCCTTCTTCTTGTTCATCTTCTTCTACTTTTACTTCTTCGTTTTCTTCTTCTTTTTCCCCCTCTTGCTCCTCCTTCTTCTACTCCTTCTTCTTCTTCTTCTTCTTCTTCTTCTTCTTCTTCTTCTTCCTCCTCCTCCTCTACCATCCTCCTCTTCTTCTTCTTCTTCTTCTTCTTCTTGTTCTCCTGTCTCTTTCTTCTTATTCATCTTCTTCTACTTTTTCTTCTTCGTTTTCTTCTCTTTCCTCTTCGTTTTCTTCTTCTCCAACTTCTCCTTCTCCTCCTCCTCCTTCCTCCTTCCTCCTCTTCTTCTTCCTCCTCTACAATCCTCTTCTTCTTCTTGTTCTTCTTCTTCTTATTCATCTTCTTCTACTTTTTCTTCTTCGTTTTCTTCTCTTTCTTCTTCTTTTTTCTCCTCCTCCTCCTTCTTCTTCTTCTGCTTCATTATCTTCTAATTTCTTTTCTTCTTCTTTTTTCTCTTCCTTCTTCTTCTTCTCCTTTTTTTCTGCTTCTTTTTCAACTCCTACTTCTTTTTCTATCTCTTCTTCTCCCTTTCTTACTCATCTCATCGTTCTTTTCCCCCTTCTCCTCCTACTCTTCCACCTCCTCCTCCTCCTTGTCATCCTCCTTCTCCTTCTACTCCACTATCATCATCTTCTCCTTTTCCTCCAGGGGGTACGTCCAGGTCGTCATCGTGCCATCCTCGGGGCATGACCAAGTCTTCTCATCACAATTTATTTTATTTTTTTCTTTCAATTCCTGTCGCCGCGGTCTCACAGCCGGTCGCTCAGAAGCTTGTCTGCTGTCTGCCCCGTGAAGCGAGGTGACCTGTATCAGGTTGCAACTGGCTTGGCTCTACTTGTCTGTGCTTTTATCACATTAGCTGTCCGCTCTGCTCTCGGTCGCTCTTGTAGCCTCTTTCCACTAAATTATGCATGTCAACCCGATCGAGTCTCCAGCGCTGTCAGGGAGCAGACATCAACTTTCGGACAAAGAACTTCACCAAGTGTAAGTAATATGGGGAAAGTAAAATGGAAGACTGAGCATTATTTGCACATGATAGAAAAATGGCAATTTTTTAAATCTGATATTCCTAGTAAGGATGATACACCTTTGATCATTTTAAAAGCTTGGGGAAGTGATAGCCGTGAGCCGTGGCAAGTATCTGTTCAGTCGTATACGATAAGCTATGAACTTCTGGATTCTCTTTGTAAGGGTTACCGATTCATTGGAAAAAAAAGAAGAAAAAGAAGAAAAAAGGAGGAAGAGGAAGAGAAAGAAGAACAAGAAGATGAAAAAAAAAGAAAAAGAAAAGAAAAGGAAAAGAAAAGGAAAAGGAAAAGGATTAGGAAAAGGAAAAGGAGTTGGAAAAGGAAAAGGAAAAGGAAAAGGAAAAGGAAAAGGAAAAGGAAAAGGAAAAGGAAAAGGAAAAGGAAAAGGAAAAGGAAAATAAAAAGGAAAAGGAAAATAAAAATAAAAAAGAAAAGGATAAGGAAAATTAAAAGGAAAGGGTAAAGGTAAAGGTAAAGGAAAAGGAAAAGGAAAAGGAAAAGGAAAAGGAAAATAAAAAGGTAAAGGAGAATGAGAAGGATAAGGATGAGGAAAAGGAAAAGGAAAAGGAATTGGAAAATAAAAAGGATTGAAAATAAAAAGAAGAAGAAGAAAAAAGATAAAGGAAAAGGAAAAGGAAAAGGAAAAGGAAAAGGAAAAGGAAAAGGAAAAGGAAAAGGAAAAGGAAAAGGAAAAGGAAAAGGAAAAGGAAAAGGAAAAGGAAAAGGAAAAGGAAAAGGAAATAGAAAAGGAAATAGAAAAGGAAATGGAAATGGAAATGGAAATTGAAATTTAAATTTAAATTGAAATTGAAATTGAAATTGAAATTGAAATTGAAATTGAAATTGAAATTGAAATTGAAATGGAAATGGAAATGGAAATGGAAATGGAAATGGAAATGGAAATGGAAATGGAAATGGAAAAGGTAAAGTCAAAGGTAAAGGGAAAAGAAAAACGAAAAGGAAAAGGATTGAAAATTAAATAAGAACAAGAAGAAGAAGAAGAAGAAGAAGAAGAAGAAAAAATATTAAGAAAAAGAAAAGGAAAATAAAAAGGAAAAGGATAAGGAAAAGGAAAGGAAAAGAAAAGGAAAAGGAAAGGAAAAGAAAAGGAAAATAAAAAGGTAAACGAAAAGGAAAAGGATCAGGAAAAGGAATTGGAAAATAAAAAGGATTGCAAATAAAAAGAAGAACAAGAAGAAGAAAAAAGATAAAGAAAAAGAAAAGGAAAAGGAAAAGAAAATGAAAAAGGAGAAAGAAAAAGAAAAGGAAAAGGAAAAGCAAAAGAAAAAGGAACAGGAAAAGGAAATGGAAAAGGAAAAGGAAAAGGAAAAGTAAAAGTAAAAGTAAAAGTAAAAGGAAAAGGAAAAGGAAAAGGAAAAGGAAAAGGAAAAGGAAAAGGAAAATAAAAAGGAAAAGGAAAATAAAAATAAAAAAGAAAAGGATAAGGAAAATTAAAAGGAAAGGGTAAAGGTAAAGGTAAAGGGAAACAAAAAGTAAAGAGACACTGTTCCTTGTAACCTACGGGGTACCCTTTGTAGTTAAGAGACCAAGTTTCACACCCTATCTCTCAATTTTCGATCTTCCTTTTCTTTCCGTAGCCAGAAAACCAAAAAAGGCGAATAAGAAACTGAAGGCATGACTATGAATAAGCCAACCTGATTAGTAGCTCTATTTGGTTGAATATTTGAACAAGGAAGCTTAGATAATTTTTTCTACAATCTTTGGAGACCAACATTTTTGAAATATAACTTTTACATATTTCAATAATTATTACTATTTACTCTTTAAAAATAAATGCCAACAATAGATTTTAAAGAGGTAAGAGCAAATTTAAAAGTAGAGCCAATCTTTGTCATTTACTAATATTAAATATTTTTTATATCAATATAACATTTTTCACTACTTTTCTCCTGTACAAGCTGTATTTTGCAGCTGTCTGTGTTACTAAAAATCCAGAGCCAAATATCATATTAAGTAGACGATTCCAGGATAAACATGATTTTGCGACACGAGATATTTCCAAGATGGCGGCCAAAACTTCAAAAGCCGGCAATTTGCGGCGGAGGAAAAAGTTCTAGAGCAATATTTTTTTGGATGATTATTTATTCTATGTGATTTTCATTTTCGAAAGAAATCAGGTTTTCGAAATATTTCCAATATGGCGGACATAAAAAACCAGCTTTTACAGATTTTAGTAAAATATCAATATCTCGTGAACTCGTGAAACAAGCGTTTTTCGAAGTGCCAGAGCTTGGACTCGGATTAATACACAAGAATCCGTTGAGAAAAAACTACTGAGTGTTTTCCCAGACCAAAGTACTTGGTTACTGGACTTTAAGTTATAATACTATTTTGTGTTCCCCATGAGATTGGTCCCTATTTTGTTGTATAGGAGGGCTATTTTTTAAATAATGAATGAAATAGGTACTCCTATACTATATAGACTAGCCTAGGCCTATATAGGCCTCTAAATCTCTGTCTGACGCTATTTTTTAAATAATGAATGAAATAGGTACTCCTATACTATATAGACTAGCCTGGGCCTATATAGGCCTCTAAATTTCTGTCTGACGCTATTTTTTAAATAATGAATGAAATAGGTACTCCTATACTATATAGACTAGCCTAGGCCTATATAGGTCTCTAAATTTCTGTCTGACGCTCGGTACATTCCATTATATGAAAATCCTTTACACTTCTAATCAATTGTTTGGCAAGAAATTTCAATGTTTCATTCTAGGATCGAATATTCAACAAACATCACTGAAAATACATCACTGAAATGTAAGATGTACTTCATCTTACATTATTACACTTGAATGGTTACGCAAGCTTTGTATTTTTATTTCCTTATTTGCGTCAGACCAACGAATAACAATGTAATTTGAATCACCTACTACAGTGATACGTTGTGACTTACGTAACACGGTAGAGTTGATTTTAAAATTTATGAAGTTGGAAATCTCGCAATTTATACGCAGCTCAAAACTTCTGGTCATGATGTGAGGAACGTGAGATTATTATCAGCTGCCATTGTTTCAGATGGGAATGTAGAATTTGCATTCTATTGGAAGCCAGCAGTGGCGTAACTAAGGGGGAGATCATAGGGATACATTCCCCCCCCCCTGAGATCGAAAGACAAAAGAAATTTTGGAAGTCTTGAGAGGATTTTTGACAAGAGTCAATTTGGGTTAAAATAATGTTTAAAGAATGAATTCATGTCTAGAATCGCTTAAATTGTGGTATTAGAGGGACTATTTTTCAAAAATTTCCCGTGGGGGGAACCTTCGTCCGAAACCCCCTTTCAAAAGATCTATAAGATTGTCTTAAATTACTGTATTGTTATAAACCCTCCTTCCTTCCTCCTATGATTGCAGGATATATCGCTTAGAGTCTACCCTGTTACATCGATCTTTATACTACTACAACTTTATTATGGTAGTATAGATATCGATGCCCTGTTATTATTCAACACTGTTGGAAATGTGACTTAGTGAGGCCATGAAACAACCGGTACAGTGCTCCAATTAAATGAGTAGAATTGACCAGAAATATTAACCGTTTTTTTTTTGTTTTTTTTTGTAGATTACGTCTTGGAGACTCCAGTTAAGGAGTATAAGACAAGTCAGATCAACAATATTATACACTAGATACCATAATTACTTCAATTAGTTGAGGTGAGGCTTAATTTTGATGTGAAAGGAACTCTTGTACACTATAAAAAGCTTTATCAACTAAATATTTCTTCAATTGTTTTTTAAATATTTCTATATTTTCAAGACTCTTCAAAAACTGCGGTAGCTTGTTGTAGAATTTCCTACCAATATATTTTTATTATGGAGTTCTACAATAACAATCTAAAATCTACTAATAAGAGTGGAACCAGTTGATTTTCAATTCCTCGTACGAGTTATTTCAAAAATTATTATTTGCACCTGAACCTGATTATTCACCAACACATTTAAACCTGTCTAAACGGGGACACATATTGCAAAAAAAAAACGCTCTCAGAGTGATCTAGTCTCTTGCTGATTTAATTTATTGAAGAAATAACCTAAATCTAAAGCCCAATTTAGACTAGTTTTTGTAAATTAAATGGGTCTTGAAAAGAAATCCATCAAACGACAAAGGGGTCCATCAATCAATCAATTTATTATCCTCAAATAATATAAATTCACTTTTAACAAAATCACAATCACAAATTCAATAACAATATTTAAATAAAGAAAAGTTACAAAATTTAGACTAGTTTTTGTAAATTAGATGGGTCTTGAAAAGAAATCCATCAAACGTCAAAGGCGTCCATCAATGAATCAATTTATTAACCTCAAAATAATACAAATTCACTTTTAACAAAATCACAATTACAAATTCAATAAAAATATTTACATAAAGAAAACAAAAAATACTACAGAGAAAAATAATAATACCTGTAAAGGTTTCCCTGAGCGAAGGTATGAGTCAGTATGACAATGATTTAGACTAATGAAACATAGATGAAGATTAGAATTTTTTTAGATTTAAAGAAACAGAGTGAAAAGTAAGGAAGAAAATATAGAAGCAACGCAGAAGTAGAAGATTTCTTAAGAATTAAAGCGGCAAGCGTCATGAATGAATGGCTGTCATTGCCTCAGAAAATTATTTTTGACGCTTGACGAACGCTCCGTGTACGGACGGTGTGATAAAGACTGTGCCGGCAAATCCAATCGCAGCCGTTATGTTCATGACTCTTGACGCTTGACGCTTGGTGAATGCTCCAGGAGTTCATGCTGTGAGGACTTCCTAAATGATAATGCGTGCTCACGTGCTGGTTTCTGGACTCTGCAAGATCTTGCAGAATGCACCGAGGGTGCTTGCCTGTTCAAGAGGAAAACTTAGTTAAGCAACTTAGTTTCTGTTCACAAAAATAAAAAAAAACAAGTTTTGTTTATAATTCTTTGTTAAAACAGACATTAAAAGAAATTTACTAATTTTCCTGTTTTTTTTCTGGGTACTCGTCAAAGATGTTTTCTGACCATACCTTCTGAGCCTGGCAGAGCGTGCGATACGAAGCATACCGAAACGATTGACTCTCAGACGCGCATCGACAAGCACTGACTGCGTTTTTGCGACTGTTTCCATCGCTGTTGGCGGGGTTTTACGAGCAAAAACCACCTACTAAGATGTGCCGGCCATTGCAGGTTCACGTAAGCCAGGAGGTTGAACTTCACCCTGATTTACAACTTCCAGACTGTTGGAAAACGAAAATGAACGCGTCATATAATCTTCGGCATTTTCTGAATCAGGATAATTGTTTATATCTTTGTCTCTCAAATTACTGGAAACGTTTTAAAAAGCTTCAGAGGTAGCTTATTTTAAAACGTTATCTTTGTTCTCTTAAGGTGCTTGCAAAGTTTAGCAACTCGATTATACTTTTTTGTAGAATTCATTCCAGATAAATTCAAGAAGTGGCTTTTCTAGGTAAAAATCTTGAGAGCGACTTATGCAGTATGAACATCTTTAATCTATAATCTTTTTATAAGAGTGAGTTGTGTGGGGTGTGTGTGTTTGTCAGTGTTATGGATTTCACAAAAACGGCAACGATAATAGTAATAATGATAATAATAATAATAAATAACAGTATTTATAAATAATCATTTTACATTTTAAGTGCTTGCAGGTATGTTGTTACGATTAATTTTGTTGGGAATCCAATACGATAATTTTGATTCGCAACATTTTCTCAAACGAAAAGTCACATTCAAAAATAAGAATAAGAACAACAAGAATATAATGATTGATTTTATATCTGTCAATTACATTTAGAGATCTACAATTCATTTATTTGAAACATTCACATTTTGAGAAGAAATGTTTTTTGGCTGATATGAATAACTTGATATGAATAACTATAATTTGCACTTCTATCTATTAATCCTTAAAAATCGATTGATATGCATTTAAAGATCCACAATTCGTTTATTAAAAAATCAGAGAAATTGCTAGGGTAAGTTTTCTGCTATGATTGTATTTAATTCATGGGTGTGAATATGCATTCTTATAAAATTAATAGATATTTTCAAAAATGATACTTCAAGATTGAAAATGGGATCACCTAAAAAAAATTTCCAATTTGTTAAAAATCTATCATTTTTTAAAAGAAAATATGTACCGTATACGTAAACTTATAAATTATAAAATATGTTCGTACTGAATCAGACAGTCTGAATGTAGGTGAAAGTGTAACTGCTCCTTCAAACTTCAATGGGTAACTCATTCTTTCGTTTAGCTCCTACAAACATTGAAGACTCATTGATTAGTAACTTCCTCGTAGTAAAAAGCATGAATGAGTGAGATACATAGTATTTTTAATAGTAAAATGCACACCGGATTTTCAATTAGTGTTTCAGCCGGTCATTTCTGTTGCCTTTTTATTTGCGCATATTCAAAGCTATAACGACTCATTTCTATTAATTGAACAGGATACTGTTTGTCTGATTGAATAAATAACCAAAGCAGCGGAAGTTGCAAGAAGTGTTGTTGTAAGGGAAAACACTTCTGTTGTCTTGTTTGACTCTTAAGCTTTTTTCACAAATAGTCTCTAATGCATTCTCCCAATTCAATAAAACACGTCCTACGTCCTATTATACAACTATATTTTAACTATATTATTTCCATGTTTTGTTTCCTACGAAAAACATGGGAATAATTCACTTACACAACAATTCAGTTAAAATTTGAAGGTGTTGAAAAACTGTCAAAATAAGCCAACGGAACTGTCAAAGCAATAAGTTGCTCTTTTTACTAATGAAGAGGTTTTTCACGGAAAAGTATCTAAGAAGTTTCTAATTAATTATCCAATTTAGAGAACGTCTCATTATAACATTTTAGCTACGTACAATGGAGAAATTGTCTTAATTTGAAATAGAATTAAAGTGAGAAATAGCTCATCTCATCGTTGAAAACAGTTAGTTACAATATAATAGCAAAACTGACACTATTTAAATTGTGATTTTTACTCACTTAAACTGAAGGCTATATAGTTATACTTGCAGTTACACTTATACATTTAATTGTGTAGTTTTGGTTTCATATCCAAAAAGTAATAAAAAAAGGAGCGATGTTGTTCAGATTCAGATTGCTTGGCCCACTTCAGGATTCTATCTCGGCGTGAAAGTAATAATAATTGTCAAATTGTGAGAAAGGTATGAGAAATACAGAAATTAATTTTTATGAGGATAAAATTATAAAATAATTTTAAAGAGGATAAATAATTTTTACTATGATGATGGAAGAAAGTGAGTACAAAGCGTCTTCACCTTCACCTTCAGTGTCTTTGACCTTCTTCATTTATTCATTAAAAACAATGAATGATTCATTGACTCCGAAATTACAATTACAGTACCTGCTAGAGCACATTACCACCAAATTGTAATAACGACTTTGTTATGATATGTACAGTATTGCTACGGGTTCTATGTCTAAAATAACGCTGGCAACACTTAAATTTATCACTCGCACTTTATTAACACAAATAATTCACAACTCACACTGTTCAGTAATTTCTTACACAAAAATAAGCAATCGGAAACAGATAAAACGATATTGTTCAACTGATAATGAGTTTTCAATAAACTGTTCAAAAATCAATCACTAAATGTCAAAAGGCCGATCTAATATTAAATAATAACTGTCCAATAATATTCAGAAAGAAACGTCGAGGAAGAACAATTAACTTACGTAGCACAAGTCCGTAATACAGTAATAGATAAAAGAATTATCACAAAAGAACTGTCAAAAGAATTATCACTACGGACAACGAAAGTTCATTGCATGGTTTGTAATAGCGCCAACGGGATTTCACTGTCTGTATTAACGGGAACTGTCACTACTGCCACTTATCACCGTAGAACAACAACTGAACTACTTAACTGTCACACTTGTTTATCACGACGTATCTCAAACAAGACTGAACTCATTTACAAGAGACTTCCTCTATTTATATACTTTATCATAATTGAGATATCTCTAGATTTCTCTACCAACTTCTAAATAAATAAATCAAGGAAACTAGCACTTTCTACAATATTCGAAAAGATTCCATTTATGTCTAATCAAGCAAATAGAACATTCTACAAATTACCAAGTAAACACTAAAAAAGTGTCAAAAGCAGAGTAATTAATTGCTTAAAAGTAAACATTTACATAGCAGATAACGCCAAGAACCACTGTGCCTTCTTTCTCTCTATTCACTCCAATTTCATATTCGCTACAGTATTTATATTACCTCTGAGGTAACCAGCGATCACATACGTTCAACATTGATTCTCAGTGGAAAATTGAAGTATCAAGTCAGTCTAACAATGGACTGTACTAAAAGAAGCAATAGGTTTCAGAATATACAATTCAGGTGCTTAGGTGAACCAATCATTTTAGGCGAGAGGTAAACGGTTCGGTAACTCAGTGTAGCTGGATTCAAAAACGAAAAATAAGTATTTGACTGGCTGGTTGGCGGCATGTTCTGTATATTGGGACAAGTTACGACTTACCAACTACAGACCAAACCAGCCAGCTTTGTATGAAATTCTTTTTTAATAGGCAAAATGAAAAATGGCTACTACTTGACAAACTGGAACAGGGCCATAAATTAGTTGATTAGGCTCTTCTCCTCTCACCCCGCCCCCTCCACGTACCATTTACCAACAATCCCCCCCCTCAACAACCCCTCGTCATCATCAACTCGATTTCAACAATCGCCATTCCACTGATCAAGCTCTCTCGCTGCTCCATCACATGATTGAGATGATGATGATGATGATGACGATGATGATTGTTATGATGATGATGATGATCACAAGTAGTAAAAGGCACTGACCAACTAGCTACTGTCCTCAGCTCCCGTTGTCAAATGAGCCGAATAATCATCATGCGGATTCTTTTCAATCCGATTAAAAATTATTTTTCTTATACTTGAACCTGTTGATCAAGTGACATGCGTACAAAAGGTTCCTTATTATTATCCCTCAAATTTGTCGAGCATTGTCGAAATACACAGGCTTGGTGTAGTTTGATTCTACCTTGCTGTAGCACATACCCATTAATTTATTTTAAATGCAGCTATCAGGCTCACTACTCAATCCTATTATCAATAAATTACTCAACAAAAGTATTCTTGTACACGTGAACTTGATCATGTGACTTGCACACAAATGGTACTTGATAACCCCTGATTTTTTTTAAATAATGACTTTTTATTGTAAATTTAACGACTTGGAAGTCAAATAAATTGACTGCAAGTCGTTAAATTAAAAGTAAAAAATTTATTTATTTCCATTAAAGTTTTACAAAAAATGAAACACAGTATACATTTTTTTTTTGGAACTTCTAGCCATCTGAACCAGTAGTGATGACTAGCACAATTTTATAAACAAAATAAAAAACTTTAAACAGTCAAAATAAACTCATGCATTCGACGATTTACCGCAGCGCCTGCTATACATATTTAAGCCAAAATAAAGTAAAAATTTCAACTACTTTACATTATTGAGAAGTTCAACAATAATTCAAATGCACATAAAAATATAGTAATAATAATACAATAAGAGCATACAATAAATATCAACAGAGAAGAGATGGAAATGAAATGAAATTTGCTAAAAAACGTCAATATTAACATCGCAGATCGTTATGGAACAAGAAATCTAAGAATTTTCTTAAATATTGTACAAATGTAGTTGGGGAAAGGTGAGTGAATCGTGCACTCCAAATTTTTTTATAAATTGAGGGTGGTGTGGGATAAAATGACTTTTCCAAAAAACGAATTTTGTGATTAGTATCTGCTTTTTGCTATTGTAAGTGGACGATATGCCTACTATATTTAAGAAGAAAGTTGACACTGATTTCTTGAACTATTCTTTAAATATTAATGCTTAAGGGGGGGGGGGGGTTAGAAAATTTAAAACTTCAAATATTAAGATGATTGTGAAATTTTCTTTGTCATCAGGTAGAGCATAAAAAATCTGGAGACGTTTATGCGAAAAAATCGTAAAATGTAAATTTCACTGGAAAATTGGGTGGGTAAGCAAATTTTGAACTGTTTTGTTAATGGATATTTTTTGCTTTCTATGATTGGAGGTTAATATTGAGAGCTGCTATAATGCTATTAGGTAAAAAGGGCAATTTCAAAGGAGGCGTCAAGGATTTTACATTTTTGAAATATCAGCTCATAGTTTATATCATTTATTAAAGATCAAGCAATAAAAATTGAGTTCTAAAAGTTGGTGCTCTTGAACTTTGAACTTTTTTGAAAACATCATCTCCTTTTGAGTGAGAATTGTTAGGCGAGTGAGGTCTACTGTTCACAGAACTGCTTGTTATTTTCAATGTAGTTTGGGTTGAGTGGTGGAGAAGACTACAGTCTTGGCACCGTCAAATAAATAACCTTTTCATTTCATTAACTTTTCAGTTTTATACAGAATATAATGAATATAGCAGCCATATTGCTGAATATAGCAGCCATCAGGCTGACTTCGTTAAGAAATTACTCCACAAAAGAAGTATTTTTCTTACGCTTTAACATAGTGCTTGCGTGGGTTACACCGTGTACCCTATTAACCCCGGAATTTGTCAAACATTGTCCAAATACATATTTGGATTTTCCCAGCTGAGAAATTTGGGAGAGGAAAATTGGGGAAATTTGACAATCATTTTGCGAAATTGTCCTTCCACCTCCTTCTTCAAATCTCTTCCCAGCGGGGAGGTCAAGGGGGTTATGACGCCCCAAAATCGGAAAATTACTGGAAAATAGATAGGAAAGATGGGAAATCTCGCAAAAAAGTCAACAAAACCCATTTGTGATGACCCCCCCCCCCCCCCTACCGATAACCACCGAGCTGGGGATCGCTCCTTTCCCTTCTCTAGTAATTTCTAATAATTTTGGTAGGCCATGACCTCCCCCCCCCCCACCCCGGGACCCGCCTATGGGACTACATGTCGTTTGGCTAGCTCCAGCTATAGCACACTCACGTTATATGTATCTTAACTATAACTCAATTTTAATTTTTTATTCGTTTTAAAACTTTGTAAAATAACATAGAATGTTCAGCTATCTCATTGACTGTTTGACGCAGCTTTCTCCGCCATTGTAAAATTTTATTACGTGCTTTTATTGCATATTTATTTTGATCACGATGACAGATTTCATATAATATTACAAGTACTTGTTCAAGAGTAAAATTAATAAAATATTATTGTCAAACTATCTCTCTGTATGCTTGAAGATTGTCTAAATTGACATAAAGTACGTATGAAAGTTAAAACAATCAAGGTCATATTACAATGACTTTTCAACATTAAAAATTCTATCGTTTAAAAAGCACTCCTATTAGGCTTTCCACTCGAGGTTCAAGGTTCACTGATAATAGCTCATTGTTTCTTAGCTATCAATCATTATCAACTCTTGTAGAAAAATACAAAGACACAGTGGGAAATTTATTCTATATTACAGTACTTGTTATTGTTAATTTTTATAAAAAACAATATGCAATAAGTCAATAAGATGTTATATTATATGATATCCATGTATTTTTGGAAGGCCTATGTCATCAAACAAGATTTTGAAAATTGTAATTAATTTTCAGCTCATACACTATCGTGGAAGTTTATACATTAATCAAATATCAGTATCTTGAAGTTGATTAAAATTTATTACAATAGCTCATCAATAAGTTAATAAACTGTACAGTTCTTCTTTATTAAATTATTTTGTTAAAAAAAATAAACTAACTATTTACTGTATCAAAACAAACTATTTTTCCAAATTACCCAAATTTAGTGCAAAATCATCTATTTATGAGCAAAGCTTTAAGCAAGGTCGCTCTCAGGGAGGATCACGGGGGTCATTAACCCCAAATTTGAAATACTACTATGAAAGGGTAGACAAAAGGGGTGGTCTCGCAAAAAGAGTGTAGGCTATCAAATTCTCAATTTTTGTCTATTCTAAACTGTCTGTGATTATTTCAAATTGTATCTAGTTTCCATATTTTATAAAAAAAATTAATATTTTCACACTTTTTTTAAGTCAATAGTGCTAAATTTATAATTTACCGTTTCGTCAATTTATTGATTGAATAATCTATTTGAAAGTGAATATCGTTTCAATTTTTTTCAAAACTGACACTGTATTTCTATTAAAATATTATTTTCACTCACTTATACTGGAGATATTGGAGAGATGCATTTCACTTCTAAAGAGAAGCTTCATCAGCCTGCCTGGACATCAGTCAGGCTGTGTCAGTTCTAATATTAGGTTGTTCATCAAGTATTTCGTCATGGAAAACATCACAGAAATATCGTTTCAATGCATTAAAATTGATATGCAGCGTTTTATGAATTTGAAGGCTATGTAAAGAGAAGCTTCTAAAGAGAAGCTTCATCAGCCTGCCTGGACATCAGTCAGGCTGTGTCAGTTCTAATATTAGGTTGTTCATCAAAGTAGTTACATTTTGCGGGTGCTGGTGCAACCTTGACCTTGACCCTGACCTTTGACCTTTGACCCTGACCTTTGACCTTTGACCCTGACCTTTGACCTTTGACCTTTGACCCTGACCTTTGACCTTTGACCCTGACCTTTGACCTTTGACCCTGACCTTTGACCTTTGACCTTGACCCCGGACCGGAAGTGACGTAGCAGACCGGAAGTGACGTAGCAGACCGGAAGTGACGTAGCAGACCGGAAGTCAAACCGGAAGTTGCCCCCCTCACCCTAAAAGTGACCCCCCTCACCCTAAAAGTGACCCCCCTCACCCTAAAAGTGACCCCCCTCACCCTAAAAGTGACCCCCCTCACCCTAAAAGTGACCCCCCTCACCCTAAAAGTGACCCCCCTCACCGTAAAGTGACCCCCCTCGCCCTAAAAGTGACCCTTTCAGGGACCTGCTTCTAGAGTTATCAATGGCCTTGACATTCTGGCGCAATTCCAATGCAGGAAAAAACATGTCTGTGTATAATTGCGCAACATTACGTAATCACTGACTTGGATATTTCTAGCACCATTTTCAATGCCTAGTGGATAGACATCTACTATATATATTATGTATACATTTAATATTTATCAGTATGGAGAAGGCTACAATAGCAAGAGAGTTGCACAGGTCAGCTCGTCGGAATTTCCCAACACGTATGGTAACTGTGAAAGGTCTAGATGATCTCTATCAGGCTGATCTTGTTGAGATGATACCATATGCACGTCAGAACAAAGGTTACAGGTACATTATTACAATTATCAATTGTCTCAGCAAGTATGCTTATGCTATTCCAATAAAGAACAAGTCGGCTGATGCAGTTGTCAAGGCAATGCATCCTATATTTGAGCAGAATCCAATGAACCATTTGCAAACTGATGATGGTAAAGAGTGGTTCAATTCAAAGTTTCAACAGCTTGTGAAACACTATGACATCAATCACTATTCATATAGGTAAAAAATCACTTTACTTTACTTCAACGAAGGCAGTTTCAACGAAAAAGAGAGGGTAGAGAGAGAGAGAGAGAGAGAGATAGCCCCACTTCTACTTCAATCACTGGCCCCGCCCACCAGCCTTGACAATCCGGTTTCAACTAGTTTGTATGACGTCACTGCTACATTCCAATGCTATGAGTCATATCTATGCAGGAAAAAACATGTCTGTATTATGTAATCACTGGCCCCACCCACCAGGCCAGCACCTATAAATACCACACAATAATTTGCATTCGTTCAGTTTGATTAAGACAACGAAGCAGTGAACATGGATACTTCCAAGGTTTTTAATGTCCCCATGCTCTGTGGGAATAAAGTGAAGCCTACCAGTGAGAGGTTCGGTTTGTGGCTTCTAACAGAAAACCTGTGCAATGACAACCTTCTTACAGATATTGGACAAATTAATTACACTGCTGGAGAAGAACTGTTGGTGCAGGCTGATTCAAATCTTGTGCCTATTACAGAGACCTTTTGTGACAATATAATGCTTGTGAAAATTTGTGCTTTGGAGGACTGTGAGGAAATGGATAAGAGACGGTTTATTCTAAAAAAAGAAATATGTGGAGCATTCAATTTATACTTGAGAGGAAAATTCTCCAAAATGGTGTCAGCTAAACATGGAGTTAAAGCAAAGTTACCATACTTATTAGACAATGGAAGTGATATGTCCAAAAAAATTCTGCAAGTGCTTGACGAAGACAACTATAAAGAAGTGAAACAAAAGTACCAGAATCTAGTGGGGATACCCTACAAAGTGGAGCTTGCCGATGTTCCCATTGCCACATTAATGGAGGAGTTACCAAAGTTATTGGAACAGCTTAGGAAGGAACATTTCTATCTTCTGGACTTGGACATAACACAGGACTTTGCTGGAATATTTAATAAGAGTGGGATGTGTGACTTTTTAACTACAAATCATTGTTTTTGCTTCCAAGGAGAGTATAAAGAAGACTATAATGTGATTGTAGATAATGATAAAACTGTTGGGATTGATTGCTTGACATGGGTTAATAATAATGTAAGAGTGAAAATTTATAATAAGTTTATTTGTCAAATGACAAGCCCTGGTGTAAATAAGCAGCTGGGTAACCATATTGTAGACTTTATTGCCTGTCCAGATACAAGATTACGGGAAACCTTTACTTCTGATTTAGCTAGAATGCATGGCATTACACGTTTGGAAGCAACAATTTATAACTACAGCATAAGAAATAGCTCCAACTCTAAGAAATTTGACCCTATTCAAGATAGCCTGTCACTCTTAAATGACAGTAAAGATTATTTTGAAAATGCTCCAATATTTTCTGTATCCTTGGCTAAGATGTGGTCCAAACTGGCAGATAGTTTAAAGAATAGCTGTTGCTTGGTTTATAACAATCTTTTACAATATGTTTACTGGGGGAATAGCAACACCAAGAAATTGACTGGAGTACAAGTAAAGCTGCCCACCAATCCACAGCATCGAGATAAAATAATATCATATGTCATTTCTGCATTTAGCTTTAATTTACTACCCATTAACTATGTGGAAATTCGCGAGGATACAGACAACAGGGATAACATTAGTTTCACACAAAAGTGTTATATTAAGAGTGGTGAGACATATTTCTCCAAGTCAACCACCACTTTCTCTACCATTACCAAAGAGGTTAACCTAGATGAGCTAGGTCTTGTGAAAACTAGTAATCTAATACCACAAGTCTTGAGAAAAAGAGCAAACATAAACTCTAAGCTTGCTCCCTACCCTGTTAGAGAAATAGATCCCTTGTCTCCAATCATATAGGTAAAAAATCACTTTACTTTACTTCAACGAAGGCAGTTTCAACGAAAAAGAGAGGGTAGAGAGAGAGAGAGAGAGAGAGATAGCCCCACTTCTACTTCAATCACTGGCCCCGCCCACCAGCCTTGACAATCCGGTTTCAACTAGTTTGTATGACGTCACTGCTACATTCCAATGCTATGAGTCATATCTATGCAGGAAAAAACATGTCTGTATTATGTAATCACTGGCCCCACCCACCAGGCCAGCACCTATAAATACCACACAATAATTTGCATTCGTTCAGTTTGATTAAGACAACGAAGCAGTGAACATGGATACTTCCAAGGTTTTTAATGTCCCCATGCTCTGTGGGAATAAAGTGAAGCCTACCAGTGAGAGGTTCGGTTTGTGGCTTCTAACAGAAAACCTGTGCAATGACAACCTTCTTACAGATATTGGACAAATTAATTACACTGCTGGAGAAGAACTGTTGGTGCAGGCTGATTCAAATCTTGTGCCTATTACAGAGACCTTTTGTGACAATATAATGCTTGTGAAAATTTGTGCTTTGGAGGACTGTGAGGAAATGGATAAGAGACGGTTTATTCTAAAAAAAGAAATATGTGGAGCATTCAATTTATACTTGAGAGGAAAATTCTCCAAAATGGTGTCAGCTAAACATGGAGTTAAAGCAAAGTTACCATACTTATTAGACAATGGAAGTGATATGTCCAAAAAAATTCTGCAAGTGCTTGACGAAGACAACTATAAAGAAGTGAAACAAAAGTACCAGAATCTAGTGGGGATACCCTACAAAGTGGAGCTTGCCGATGTTCCCATTGCCACATTAATGGAGGAGTTACCAAAGTTATTGGAACAGCTTAGGAAGGAACATTTCTATCTTCTGGACTTGGACATAACACAGGACTTTGCTGGAATATTTAATAAGAGTGGGATGTGTGACTTTTTAACTACAAATCATTGTTTTTGCTTCCAAGGAGAGTATAAAGAAGACTATAATGTGATTGTAGATAATGATAAAACTGTTGGGATTGATTGCTTGACATGGGTTAATAATAATGTAAGAGTGAAAATTTATAATAAGTTTATTTGTCAAATGACAAGCCCTGGTGTAAATAAGCAGCTGGGTAACCATATTGTAGACTTTATTGCCTGTCCAGATACAAGATTACGGGAAACCTTTACTTCTGATTTAGCTAGAATGCATGGCATTACACGTTTGGAAGCAACAATTTATAACTACAGCATAAGAAATAGCTCCAACTCTAAGAAATTTGACCCTATTCAAGATAGCCTGTCACTCTTAAATGACAGTAAAGATTATTTTGAAAATGCTCCAATATTTTCTGTATCCTTGGCTAAGATGTGGTCCAAACTGGCAGATAGTTTAAAGAATAGCTGTTGCTTGGTTTATAACAATCTTTTACAATATGTTTACTGGGGGAATAGCAACACCAAGAAATTGACTGGAGTACAAGTAAAGCTGCCCACCAATCCACAGCATCGAGATAAAATAATATCATATGTCATTTCTGCATTTAGCTTTAATTTACTACCCATTAACTATGTGGAAATTCGCGAGGATACAGACAACAGGGATAACATTAGTTTCACACAAAAGTGTTATATTAAGAGTGGTGAGACATATTTCTCCAAGTCAACCACCACTTTCTCTACCATTACCAAAGAGGTTAACCTAGATGAGCTAGGTCTTGTGAAAACTAGTAATCTAATACCACAAGTCTTGAGAAAAAGAGCAAACATAAACTCTAAGCTTGCTCCCTACCCTGTTAGAGAAATAGATCCCTTGTCTCCAATCACAGTGCTATCTGCTAGGAAGCGTAAGCTGGAGCTGGACGAAATTAATCTTAAACGTAGGAAAGTTGAGTTTTTAGAAGCTACAGAGTCCATAAAGAAACAGCATAAACAGCTAGTAGAATATGAGAACGAAATCAAAGATTTGAGAGAGCAGCTTGAACCATATTTTTATTCACATTGGAAGAATTTTGAACCAAGTGGGGTGTATCATGTGACTGCATTTACTGTGAATAATAAGGAAAAATTTACATATGTTGGGGTTTTAGGGGAAAAGGATGGCTTGAAACAGGTTTACTTTGTAAAAGGGTACCATAAAAATGTTTTTCTCAATGCATACAAAGCAATAGAAGACCTTAAGAAAGTGGGCTATTTTGTAATCCCCTACAATGACGAAAGATGTATATTATGCTTGCCAAGAGGAGAAACCATTTGTGTAATTACTGTTAATGGTATGGCAAGTTATAATGGTAACACATTTCCAAAAATAGAATCAATCGAATTTTCGTCAGATGTATGGAAAAACTTGGAAGACACTTCCTTTACACAGTCAGAAGTGGAGCAATTCAACAACATTACAATGCTGGAAATTAAAGGGAAAGTAAAAGTAGGACAGTGCAAACGATTGGAAGAGTTAGCAGAAGGTACAGAGTTGGTCATTGTTGCAATTAAACAAGTATGGGCTAGAAATAAGAATCGGTATATTTTACAGTTTGAGAACCTAGAAGCATTGTATGTCTCGAATTATTGGTTGGAGGAAGAATTTGAGAACTCTAACATAGATTTAAATTATAAAATTAGAATTAGGTTGGATGTCCTTAAGCATACCCCCAGTAGAAATAAGGAAAGAGTTGTTTTTTGTATTTAATATATTGCATTGTATTAATAAATGGAGAAATTATTGTGAATCTGTCTTTTGTGTTTTCCACAAACCCCTACAATCCTATCCTTATAAATAAGATTAACCTAAGACATATTTCTGTAAGTCACCTGTTGGGTGTTGGCTTACTCCAATTAAACACCAAGTAAGCCATAAGGGGCAAAAGTGGTACACCAAGTTAGCCCAAAGTGGCACTAAGTAGTAGATAAGTGTGCAGTGAGTGGGCACAGTGGCTCAGTAAAAGGGCTCACAGTGAGTGTGAGCTTATCTTGCAATTAGCTTGAGTGCTTACATATTAGAGCTTCTAGAGCACTAGCAGGAGCACTAGGGGCACTAGGGGGAGCTCTGGGGGAGCACTAGGGGGGCACTGGGGAAGCACTAGGGGAGCACTAGGGAAGCACTAGGGGAGCACCAGGGGAACACTAGAGGCATTAGGGGGATTAGAATGCAAATTATTTATAGGTATTTATAGGTGCTGGCCTGGTGGGCAGGGCCAGCGATTATGTAATACAGTTGCATAATGTGATGCAATTACACAGACATGTTTTATCCTGCATAGATATGACTCATAGCATTGGAATGTAGCAGTGACGTCATACAAACTAGTTGAAACCGGATTGTCAAGGCTGGTGGGCGGGGCCAGTGATGGAAGTAGAAGTGGGGCTATCTCTCTCTCTCTCTCTCTCTCTACCCTCTCTTTTTCGTTGAAACTGCCTTCGTTGAAGTAAAGTAAAGTGATTTTTTACCTATATGAGGAAATGGATAAGAGACGGTTTATTCTAAAAAAAGAAATATGTGGAGCATTCAATTTATACTTGAGAGGAAAATTCTCCAAAATGGTGTCAGCTAAACATGGAGTTAAAGCAAAGTTACCATACTTATTAGACAATGGAAGTGATATGTCCAAAAAAATTCTGCAAGTGCTTGACGAAGACAACTATAAAGAAGTGAAACAAAAGTACCAGAATCTAGTGGGGATACCCTACAAAGTGGAGCTTGCCGATGTTCCCATTGCCACATTAATGGAGGAGTTACCAAAGTTATTGGAACAGCTTAGGAAGGAACATTTCTATCTTCTGGACTTGGACATAACACAGGACTTTGCTGGAATATTTAATAAGAGTGGGATGTGTGACTTTTTAACTACAAATCATTGTTTTTGCTTCCAAGGAGAGTATAAAGAAGACTATAATGTGATTGTAGATAATGATAAAACTGTTGGGATTGATTGCTTGACATGGGTTAATAATAATGTAAGAGTGAAAATTTATAATAAGTTTATTTGTCAAATGACAAGCCCTGGTGTAAATAAGCAGCTGGGTAACCATATTGTAGACTTTATTGCCTGTCCAGATACAAGATTACGGGAAACCTTTACTTCTGATTTAGCTAGAATGCATGGCATTACACGTTTGGAAGCAACAATTTATAACTACAGCATAAGAAATAGCTCCAACTCTAAGAAATTTGACCCTATTCAAGATAGCCTGTCACTCTTAAATGACAGTAAAGATTATTTTGAAAATGCTCCAATATTTTCTGTATCCTTGGCTAAGATGTGGTCCAAACTGGCAGATAGTTTAAAGAATAGCTGTTGCTTGGTTTATAACAATCTTTTACAATATGTTTACTGGGGGAATAGCAACACCAAGAAATTGACTGGAGTACAAGTAAAGCTGCCCACCAATCCACAGCATCGAGATAAAATAATATCATATGTCATTTCTGCATTTAGCTTTAATTTACTACCCATTAACTATGTGGAAATTCGCGAGGATACAGACAACAGGGATAACATTAGTTTCACACAAAAGTGTTATATTAAGAGTGGTGAGACATATTTCTCCAAGTCAACCACCACTTTCTCTACCATTACCAAAGAGGTTAACCTAGATGAGCTAGGTCTTGTGAAAACTAGTAATCTAATACCACAAGTCTTGAGAAAAAGAGCAAACATAAACTCTAAGCTTGCTCCCTACCCTGTTAGAGAAATAGATCCCTTGTCTCCAATCACAGTGCTATCTGCTAGGAAGCGTAAGCTGGAGCTGGACGAAATTAATCTTAAACGTAGGAAAGTTGAGTTTTTAGAAGCTACAGAGTCCATAAAGAAACAGCATAAACAGCTAGTAGAATATGAGAACGAAATCAAAGATTTGAGAGAGCAGCTTGAACCATATTTTTATTCACATTGGAAGAATTTTGAACCAAGTGGGGTGTATCATGTGACTGCATTTACTGTGAATAATAAGGAAAAATTTACATATGTTGGGGTTTTAGGGGAAAAGGATGGCTTGAAACAGGTTTACTTTGTAAAAGGGTACCATAAAAATGTTTTTCTCAATGCATACAAAGCAATAGAAGACCTTAAGAAAGTGGGCTATTTTGTAATCCCCTACAATGACGAAAGATGTATATTATGCTTGCCAAGAGGAGAAACCATTTGTGTAATTACTGTTAATGGTATGGCAAGTTATAATGGTAACACATTTCCAAAAATAGAATCAATCGAATTTTCGTCAGATGTATGGAAAAACTTGGAAGACACTTCCTTTACACAGTCAGAAGTGGAGCAATTCAACAACATTACAATGCTGGAAATTAAAGGGAAAGTAAAAGTAGGACAGTGCAAACGATTGGAAGAGTTAGCAGAAGGTACAGAGTTGGTCATTGTTGCAATTAAACAAGTATGGGCTAGAAATAAGAATCGGTATATTTTACAGTTTGAGAACCTAGAAGCATTGTATGTCTCGAATTATTGGTTGGAGGAAGAATTTGAGAACTCTAACATAGATTTAAATTATAAAATTAGAATTAGGTTGGATGTCCTTAAGCATACCCCCAGTAGAAATAAGGAAAGAGTTGTTTTTTGTATTTAATATATTGCATTGTATTAATAAATGGAGAAATTATTGTGAATCTGTCTTTTGTGTTTTCCACAAACCCCTACAATCCTATCCTTATAAATAAGATTAACCTAAGACATATTTCTGTAAGTCACCTGTTGGGTGTTGGCTTACTCCAATTAAACACCAAGTAAGCCATAAGGGGCAAAAGTGGTACACCAAGTTAGCCCAAAGTGGCACTAAGTAGTAGATAAGTGTGCAGTGAGTGGGCACAGTGGCTCAGTAAAAGGGCTCACAGTGAGTGTGAGCTTATCTTGCAATTAGCTTGAGTGCTTACATATTAGAGCTTCTAGAGCACTAGCAGGAGCACTAGGGGCACTAGGGGGAGCTCTGGGGGAGCACTAGGGGGGCACTGGGGAAGCACTAGGGGAGCACTAGGGAAGCACTAGGGGAGCACCAGGGGAACACTAGAGGCATTAGGGGGATTAGAATGCAAATTATTTATAGGTATTTATAGGTGCTGGCCTGGTGGGCAGGGCCAGCGATTATGTAATACAGTTGCATAATGTGATGCAATTACACAGACATGTTTTATCCTGCATAGATATGACTCATAGCATTGGAATGTAGCAGTGACGTCATACAAACTAGTTGAAACCGGATTGTCAAGGCTGGTGGGCGGGGCCAGTGATGGAAGTAGAAGTGGGGCTATCTCTCTCTCTCTCTCTCTCTCTACCCTCTCTTTTTCGTTGAAACTGCCTTCGTTGAAGTAAAGTAAAGTGATTTTTTACCTATATGAACAGTAAA
This sequence comes from Conomelus anceps, assembly GCA_948455865.1. Taxonomy (NCBI): domain Eukaryota; kingdom Metazoa; phylum Arthropoda; class Insecta; order Hemiptera; family Delphacidae; genus Conomelus; species Conomelus anceps. Next base: position 47,629,644 of record OX418223.1, on the reverse strand, counting down.
TTGGTTTTTCCACAGCCTGATGGTCCACATATAATGCAGCGCATATGGTTGGGGAACAAAGGTCCATGACGTTTCTTTGCATTCATTTCTGGGTCGGCCAGACCACAGCCTCTCACCACTCGATCAAAGTCAATTATATTGAACCTGTGACTCCTTTGCACAACCTGCTTCATCACACCAAATCTGCTCTATCAATCCAAGAGTCGTGACTGCGATCGTATCCTTTCCAGCGCACCAACAGTTTATTACCTTTCCTCTTCAGCACTCTGGCAATTTCAAAAACACTAGGTACTTTGGTTTTCACAATCTCTTCTGCATAGAATCCTCCTTGGACACGCTGTCCTCTGCAATCTTCCAACTCGTATGTTACAGGTACAGTAGGTCTCACACGTGTGACAGTGAACAGTTCATTTGTCCAATTGGGTAGGTAACCCTTGTCAAATGTCATTTTATACTTGCTTATGCGCACCTTATCACCTGGATTGATTTTTTGGTGAACACCTGGATAGAACCTGTTCTCAGATTTGTCCAACAAGCTCTGCTGATACTCATGACGTTGCTCACCTAGTCTGGAAAGCAGCAATGTCTCATGCTCTTTTGTAACATCAACCGGTCGCATACCTATTGTCCTATGGATTCTTCCATTATACTCTTTGACAAGTGAGGTTAGAATATCTGTCCAGCGATAGGTTCCACGTTCAGTGAATTTGATCCACATTAAATGTTTAAGTGTTCTGTTGAAACGTTCCACTATTGAGGCCTTCTTATCTGAATATGTTGAATAGTGATTGATGTCATAGTGTTTCACAAGCTGTTGAAACTTTGAATTGAACCACTCTTTACCATCATCAGTTTGCAAATGGATCATTGGATTCTGCTCAAATATAGGATGCATTGCCTTGACAACTGCATCAGCCGACTTGTTCTTTATTGGAATAGCATAAGCATACTTGCTGAGACAATTGATAATTGTAATAATGTACCTGTAACCTTTGTTCTGACGTGCATATGGTATCATCTCAACAAGATCAGCCAGATAGAGATCATCTAGACCTTTCACAGTTACCATACGTGTTGGGAAATTCCGACGAGCTGACCTGTGCAACTCTCTTGCTATTGTAGCCTTCTCCATACTGATAAATATTAAATGTATTCATAATATATATAATAGATGTCTATCCACTAGGCATTGAAAATGGTGCCAGAAATATCCAAGTCGGTGATTACGTAATGTTGCGCAATTATACACAGACATGTTTTTTCCTGCATTGGAATTGCGCCAGAATGTCAAGGCCAGTGATAACTCTAGAAGCAGGTACCTGAAAGGGTCACTTTTAGGGTGAGGGGGGTCACTTTTAGGGTGAGGGGGGCCACTTTTAGGGTGAGGGGGGGCCACTTTTAGGGTGAGGGGGGTCACTTTTAGGGTGAGGGGGGTCACTTTTAGGGTGAGGGGGGTCACTTTTAGGGTGAGGGGGGCCACTTTTAGGGTGAGGGGGGCCACTTTTAGGGTGAGGGGGCCACTTTTAGGGTGAGGGGGGCCACTTTTAGGGTGAGGGGGGCCACTTCCGGTTTGACTTCCGGTCTGCTACGTCACTTCCGGTCCGGGGTCAAGGTCAAAGGTCAAAGGTCAGGGTCAAAGGTCAAGGGTCAGGGTCAAAGGTCAGGGTCAAAGGTCAAAGGTCAGGGTCAAAGGTCAAAGGTCAAAGGTCAGGGTCAAAGGTCAAAGGTCAGGGTCAAAGGTCAAAGGTCAAGGTCAAGGTCAAAGGTCAAGGTCAAGGTTGCACCAGCACCCGCAAAATGTAACTACTCATCAAGTATTTCGTCATGGAAAACATCACAGAAATATCGTTTCAATGCATTAAAATTGATATGCAGCGTTTTATGAATTTGAAGACATGTATATGTTTACAAAAATGAAAAGATTCATTTACGGCAAGATCTTCTGCTTTCTAAGAGACTTTCCCCAATGGAAATGGAGCGGATTTTGAGATGATCTCCATTTGTAGCTCCTTTGCTGACCGGACACATTATGTCTCCCGGTCGCATTGGTCACACCAACCGTAGGATTACCCAATGAACTAAAGATTTAAGTTGCAATGAACAATAAAGCACACGCCTAATTATATAAATAGTGATAATGTTGAAGATCCATCTTGTTCCCACTGCTTTTTAAGTTTATATATATAGTAGTTATAATTTGAGATTCATTTTTCGCTTTTTGTGTATGTATTTTTATTTCTTGTAAAAAATTGTAAATTTATGTTTTTAAATAAATTTGAATTATTTTGAATTTCTAGTTAGGAGCGATCTTGGATTCAAGAGGGAGGTAAAACTTTCAAAGCAGGATGTGGATGAAATTCGTTGTATAATTTGGCTAAAATACTTCAGCCCCAATTCTTTTTCAATTGATTGAGGTAAATGAAATTACTTCTACTAGAATTTCCTTCAGCTTCAGTAGACAATGAACTCGTATCTAAAAATCTATCATAAGATTGGCTCTTTCGAACATCGCATACCGTAATACTGATTCATGATTGATGATGATTCATGATGCATGACTAGTAATGAATCATGATTGAGGCTTCTGTTCAATTATTAAGACATTGTAGCTAATCATGTATAGTCTATCAATTCTGATAGTTCGCTAATTCAATCAGGAAATATTGCTAGAATAAAAAATAATAATAATTGTTGTAACTTTTCCTCCCAGACAGTAATTCTGTGAGAGCAAAGAACTACGAAATTCGACAGAGTGTTGCGAAACTCTACAAATTAGTCAATGATATTTTTACAGAAACTACCAGTGATTTTCGTTTTCTAATATAGCAGAAGGTGGAATAAAAAAACACGTTGTGGCAATTCTAGCACAGATTATCTGATAGCTGATTTTCACCTCTGGAAGTACAGTTGGTTGGAGCGCTTGTCTGTGATAAGATAAGGCTGGCTTAGTTTCCTGCAGCCTTGGGTTCGAATCTCATTCAGCCATGGATGTTTCTCATCATTCACCTCATTACCCACGCTCAAGTCTCTGGACTCATGTGGGCATCATCTGCAATAGAATAAAAATTAAGTAATAAAAGAAATAGTGGGCATTTATTGGAAACTACTCTATGAGTTGTCTACACTATAACTGTGGAGCCAATGAAAAAATTAAAACAGAAAGTTGAATGGAAAAAACAAATTTATATTTGTTCATTCTGTAGACAAAGAGATTATGATATGAGAGAAAAAGTCATTGAATGATAAAACAGCAGGAACTAGAAAAAAGAAGAAGAGGAAGAAAAAGAAGGTAGAGGAGAAGGAGGTGGAAAAAAATGAATGGATGGAGGGGGGGATGAGGAGGAAGAGGAAGATGACGAGCAGGAGGAGGATAAAGAGAGGGAGGATGAGGAGCAGGAGGATAATGAAGAGGGAGAGGATGAGGAGGTGGAGGAGAAGAATAAAGAGGGGGAGGAAGAGGAGGAGGAGGAGGATGAGGAGCAGGAGGAGGAGGAGGATGAAGAGGGGGAGGAGGAGGATGAAGAGGTGGTGGAGGAGAATAAAGAGGAGAAGGAGGAGGATGGGGAGCAGGAGGAGGAAAAAGAGGAGAAGGATGAGGAGCAGGAAGAAGAAGAGGAGGAAGAGAAGCAGGAGGAGGATGAGGAGAAGGAGGAGGATAAAGAGGGGGAGTATGAGGAGGTGGAGGAGAAGGATAATGAGGGGGGGAGGATGCGGAGCAGGAGGAGGAGGATGAGGAGCAGGTAGAAGAGGAGGAGGAGGAGGATGAGGAGCAGGAGGAGGATAAAGAGGAGGAGCAGGAGGAGGATAAAGAGGGGGGATGTGGAGGTGGATAGAGAGGGTGAGGAGGAGGAGCAGGAAGAAAAGGAGGAGGAGGATAAGGAGCAGGAGGAGGATGAGAAGCAGGAGGAGGTGGAGGAAAAGGAGAAGGAGGATGAGGGAAAGAATTTAAAGGATGAGGATAAAGAGGGGGAGGATGAGAAGCAGGAGGAGGTGGAGGAAGAGGAGAAGGAGGATGAGGGAAATGATTTAAAGGAGGAGGATGAGAAGCAGGAGGAGGAGTAGGAGGAGGAGGAAGAAGAAGAGGAGGAGGATGAGAAGGATTTGTAGGAAGAGAAAGAGAAGAAGAAAAAAAGAAGACAGGAGAATAAGAAGAGGCAAAAGAAGAAAGAAACAGGGGAAGAAGAAGAAAATAAAGAAGATGAAGAAAAGGAAGGAGGAGAAAAAGAAGGAAAAGAAAAGGAAGAAGAACAAGAAGAAAAGGAAGAAAGGAAGATGAAAAACTGTTCATTTTATTAAACGCTCAATGTTTTTACTCTCTTTCCTACCTGATAAACCAATTTAAAATTGTTTGTCCCAGTCACTTTATGCAAAAGTTATTTTGAAACATTTTGGTACACTACAAATTGCTTTGTTTGCAGGAAGGGGTACCATTTTATTCCAGGTCGATAGCAGACTATACACACACACAGAATTACACGCTGGTATAAACAGATGCTCGTAAGTAACATTTATATAAGGCCGTCATGTTGAACGTGAGTTATATAATTATATATTTGATTACTGCAGTGTACAGTGTTCCTTCACTTTCGGACCTTTATTGTCATAGAGAACAATTTGATTGTTAGTTGTATGGAGTGGAGATTGGAGAACACCACTTACTTGGTTTATTCCCGCAAGACACTATGAGGCTATTGGTAAGAGCAATTTTCCAGCATGGGATAAACTGCGGTGAGGACCATCGCATTTGCATATAATGAGCATACTTTATTACATTAGGCTCCATGCAATGGCCTGTTGTCACTCGGTATAGGTACTACGGCTACACGATATGGATAAGTTATAGCAGGTGAGTAAAATAACCAATAACTAGTTTTACCTTTAGAATGGCCAATAGAAACTGAAACATGGTGAACAAAATAATTTTTTATTTTCTTGGATCTGATAGGTGGAATTTGTGGAGCTTGATGGAATATTTTTATTTTCTTGGATCTGATAGGTGGAATAAGTCCCAAACCCAAACAAAATCAGTCCTACATCAACCAATGGCAGTGTTTCAATTCATTTGTTATACAACGCGAGAGCCTAAACCTATACAACGGATTATCCAAGGAATGAATAATAAGACGAAATTGTCACAACCATATTTATTAAAAAATATTTATTTATTTAATGTGACAAATTTACAACGAGTGTGAAGGTGCAACAGACTCAAGTCCAAAACTGTTCCCTTCACAAATTTTGTATATATGTTAAAACTGTCCAAAACATTGAGGTCAACACAAACTAAACATTTAAGATATGCTGAAAACCTTCACTCGAAAAATAATAAAATTAATCTTCTCACTTAACCACTATTAATTTAAAAGTTGACTTGAAACGAAACACTAAAACAGTTAAAAATAGTTAATAATATTAAATTTTTATAAAAACGTTTGAGCCCAAAAATATTATTGAGATACTAGTTTCGGTAGCTATACCATTATCAATCTCAAACAAACTAAAACTAAAGTACAGAATAGCTTAATATATACTAAACATGGAATGATACTGTTGGCTAAGCGTGAAAGAGGCTGAAGGTTGTGATTGGCTGAATACAAATTTAGGAAAAGCAGAAATAAACCAAAGTGCATTTTCTGGACACTTGAGCACAGCGAAAAGTTGAGAAACCAAATGACTGTCAAAGACGAAATTACAATAACAAACAAGTAGAAAAGAGGTAACCAATTCGTGATAAATATTAAAATGGACATGGGAAGTGATAGCCGTGAGCCTTAGCAGGTATCTTTTCAATCATATGTGGCTGGCTCTCCTGGGCCTTCTTTGTAATTGGATTGGCCAGCAAAAAATACTGTTCTCTGCTGTAAAATCACTTCCCGTTGATTCGGAACCCACCTAAAATTGTAGGTACACCATGTTTTTAATAGCATGGCTCAAGCGGCGAGGTGGAAGTACCCGTAAGGGTCTCCCCTCCAATAAAAGTCATACGCATTTACTTGTTTTATTACAATGAACAGAAGAAGAAGTGAAATAATCAAACTATTGTCTGCCACTCCTGTGGTTGCGGGTTTGATTCTAGCTCTGTCTGGCATGTGTTGTGTCATATCACCTCATCATTCACCTTCATCATTACCATCACCCTTGGATAAAGTATCAGACTCATGAGGGGATCATTAGAATATTCTTGATATCAACTAAATTTTTAAAAAATCTTCTCATATAAAGATTCTTATACCGAAGGCTTGAGAGCTGGTATATGATGGGGAAGGCCAAATTCAATAAGGTGTCTCCTATTCCTAAGCTGATTGCTTTTAATGTCCTGAACTACCCTAGCAGCAACATATTTCTCAACGAGCATCTTTAAACTAAAGTCTGTGGTAGTCTTTCATTTCGAATGACTTTCCTAACATCATTGCAATCCATTCAGTAGATTTTGAGAAGTTAGGATCAGTCAGTTAGTAGTATTAATCAATTAATTATTTATTTGACATGAGTACATATGAGAAGAGCACAAGGAAATCCCATGCTTGCCCTCTTAGCACAAAAATGTTTTTATAACATACTGGTAAAATGGGTTTATATGGAAATCTTGGAGTTATATGGAATTTTTGTTCTTGACTCAGAATTAAGCCTGCAGGTCTGCCAACAAGACTTTTCCACTGTCTCAAATTTGCTCATATTAATTAATCAATTTATTATTAATATTCTTCAATAATGTATAATCATAGAATAATAAATCATATGTCATCAAAAAAATCTTGTCATTCTCCAATTGACAGAGAAAAAAAATGTTTTTTCAAAATCCAAAATCGTTCCATAAAGTAAACATAATTATTATTATATGAAACAATTTCTATGATAACTTAATTTCTGTTGAATTCGAAGCTGTTCCATATTAGTTATATAGCGGTGACAGCGGTTCCATATAACCAATGCCTCCTACAGAAGTAAATACGTCTAGGAGCCATTGATATAACCCAAAACTAAGGGTTATATGGAACAGCAATAAATGTAAGTAATTAAGTAAGTGAATTTATTTCTAGTACAAATAATGAAATACAGTATAAAGAATATTATGGAACTTCTAGCCATCTGAACCAGTAGTGATGGCTAGCACAATTTTAGAAACAAAATAAAAACTTTAAAAAAACATGTGAATATCAAAAATTTATGTTTTTCCCCTATGATTCAAGCTAAATTGAGTATCTCATTTTAAAAGAACATAATTTGAAATATTTTCTTTTGCTTATGTGAAGTTTTAAATTATGAAAATAAAAAATATTGGTCCATGTATCCCCATGTGACGTATGTGATGAATAATATGAACAAAAGTCACCGCTATATAACTAACTATACAACGAAATTCTCTATGTAAAGTATTTCTATAGTGTCACTTTCACTTGACATTGCAATCTTGGCAAGGTGACTTCTTATTAAGAAACGAATTTCTAGCCTGAATAATCGATTTCAGTACACAGAAATTCAACTGTACAGACATCAAAGTTTTATTAGAATCTTTTTCCATGAAACGTTTTATTTTAGCATTCCATTCTCAGCCTACCGATACTTTGATGTTCTAATAAGAAAAAGTTGTGGTCGGCTAAAAGTTATGTGGCAAGTGGAGGTTGCAGTGGCTTGGAATTTGCCGCGAAAGTCGAAGGGAATATCTCAATTCGATCAGCAACAGCAAGAGGGATTCTTTGCCGATCTGAACCAACTCAGAACTCAGCCAATCCCGGATGGTTTCTCGGGAGTTAGAAGGTGGTGGAGGAGGAGGACTGTTAGGTGGAGGAGTAGTAGAAGGTGGAAAATAAGGAGGAGGAAGGTGAGAAGGAAGAGGAATAGAAGAAGGAATTGGGGAAAGAAGAGTGGAGAATCATGAGAGGAATCTTCAGGGACGCCCGCCTGGATTACCTGTCTGGCTGGGCAGCTAACTGGAAAGAATGAAGGTCCATCTTCTTCTCCAGCACTTTGCCAGCGCATCATCCCCTAGCTTCTTCTCTTTCTAACTCGTTTTGTCTCTTTCGAGCAGCCACTGCACGGTAGCAACTGGAGGCAAGTACATGTTCCTCCTACAAAGGCAAAAGGACCCGCGGTCTGCATTGCAGCGCGCTTCGGCTTCAACCTCTTTCCAACCGCCACAACAAGGCACTTTGTGACTGCCATTTTATTCCATGGCTTCATTTTGTCTCGACTTTATTTTCAACAGAGATTTTATTTATTTATTTGACATTGACAATTGTTTCAAGGCTTAAAAGCCTATTGAACAAAACTTTATTTTGACGAGCAGCTTTTTTAAAGAGATGTACGAAGAATAAATATTTATTTATTGTGACCATTTGTGGTGATTGGTCATGCGGTGAGCGTGGTGTTCAAGTGATCGTGATGTTCAGTCACGACCGCTCAAGACTGCGCTTGGATGGGTGAACGTGCTTCAATGACTTGATGTTACAAGCTTTATTATCACTTACCCGGTGGTTCGGAACCCACCTAAAATAGTAGGTCCACAATGTTACCCGTAACATGGCTCAAACGGCGAGGTGGAACTACCCGTAAGTGTCTCCCCACCTTTAAAAGCCATACGCTCATTATTATTATTGTGACCAATTTACAACGAATGTGAAGGTGCAACAGACTCAAGTCCAAAACTGCTCCCTTCACAAATTTATAAAATATAACAATATATCAACAATGAAAGACAACAGCATTGTAAATTAAAATCTTCAATGTAAAACCGACCAACATTTTTCTAGCATGAACAGTTTTTGTAAGAAAAGATTCTGGAATTCAAATTTATGATCAGGAACAACCTATAAAAATTTCATTTATTTTATTTTAACCATGTGAAATCTGATAAGTTCATTTGAAATATCTACTAAAATAGAACCGAAAACATTACAATACAAACTAAAAATAGAACTGTATCCAATTAAGTAAAAACAAAAATAAAAAAATGGAAGTAATTTGATTAAATTGCTGTACATAATTTCCTAACGCCTAAATGTCAACTCAAATAGTCAATCAAATGTATTGCTGTACCAAATACATATTTTAAGCATGGTATATGTCTGTTCAAAAATATCGTACAATGGAGGAGAAAAATTGGATATATACAAAAAAATACATAAGTGCCTGACAATGCATCCAATAAAAAGACAGATACGAAATAATTCCTTGTGTTTTTTTGCGCAACGTCAATTTAAATAGGTACTCAATCAGATTTATTCCCATACCAAATACATAATTTAATGTTAGTTCAAAAATACAATGCAGAAAAATAAAAAAGCATACAAAAACACATATAAGTCTGCATAAGTCACATATAATAATGTATCCAATAGAAAGACAGATACAAAATAATTAATTTCTTGTGATTTTAGCATAAGTAAAGCTTGTGTGCTGGCCGCGAGTTCTTTTAGTACTTGCTTGCTTACAAATATATTCTTCAATACGAAAGATACGGTATAAAAATGTGTTTATTACAATATCTTTTTTTTGAAAAAGATGAATTTGGTGCAAACTTTATTCTCAACAGAAATACAAAAAAAAGTGAAAAATAATAAAAACTATGAAGAAGCAATGAAATTGGTATTTAGTAGTGTTTTACTGCGGCATGTCTAAACGGGCGGATGGATGAAGGGACAAAGGCAAGATTTCAATAAAGCCCTGTCGAGTCCTTATGAAGCTGTCCTATTATAATTTAACGATATTGAATTGATAAATTTATTCATTGTACTCACACACAATGAAGTAAATCAATATTATTTAGTGAATGATTACATCATTACAAATAATTCCACCATTAAATTAAGTTGTTTTTTTCAATGTTCAGCAAAAAAAAATTAGAGATGTAATGCTATTTCGCAGTGAACTGAGCAACAATTAATTAAGAAAGAAAGAAAGATTTATTATAAATTTAAAAAACACTTTTGAATGGAAATTTACTCACGTTATGGCGTGACGGCCGTTTCGCTCTGTTGTCTAGAGCATCAAACGGCCGTCACGCCATAACGTGAGTCAATTTCCATTCAAAAGTGTTTTTTAAGTTTATAATACATATTAGTGGAAACAAGATGGATCTTCAACATCATAAAAAAGAAAGGTTTATTGCCAATCAAAAACAAAATTATAAAAAATGAAAAAGCTTATACAGCTAGACAATTAAACTTAATATTGGCGTTCAAAAGGTTTAATCAGTGGTCATATGGAGTGGCTAGTGAGAAGAATATGTCACCAGTTGACTATAATACGGGCAGACTTGGAGCTGAATTAGAGCCAAGTCTCCAGCACTTATATTAAGTCTCCAGTACAATATTCCGGTCTCCAGTACAATATTCCAGCACCTCTAGCCAAGACATGCTTGCTCACCTGACCAACTGCAGTTGGCTCTTAACAATGTCATTAATCAACCCCTCCCCCTCTTCAACACCCCCTTGCCATGGAATGCAACAGCTCGCCACAGCATTTCTGAGCTGCCTCGAAAGGGAAAAGGGAAATTCCCTTTCGCCTCCCCCATAGATCGAACAAAAGATTCTCAAAGACTTAATGGACAACTCATTGCCGGACAAAGGCTACTTGAGTCTTCCATGAAGCAGTGATGACTAAGTAAGACACCTTATTTTATTGCTGTGTGTGATATATCCCATGAGGCATGAGCCCTGGTGGGTAGTCTGTCTGGTGCTTGAAAATCCCTGTTGAAAGTCTTGTCATTCTGAACATTCTCAAACTAAATCCTATAGAGATTGAAGTTGGCAGACGGCCTTAGGCCATTGCTACATAATTTTTTTTTAATGTATGTAACGTTGAAAGATTAAAAAAAGATTTATTTACTATAACTACTTGAAGATTGAAGTTGAGAGGTTTTGATGCTTTACAAGAGTAACAATAATAAGCGTATGGCTTTTATCAGTGGGGATACCCTTACACGAGTATCTTCAGTTCAAAATTTTTTCAATGAAAATATCAATCTAGACTTGTAGGCCATATTTTTGAGTATTTTTGAGAAAGTTTTGGGAGCTCCTAGGGCCAACGAGATAATATTTTTTCTTGAGGATGAAGCACACTAACTTAGGTTTGAGACTTGTGAGCGGGTAATGAATTGAATGATGTCGATTGATTAGTTGGACCTAAAGTTTTAGGTGGGTTCCGAACCACCTATATGTACAGTATTATTATAATTTATTTTTTTGAAGACGTCTTGAAGACTCCAGTTATGGATTTATGGAGTATACGCCAAATCAAGTCAGATCAACAATTACATACATTATTACCATTCTTATTCACGAGTTACCACAATTGTATTAGTCAGGGTGAGGCTCAATTTTGATCTAAAAGGAACTCTTGTAGCCTACACTATAAAAAGCGTTATCAACTAAACATTTTCTTATTTTTTTTAAATACGTTGATATTCCAAGACTCTTAAGAGAAACTGCGCTAGCTTTTACAGAATTAATTATATAACTAGGTTTTTGTTCGAATAAACTACTATTGTGACTGACCAAGTGAAAATCTCCTCGGCTTCCTGTATGATAATCGTATGTGTCAAGATTTTGGTTTATACCACTCTTATAAAATAATAATTGAATACTACACCAAAAGCGACAAAATTCAATTAAAAAATTGATTTTCATTCAACTACAACTACAACAAGAGCGACAAAATTTAATTAAAAAATTGACTTTTTGTTGTAAACTTAACGACTTGCAGTCAGTTTTTTATTGTGACTATATAATAAATGTACTCACATTCGGCCGAACGTTTTAGAGATATTGAATCTCACGAATGTGGGTAAATTAATTATATATTGACAATATAAAACTGACTGCAAGACGTTAAATTCACAGAAAAAGGTCAATGCTAACAACACAGATCGTTATGGAACAAGAAATCTAAGAATAAAAAATTGATTTTCATTCAATTACAGCTACGACAAGGGCGACAAAATTTCATTCAAAAATTTATTTTTATTCAACTATAACTATAACAAGAGCGACAAAATTTCATTCAAATACAACAGCGACAAAATTTCATTCAAAAATTGATTTTCATTCTACTATATCTATAACAACAGCGACAAAATTTCATTCAAAAATTGATTTTCATTCTACTATAACTATAAAAATTTCATTCAAAAATTGATTTTCATTCTACTATGAATGAATGTAACATACCTGGTTCATGTGATTCTGCGGAATGCGCCTTCGATTGTTAGCCAGCCGGGGGAATGCTCCATACGACACTACAAAAGAATATTACAGGGGTGGCTAACTGCCCTAAGTGACGTTGAGTGTAGTCAGGTTATGAGATCTGTGTACGTCTGACCTTCAGGCTAACGTTTTTTTTTGTGTGAGTGTGTCTGTGTGTGTGTGTATGGCGTGACTGTTTTCCCCTTCCCGGTATGAGTGAGTTGAATGAATGTGTTAGTATTCTTGCATAATTGATATTATTAAAAATAATGTTATTTACTTATTTAAATCACATTTAATTATACTACTCAAATTGTTTGAATATAAATATATATAATTAGCCTACTCTCTTTTCCAGGACTTTAAGTTACTATTTTCAATTTATATTACGAACTCAAACAACTCACGAACAGACCTACGTGTCCATGTGAGTGTTGTTTCAATAAATTTTGTACACAATATTGTATATATGTGATGTAATTGCTGGAAACAAATAAATTTGAATTTGAATTTGAAAAAAAAACTATATCTATAACAACAGCGACAAAATTTCATTCAAAAATTGATTTTCATTCTACTATAACTATAACAACAGCGACAAAATTTCGTTCAAAAATTGAATTGCATTCAAATACAACAAGAGAGACCATATTTCATTCAAAAATTGATTCTCATTCTACTATAACTATAACAACAGCGACAAAATTTCATTCAAAAATTGATTTTCATTCCTGTTGACTTTTTCCAGGTAATATTTGTTCAATGTTTAAAGTCGACTCTCATCTCTCATGCAAGTCTGGTAATCAGGATACAGAATTGAGACGTTAACGAACACGGTAAACAGTCGTTCAGTGAGTTTCTGAGAATTTCAGAATCATCTTCGAACACGACGTGAAATATTGGACAAGCATTTAAGACAAGGAGTGCGACATACAGACACTCGTCTCCGAACGGTGAGAATGTGTCCGACATTAAAATTCTACTACATGACAAGTTACCAGCTTGTACACTGATGGCAAGGGTGAACCTCTGAAAATGCTGGTATACGATTCCCAATGTGACCCTCGTAAGATTGAGACATTTCAATGTGTGTTTTTTTCTGGAAATAAAAAGAAAATCTCACCACTGACTCACTCCTCCCAAACCAACTTCAAAGAAATGTCCTGAGATTTTTTCCTTCGTCTATGAATAAATTATCTTCTTCTTTACTTTGTCTCTGTTTATAATTCCATTAGTCGGTGCCTTGTTTAACCTTGAAATATTTTTAAGTTCACATTTAGAGATTGTTGACACAGTCGATGGAATTGAATAAGCTCACCTTGTCTGGAGCTGAACAACTCAATGTTGTCGAAGCACCTTTTATCGAAAAACGCCTTTTATTTATCGATAAATCACCTTTCATTCATTGATCAAGCATCTTTCATTTATTGGTAAAGCACCTTTCATTCATCGATAGCACAATATCGATATTTTCTCATTCAGGTTAATGACCCGTATAATTTGATCTATAATTGAATTGAAATGAATGTGGTTGGAATTTCAACAAACCAAGTAAGTGCAAGTGATACAATTGGAGGTACAAAATATTCAATATTCAAGGGTATCCATCCTAAACAATCCAAATTCAACGTCCAGTTTTCCTCTGAATGCCTGTCTAGAGTGCTTGCACAGTGGAGCATCGATTATAATCACCATTATGACTTCAATCTGTCATGCACCCATTGCATGTGTTTGATTTCGAATCTATTATTACAGTTGGATATTGATAATCATTGAGTATTGACAAAAATTATAATGAGTCAAAATAACAATTAAACAAACAACAATGTAATCAAAACAGATATATTTTTTTAGGATGAAGCCCACATAGGTCTGAGACCTGTGCGTGAGTGATGGAGATTGATGAGTTGGACTTACAGTTTTAGGTGGGTTCCGAACCACCGGGAAGTGATTTTACAACAGAGAACAGTGTCTTTTTTGCTGGCCAATCTAATCGGTCACCGTTACAAACAGGACCTACGAGAACGCAGCTTATCTATGATTGAACAGATACCTGCTACGGCTCGCGGCTATCACTTCCCTTAATGCAGCTTATCACATAATAATATAGGAGTATAATGACGATCTATCTCAAAAACCTCAATAAGTTACCTGTTTCAAAAATTCTAGCTTTCACTATAAACTTCACTAATTACCGTTTATTCAAATCAATATCATCCTCATTAGGAATAATAAGATAATAATAATAATAATAATAACAATAATAATAAAAAATAACAATAATAATAATAATATTGTGTGGCCTGGCTGGCTCGGGTCTGGTGTCAGAGTTATCAAGTCGACCTAAACAAAGTTCAGGGCCTCTGACAGGAATGCTATGAGTTAATGTTGAAAAAACTACATTCATGTTCATATTTTCGGACACTCAGGCAGCAACTTAGCCTTCAGCAGTTTAAGAAAATCAGCATCCAATTTTCACTCTGTACAGTTTACCAACATCAATTAATTAACAACTACAAACTGTTAACTTCTGTTCATTTCCTTCTCCTATTATGAGAGAACGTATTCCTGATACAGGATAAAGAATATTCATCAGTTGATTAGATTTACCAGTAGAAACGAAAATACAGTTGTCAAATGAGTTGATATGGAAAGCAGAAATACAGTCTCTTCTATAAAATGACCAAGTGCCCTATTTTATCTATTTTTTTTATCATAGATGTTTGTATAACTGCACTATGGCTTCTTTTCTTTCAACTATTTTCATGTGTTTTCCATTGCTCTTCACTTTTGACTGTCAGTGGTTAGCTCCTCCCATTGTTGAAAGTGGGTGTTACAAGTCTCAGTAAATAACCAATGGCAGTACTTCATCATAGTTCAACGTTCTAAAGGCCGCCATTTTGTTAATGAGAGACATCTATTTTGTTGGTCAATAGTAGGCTGTGGAATATGTTGTACCTTTATTTATCTCACAACTTTATTTTATCTTTTTTATCATAGATGTTTATAAAACTGCACTATAGCTTCTTTTCTTTCAACTATTTCCTAATTTTTTCCATTCTTGTTCACTTTTCACAGTCATTGGTTAGCTCCTCCCATTCTTGAAAGTGGGTGTAACATGTTTCAGTAAACAGCCAATGGCAGCACTACATTGAAGTACAGCCTTCTAAAGGCTGCCATTTTGTTAATGTGAAACATCTATTTTGTTGGCCAATAGTAGGTTATGGAATATGTTGCTACTTCTAGTACTTTTATTTATTCCAGTACCTTATTTTATCGTTTTTTATCATAGATGTTTATATAACTACACGATGCCTTTTCTCTTTCAACTATTTCCTAATTTGTTCCACTCTCGTTCGCTTTGACTCTCATTGGTTAGCTCCTCCCATTGTTGTAAGTGGGTGTAACATGTTCCAGTAAGCAGCCAATGGCAACACTCCATCATAGTTCAGCATTTTAAAGACCCCCATTTTTTATCAGATTCTTTTTATTTGTTGGCCAATAGCAGGTTATGGAATATGTTACTACTTCTGAATTCAAATTTTAGTTTGATTGAGTTTAAGATTGTTATAACTTCCAAATCCAGTACCTTTATTTATCTTAGTTTAAAGGATATTCATACGATGCATCTGGTTGATCATGTGAAATATAATTTTCTGGTATTTAAGCGGATATTGAGATAATCTCTATTTGAAGCTCACCTTTCAATTCAATTCAATTTTTCAATTTTCTCTAGACAAACCTGTCTAGAGGAGTCTATTTTAATTTGATATATAATAATAAATTTGTACAATGTCTGTGTATAAATAAAACCTTTGCTGACCGGACATATTATGTCTCCTGGTTGAATTGATCACACCAACCCTAGGATTACCCAATGAACTAAAGATTTAAGTTGCAATGAACAATAAAGCACATGCCTAATTATATAAATAGTGATGATGTTGAAGATCCATCTTGTTTCCACTGTTTTTTAAGTTTTTATATAAATAGTAGTTATAATTTGAGATTCATTTTTCGCTTTTTGTGTATGTACTTTTATTTCTTGTAAAAAATTGTAAATTTATGTTTTTAAATAAATTTGAATTTTGAATTTCTAGTTAGGAGCGATCTTGGATTCAAGAGGGAGGTAAAACTTTCAAAGCAGGATGTGGATGAAATTCGTTGTATATAATTTGGCTAAAATACATAAATACTAAAATACTTGGGTATTGGGTACCCAATAGACTTTTGTTGTAATGACCAATAAAGCACATGCATAGTTGTAATGACAAATAAAGCATATGCATTTATCCTGTGCAAGACAATTTGAATAGCTCGGAGTGTTCAATATTCCATTAAATTGACCTTTGAAGCTCTCATACATCGATTCATCATCAAACCATTCACGATTGAATTCAGGTGGGTGGCGAACGATGAATAGAGTGGGCTGTATAAGTTGGAGCAAGTTTAAAGAGAGACAGAGAGAGAACGATAGTGACTCAGTGTGTGAGGAAAGGAAGAGGAAACAAGGGAAATTAGACTGCCCATTTATTTAGGTGGAATGTAGGCCTGTACTGGAGCTAGCTGTATAGTTATTCTATCATCAGTAACACTGTGAGAACCGCTCATTACATGACTAGGCATTGCTTCTCTCTTTCTATTCGGTCGTAGATAGTTGAATAGTCCATATTCGTCTACTTTCGTCCTGCAGTCGCTCTTAAAAATGTTTGTCCAATATTAACAAATTTATTTTTTGTAGATTACGTCTTGGAGACTCCAGTTAAGGACAAGTCAGATCAACAATTATACACTAGATACCATAAACTATATCAATTAATTAGCTGAGGCGAGGCATAATTTTGATGTGAAAGGAACTCTTGTTCACTATAAAAAGCTTTATCAATTAAATATTTTTTCAATTATTTTTTAAATATTTCTATATTTTCAAGACTCTTTAAAAACTGCGGTAGCTTATTGTAGAACTTCCTACCAATATAACTGGGTTTTTGTTTGAATAAGCTACTATTGTGACTCACCAAGTGATAATCTCCCCGGCTTCTTGTATTATAATCATGTACGTCAAGATTTTGGTTAATAACATTCGTTTTTACATATAAAGTAGCTTCATACACATGTAAGCAGGGTACAGTTAGGAGATCAAGTCTCTTGAACAACGGCCTACATGAATCTAATCTATTTGAATTGGAAGCTTAGGAGCAGTATAGTGAAGCTTTCTTTGTTATATTTTTTGTATCTTTGTATTCTTTGTTATATTTTTAGATTATGTAAATAATCTGTAACTCGGAGGTAAAGCTAACAATGTCCAATTTCCCAATTATTTTTCAGGAGAGTTTAACGATTTTTTCAAACCGTTTAAAGAGAGCAGTTTAAAGATTTTTCAACCAGTGTTAACTGACAGATGAGTGAAAGATAGGCTACAACCTTATGTCACAATGTTATATCAACATTCTTTCTCCAATATATCTTATTATATCATCAGAAAATTAATATTTCTTGAAATTCAATTTTAAATATTTTAAAGTGAACATAGTGCTGAATACCCTTCAAAATGTGATCACAGTATTGGGTTTGAAACAATCAAAATATAAAATTTACTAATTCTATATGGTTTTATTGAAAATAAACCATAATTGATTACCAGCAGTTAAAATGACTACAAGAATTGACCGTACTTTGCTAGTTTCTAAAAATCTGCAATGTTTAGACTATGTCCAGCTGGTGAACCATACGGAAGAAATCTTTGAGGTACACAACATCAAGTCCAAACATGGTGTTGTAAACCTTTAATGGACTCGAATGGACTTGGTGTTCATTTAGAAAGCCTTCCAATTGGTTGTAGAGATAGTTTCCTATACCTCTGTATAGAACATTAAAAAATACATACAGCTATGTAATAATCCTAAAATCTCAAAAATGTACATACATCTGCTCCACTACTACTTATTGTTACGGGTTCTATGTCTAAAATGACTACAAGACAACACTTAAATTCTTCACTCGCACTTTATTTACACAAATAATCACAACACTCACTGATCAGTAATGTCTTACAGAAAAATAAGCAATTAGATTTATCTATATTGTTCAACTAATAAAGAGATTTCAATAAACTGTATAAAAATCAATCACTAAAAGTTGAAAGGCCGATCTAATATTTTAACTGTACAATAAACTGTCAAATAATATTCAAAAAGAAACTTCTAAAAAAACAATTAACTTACATAGCACAAGTCCGTAATACAATAAAAACTATTTAGTAGTCCACTGGTATGAATTAAATAGGTAAAAGATTTATCACTATAGGCACAGAGAAAGAATTATCACTATATAGGCACAATATATAGAACTGTCACTACTTGTTTATCATGACGAATTTCAAACAAGACTGAACTAATTTACAAAAGTCTCCCTCTATTTATATAATTTTCCATAATTGAGATATCTCTCGATTTTTCTATCAACTTCTACCGAATTCTAAAATAAACAATGAAAGACCTTCAAACCCTCCACAATATTCGATAAGACTCCGTTAATTTCTAATCAAACAACTAGAACATTCTATAAAAGTCCTAGTAAACACCATAAAAGTGTTAAGAGCAGAGTAATTGATAGCTTAGAAGTAAACATTTACATAGCAGATAAAAACGAGAACGACTGTTCCTTCTTTCTCTTTTTCCACTTTCACTACAGCAATATTATGTGGGACACAACAAACTAGGGGAAGTAGTAACAGTCGCTACAAAAAAATTATCGCTAAAAAAGTGAGGAAATATCACATTTTCTCAAAAAACAGTGACTTAAAAGTAGTTTTTATCCTATAAATAGTGCCTGCCTATCCTCTGAACATTGGTAGGTGCAATTCACAGTTCCGTTTGTTACAGTTGAAAGAGCTAGTAACTAATTTTTTTCTTTGAGTATGAATCCCAAATAGGTATGATACCCATGAGTGGGTAATGAATTGGATGATGGTGATTGATGAGTTGGACCTACAGTTTTAGATGGCTTCCGAACAAACAGGAAGTGGTTTTACAGTAAGACATTTTACACTTTTTAAATTTTATAATTTTAAATTTTACATTTAATCTAATCCTGTGCGGAAGTTTGATAAGTAAATGATTTCCCTGTTTGAATTGTAAAATTTTTAAATATTTTGCATGAGTAGAGATTTGTGGATGTAGAGATTTCCAAAGCAACAAGCAGATTATTCATTGTTTGATACCTTGCTTCCTGTTTTGAGAGTGGACTACCGACAGATGCAGATAGAAAACATTTGTGTTGAAAACGAAAACCACCCTTAGGGCAACATCTGCTCCGCTCTAGGGGTATTTGGATAAATTGCAGGTGAAGGGATTCAAATTAGTCGGAAGGGGCAGCTGTTGCTTCTGGTCCAAGGGGGCGAAAATACCCTTCTTTTCAAACCCTTTTGAGGCAGTCGCGTGCTGTTGGGTCTGGTTTTTAAAATGCTGTTGCATCCAGAGAGTATAGAATAAGAATAGAGCAGCCTTGCGTATAACTGGTTGTACAGCCGGAGTGCGCCTAACCCCCCAACCTCACTGGGGACCTACCTCGCCCGGCTGGTCCTCTGACTGCATGTTAAAAGCGTTTCGTAAATCACCCATATCTCAAGTTTTAAACAAAATATTTGAACGAAAATGATTTCGATGGCTTCCTTATATCATTCTCTACAATCAAAGTCCTATCCCTTTTCATCGTAACTGCCATAATTAGAAAGTTATCTGTACACAAATTGAAATAGTATGATATCTTGGGATTACATACATTTTTATTTTTTCAATAGACTTATAATAGCGTAAAACAGTAAAATGTTATGGATATAAATTCAAGTACTTTTTCAGATATTTGAATTGATGTATAATAATAATAATAATAATAATATATACTTGATGATCACAGAACAATTGATTGATGCGGTTAAGAGCAGAAATACTTATCGGTAATGGCAACCGTGACTTCGAACTGCTTAACTATAATCTTGTGCTTGTGATTATATTGAATTCGCTCTTAAAAATGAATCCAAGAATGAATGATTATATAAATATATAATAATAATAATAATAATGTAAATTTCCCGTCTAGATATCAGGGGAGCTTCTTGACAACTGAAAACAGACTAGCTGAGTATACCAAATATTGCAAAATGGTTTCCCTCTGTTTCCAGGATTTATATGATAATTATTTGTTGACAATGACATTTCTACTAATAATTATTTATTTTCCATGAATGAAACGAGCTAGACAAACAAATTCAGCAATTCAAAGCTGTTGTTGACACAAAGTCCAGTCCATTTTACTCAGTTGTATCATAGATCAGGGATTAAGTAATGGTTCATCTATGGTTGTATTGATGTCGATTTCAAAGGAATTCAACCATAATGGCATCAAATATCATTCAAATGATTTCATATACTTCAGTAATATAATGTTTACACAGAATAAACAGTTCCAAGTCGTGATTATTCATCACTGATTACTGTTTCCGCTATTCAACCTCCTCACTGGTAGTAGTGTAAGGAAATAAGTTCTTCGTCTATAGTCTGTCTTCAACGTATCAATGCATTGTTCTGTGATAATCAAGTATATATTATTATACATCAATTCAAAGATCTGAAAAAGTACTTGAATTTATATTCAGAACATTTTTCCGTTAAATGCTATTATAAAAGTCTATTGAAGAAAATAAAAATATATGTAAATCCCTAGATATCGTAATATTTCAATTTGTGTACAAATAACTTTTAAATTATGGCAGTTACGATGAAAAGGGATAAAACATTGATTGTAGAGAATTATATAAGGAAGCCATCGAAATCATTTTCGTTCGAATATTTTGATTAGCACTTGAGATATGGGCGATTTACGAAACGCTCTTAAAATGGAGTCATAGGACCGGCCGGGCGAGGTAGGTCCCCAGTGAGGTAGGGGGGTTGGCGCACTCTACGCTCCCGCAAGGCAGCTCTATTTTACATCTATTCTCTCTGGTTGCATCTGTGTTGGACCGGTCTTCTTTGATACTCTGACGTTTGAGAGAGATCTGGTGATTTATTTTAATAAAAGAACTAATAACGAAATTATACTGAGTTTATTTTTAGGAAATTATTTTCAAAAGGCTGACTCATAGGGGAAACACAGTGGCATAACTATCGATGGAGGGGGGAAAGATCCCCCCGAAAGGTATTTTGGAATTTTAACAAGCCCTAAAAGACAGTAAATTTTGATAAGAGAGTCAAAAAAGACGTTTTGAATCGCTGAAAATATGGTTTTAGAAGGATTTTTTTTTTATTTCCAGGGGATTACCCCGGACCCACTTTTGAATAAACAAGCTACATCAAGTCTTCAATTATTGTTAGAAACCCTTCCTTTCCCTTTTATAAGATATTTTAAGTACGCTACTTTTTTCTTTTTCGGAGGATGAAGTCCATAGGACTGAGACCTGTGCGTGGGTAATGAATTGGGTGACCAGCTCCTTGTAAGGGCGACCAGCAAAAAATACTCTGTTCTCTGCTGTAAAATCACTTCCCCGGTGGTTTTGAACCTACCTAAAACTGAGGTCTAACTCATCAATAACCATCATCCAATTCATTACCCACGCACAGGTCTCAGACCTATGTGGGCTTTATCCTCCGAAAATAAATAACACACTGTAACAATACTACAATATACGAGCTACTATATCTATAACTTGTTACTAAATCTATAGCTTCACTATCACAAAAAAATAGTAATATCTATCTGTTTTACAGTATACTTACAAACTTAGGACATCTATGGGGATACGGTCGCCTCTTTAACAAACTTTAATAGCAGAATGTCATTTCTAACAGTTACCCAATCTTGTTAATGGAATTGCTCCATTACAACTACTCCAAGGACGAACAACTCTACTGAATCCAGTACAGTAGCTATTTGGTCCAATAGAAGATTGGACTGACAATTTTCACTTTTGTTTCTTCATTGAATGCTATAGACTGTGCCTAAAAGTTAAACTCCAGACTTGAGTTTGTCCTCTCTATAGATAACAACTCTTTTAGACTGTACAAAAACATCTAAGTTAGTTAAAGAAACAGGAAATTCTTTAGTGGCATTATATTTTTGTTACATTAACTTGATTAGCTGCACTGAATAACAATTAATCTGAAACCAATATTTAGACTATTAAACTTGGAAACAGAAAACCAGTTAAGAATAGTGGAAACTGATGACTAGATTGATGAGACGAACTTCTTGAATTCAATATGGAACTTCTTGAATATAATATTGTAATTAAATTGAATAGAGAGCAGCCATTATTCTAAAAAAAAAATAATTGTACTGTTAATTATTTGGATAATATTTTGACGACAAAAGTATTTATTCAATTCTATATCTGTTATTCATTTAATTCAAGTTTAGCTATAACTTCAAGCCAAGGGCTTCGTCCCTTGGACACCCTTTCCTAATAATTTTTCCTAATAATCCCGCTCCTCCGTCTAGCATCTATGTGTTATCATTCACCTCATTACCCACGCACAAGTCTTGGACTTATGTGGGCTTCATCAGCAATAAAAATTTAGCAGCATATAACCCGCAAAACTATCATATTTTCCTGTTCACTCCTATTCTACTTGCTTAGACCTGGTCTAGAAAAATTGGAAATATGCAATTATAAAATTTCACTGGGAAATAAAGGACAATGGCATTTTAGAAGGGCTATTTTCCTCAGTATTAAAAGTACTGGGAAGAATTAGGTATATCCAGCAATTATCAAATTTATGGTGAGAAGATTAGCATTTAAGGTTAATAGAATAAAGAATTTTATTCTATTAAAACCTTGATTAGCATTGACATTTCAGAAAGTATATATAAAGGGTGATTTTTTTTTTTTTT
Organism: Conomelus anceps; assembly: GCA_948455865.1. Classification (NCBI taxonomy): domain Eukaryota; kingdom Metazoa; phylum Arthropoda; class Insecta; order Hemiptera; family Delphacidae; genus Conomelus; species Conomelus anceps. The sequence continues at coordinate 47,606,575 of OX418223.1, read as the reverse complement.
TTTTTTTGAGGATGAAGCCCACATAGGTCTGAGATCTGTGCGTGGGTAATGAGTTGGATGATGGTGATTTATGAGTTGGACCTACAATTTTAGGTGGGTTCCGAACCACCGGGAAGTGATTTTCAGCAGAGAACAGTGTCTTTTTTGCTGGCCAATCTAATCGGTCACCGTTACAAACAGGACCTACGAGTACGCAGCTTATCTATCTGATTGAACAGATACCTGCTACGGCTCGCGGCTATCACTTCCCTATTACCCTATTTCCCTATCACTATTACCCAACAGTAATATGGGATTTTATTTACGTAATCAGGAAGCCTGTAATAATAAGCGATATCATAAGAAATAAGATCATCTTTTGGTGTAATGAGCAAAGGCAATCGTGAAACAATAGAAATACGGAATAGAATATAATTGAAATAATCCTTCATTTTTTAAATTGTATGGAATAGATACAAACATAATACCTATAAAATAGATAACGACATTAATGAATTTAAGAGCTGTAGTGTATAAAACGAGTCAAAAAAAAATGATTAAAAATCAATTTGAAAACCATTTTGAATATTTTAAAGCGAGCTCATGAGGAGCTCGTTTGAGCTATAAAGCGTTTTAAAAGCGTTCTACAGTTGAGGTGGCCTGAAGTATTTTTTTTAATTCGGTTTACATTAATTTGAATTCAAGATCCTGAATCCTTTTAAGAAGCATTGAACTATACACCTGATGTAATCTGAAATTAATAACAGAAGGCAGTAAGCATCCGTTCCATGCAATTTATTGTCTGAAACATTAACTCCAAGACCACCCGTGCATACTAAAGTAATTTCACCGCTTACTTCATTGTATAAGAAGTCCTGCCTCACTCCTTTCTTTGTATCTATAACTAATTGACCAGTCCAATAAGTTTTTCATAATATAATATCCATTTCGTAATTGTTCCTGTGAATAATCCGTCCAATTTTATTATATTTAATGCGCCATAGTTTTTCATGTTTTATTTTAGAATTTTGACTGTAAATTTTTATTGGTTTCGTAGAGGGAAAAATTGAAACTTCACGGACGGCATCATGCATAGAAGGACTAAGATGCATTAGGTTTAATTTTTTAGAGAACTTTTTTCAAATAAAAGAAGATTAACCTGCATCATCAAGTGTGATTATTATGCTTCAAATTTTTAACATAGGAGACGACTAACCACAGGTTAAACGCGCACTAGCACGGCCAAGACCACGACCAAGACCAGTACTGGATTTGCTATGCTTCTCAGATTATTATTCAATTATTAAACTTGCTTTTTAACGTTACAAGGAGCGTTTCTTCATTTCTGATATACAAGCGCATAGCAGTATCAGTTGCACTTATGTGAGGAGCGAGCCGTGCCAGTGAGCGTTAAACTAAAACATTAAACTAAAAATAACATATACATTAATAAACATAAACATTAAACTAAAAATAATTGAAAATTACTTCCATTGTAAAAATAAACGAATTCTAGTCTCAACGTTGTCATGATAGAAATAAGGATAGCATACATTGTAAAAATGAGTGCAGACTCTACAACCAGAGAAGCAATTATAGTTGTCGGTAAGTCTTTGCCATGGAGTTAAGCCCTTAGTCTTAACAGACTTTTAAGAAAGCAGTTATTCTTTACGCATACTAAGCATTCTTTACAATATATTCTTTGCTTTTTGGAATCACTGTGAGACTATGTGATCTCATTCAAGTAATTAGGTTGTCTATAAACTATATGATAAATTAAAGTTATGGTTTGTGAGATTCAATCGTGGAACAATCAATAGGCTACTTAATTTTATCAAAATAGTTTTCATAATCAGAAACATTCATTCCAGATTTGCTGCTGAAACCCTTATCTTGGAGGTTCTTGTAGCGCAGTTGGTTGGAGCGCTTGTCTATGGTAAGATAAAACTCTGGCTGGCATCGTTTCCTGCAGCCCTGGGTAACTGGGTTCGAATCTCATTCAGCCATGGATGCTTCTCATACTTCAACCATCATCTCATTACCCACGCAAAAGTCTCCGGACTCATGTGGGCATCATCCGCAATAAAAAATAAATAAAATTTGGAATATTGAAACCATACAATTCTTTTGGAATACTTCTTAAATTTAAATTCAAAATATTCAATTTGACAGGAAGAGAAGATAAATAGATTTGAAGATTAAATGGGAATTAAGATATAACCTCAATAAAAAGTTGATGAAAACCCAATAAAAAATTGATAAACCCCAAAAAAAGGTGATAAAACCCGTGCAAAAAATTGACAAAGTTTGACAGGCCTCTGACAAATTTAACCTCGACACTGCTCGAAAATAACTATTGACTGCAGCAGTTTATTATATCATAAAGAAGTCATGGATCATGAACTTGGGTGAGGCATGGATTTCGACGTTTATGAGACTACAAATTAGATTTTCGGATCCATATAATACCATATTTACAAGATAGGTAGAATATACTATGCTAATCTATAATACAAAGATATAAGTGCCACCTTTGAAGAACTGCTTGTGAAAATTGCACCTCACATAAGTGAAAACCTCAACACTTGGGTATTTTCACAATAAATACTACCAAATTTGATATACTCCACCTTATATTACCACAATAAATACTACCAAATTTTACTACCAAGATAAAAGTGCCACCTTTGAAGAACTGCTTGTGAAAATTGCACCTCACATAAGTGAAAACCTCAACACTTGAGTATTTTCACAATAAATACTACCAAATTTGATATACTACCACCTTACCTTACCACAATAAATACTGCTGAGAAGACAGTAATTTTGATGACGAAAACATTAAACTAAAAATAATTGAAAATTACCTCCATTGTAAAAATAAATGAATTCTAGTCTCAACGTTGTCATGATAGAAATAAGGATAGCATACATTGTAAAAGTGAGTGCAGAATCTACAACCAGAGAAGCAATTAGAGTCGTCGGTAAGTCTTTGGCATGGAGTAGAAGCAGAGGTCTGCAGAGCGAATTATGGCCATATATTCAGCACCCGATGACCTATGGAGTAAAAAAGTGTAATAGCCATTAATTAATCGGCAATAACGCGTTATAATTTCCACCTAGTGTTTTCAGCATGCACATCTTCGAGTCGTTTGAAATCGCCGTAAATGGGTTGCAAATCAAATTGAACACTTCAATAACAGAAAAGAAAATACGACAGTGGCCTAGCCATACAGGTATGAAAACCATAAGAACTGCTCCGACGCTCTGACATCATAATGATATCCCTCGCAAGAATGTTGCTAACTCTCGGCTTATAGCTATCAATTAAATATCAATACAGCATTTTGTGCTTTTCGATTAGCTGCTGTAATAAGCTGCATTAGTCCAGTTCAAATGTTGAATTATAAGATTAAATTATATGATCGGCTAACAGACAATTGAATCGGCTTTCTAATGATTTATTTGAGTTGTGTACTGTAGTTTGGGAGTTTCATACTCATTTATTCACATTATAGCATCTAATGAGATCATCCTTCCTGGGTCGTTCTATATCAAATCAACACTCTTTTATCATAAAAACTTAAAAAAACACTTTAAGTGGAAATTATGACTCACGTTATTGCGTGACAGCCGTTTCACTCTTTTGTCAAGAGCGACCGTTGTCAAGAGTTGACAGACGAGCCAAAGTACACTCCAGTGTTTTTTAAGTTTATATTATACATATAAGTGTATATTTGTGGAAAAAAGATGGATCTTCAACATTACTCTTTATCGTTCATCGTCTCAGATTTTGCAGAAATTTGGAAAACTCATAGTGAGTTATGAGACTAACAAAAGTACATAATATAAGATTCTTATTCCAATCTTTTTAAGAGTTACAGCGATTCGAAAATTCAAAATATTCCCAGAAATTGGAGATCCAACTTTTTTTAAATTGCTCTAGCAGCTGGTGCGATTTTGTAAGAGGGATGTACATGGTACCATTTTGTAGCCTTTTTATTGCTCTTTGCAGTGATATGTAACACAATATGTGCTGTGATTTAAAAAGCTTAGACAAAACTCAAAAAAATTATTTTTTATTTTCTCAAAAAGTTCATATTCTAACATGTACAAAATGTTTTCATAGATGCTTAGTAGCTTTGTAAAAACATGTCAGAATATGAAAATGAAATGAGTATGGGTTCATAGTTGAAGAAATATTCTCTAGTAATAAGTGTATTTATTTGTCCAGTTTAAAGGTAGTTTTCCAAAAAAAGCTATAAAAGCTGAATTCGAATTCTGAGCTTTTCGAGTCACCCCTAAAATATGAAAACACAAAATCTTTGCATTTTTTTTCGTTTATTGCTACTAACTCGATTGAGATAGAACTTTCGAGGATAAATGTCCTCTACAATTAAAAAGACGCTAAAATTTCCAACAAAATAAGTGGTCATATTTGGTTTTCTGACCAGTGGTTCCAAAGCTAGAAGCTTTTACATGGAATGACCCTCCTATCAATCTCTCGAACATTTTATATGTACGATCTTATCTTATCATAATGTTACAGAATAATGAATTTATTTGAAATATTAAATTTAATAGATTAATACTGTATCTCTTTTGGAGCTCTCGAGGTACAGAAGGCAAACCTAAAGTCAGTATGAGCCAGTAGCGTCGGTAACGATTATCGACGCCACTGGTGTGAGCTTAACCCAAGTTGCTTAGGTACGGTACATTATTGAAGTAATTTCAATACTAAGCATGTAGATTTATAGATGTGCAAAGGATGAGGGATAGACAAAGTGAGAAGAGATGACATGAGTGGAAATGCCTGTGCCATGAGTCCTGAACGAGAATACCAACGTTTAGTTTGAGTTCAAGGCCGATCGATCGTCAGAGCAGACTGTGATTGGCAAATATCGGCGGACAATGAGACAACATGGCGATGCGATCGATAGCTCCGAAAATAATTAGCTGAAAAAAGTTGCAATCACTGAAACAAAAGCTACTCTTTCTTCTGCGCGCAAATTGAGTCTTTGGAATGAGTCGGCCTCCTGCTGATCACATTGCAAGTCGAGGGCAACGCTCCATGTTGATGGCCGCCATATTGGTAACTATGGCGACCATCTTGCAACAAACCGATCTGCAAACAAATTTACTGATATGACACCTCTCAAAATCATTTATCAGAAACTGCAACAAATAAAAGATGTTTATCATTTAAAAATTATCTTGTTTTTTAGAACACTGTCGACTCTCACCTAATTACCTTTTGTTAAAGGGTGCTTGCACAGTTCAGTGAAACAACCTAACCTAACATTTGGATTCTACTTTGAAATTTTGTTAGTTTACCTAAATACAGGAAAAAATGTCAACCCCATTGGTGTACAAAAGATGGTGGACGTTGCCGACATACATATTCTAGTTCTAATTTACTAGGTTAGGTTAGGTTTGGTTAGAGACGCCATCTTGTACACCAATGGAATTGACATATTTTTCCTGTCATTAAAAAGACTCATTTTGTTAAAAGCAGTTTTGGGCAAAAGCCTGTTGTTTTCACATTGATTGTATGTTAGTTAAATGAATAAATAAATAGTCACCATTGCAAAATGGAACATCTTTTGTGGAATGATGATATTCATGGTGCTCCAATCTGTCATAAACCAATTCACGGGTTCTAATAGGTTTTGGTAAGAAATAAAAAAAACGTCCAATAGACAAACTCAACCACGCGTAGCCTTTCGCTATCCTGATTCTTCACGGATATTCCCAAAGGATAACAGGAAACGGAACTCTACCGTAGGCCTACTTCTCGAGATGATGTATTTTTACTACATCATTCTCAATAGAATTCTCAACAAAGGAGCAAGTCTATTGTTGCGTTTCTTTGGATTGGATGGGAGGTGTGAAATATCGGTAGTTTGCGTTTACACTACAGAGAAGACTACTACTTGTTTCGTTATGAAGTACTCACGCAGGCCTATTCTTTGACCAGGCAACTGAGAGAAAAACTGTGTAACAGAGGAGCGGCTACCATATACACATGCGAACTTGCACGGTTACTGTGATTCACCGATTGGCAGAAGCTAAAACCCATGCAAGTTTTTGAATCGCGTGCTTAACCCCGGTATGCTCCACATTTCCATGAGAAATTCAATCTCAAACTATGATAATAACACCTATTTGAACAGTACCAGATTCTGATGGAGAACTACCATCTGTTCTGAGGCCAACTAGTGAAATGTGGCGAACCATTTATTTACCATCTAGCCTGCGGTCAGGGGGCACCGCATGCGTTACCAATTATTTTCAACGCTATCCAGTATTCTGCCTTGAAATTTTGGCGCATCACGCAAGTTGGAAAGCTTCAGGCGAAATGGAAACCTCAAGCAACACGAGTTTGAGACTGATTGAGCTACGTAAAACACAATAGATTATACTAGTTTGTCTGTTCATTCTGTAAACGTGTTGTATGGGAATTGCTTTTTTTCTTCTGTGTTTGTCATTCTCACTCCTCACGTGAACTGTTGGGTATTGTAGATGTTAATGATTTTGAACTGCATCATCATCATTTATTTATTCAAATAAAAAACAAACTTCTTTATACAGCATCAAATCATTACTAAAACAACAGATGCTTATTTTAAATTTGTATATTTAATCCTTATGTGAACTGTTGGTTATTGTTGATGTTAATGATTTTGAAATTCATCATCATTTATTTATACAGATTGTTTATACAGTTTGTGCAAACTTCTTCCTACAACTTCATACAATCATTCCAAAAGAATCAGATGTATATTTTAAATTATACCTGTTTCATAAATCAATACTGCAGTATTGGTTTATAAAAAAGTGAGTCAAATAACTTATTAATAGATCTGTATACTATACCTCAGCATAAGACATATGCTTTAAAATAGTATATATTTGAGTAGTATCTAATGTGGTTGAGGACCTAAGTCCGATCCTCAGCAAACAGGAAAACATACAATCAGAATACAGGCAATTCGGTTGTAAATGCAAGTTCATAACCTTTAACATAGGGAATTGTTTTAGTTTTGTGTTTGCATTCAAGAAAAAGGATTTGTCTATCAATTGAAAACACGTTTAATTGTTCCAAAAATTAAATAATAATGTTTCAAAGTGACATAATAGTTCTAATAAAAAAAAAATGCAATTCAATATAGAGTGCTGCTTTATGATCACCTACCAAAGTGAGTACATTCGAATAAAGACCAATAAAAAGAGCAGGAGAAGGAGGCTAGAAGTGGATGAATATGTGCTCGAAAATAAAGTGAATAAGATGAGAATGAAAGAAAAAGTGAAGGAATGAAAGAGAATGGGAACAAGTTGAAGAAAATAAAAGAAAAGGGGGTATGGGATGGGAATAAGAGCTGAGGGGAAAAAAGAAGAGAACCCGAAAGAGGTACTGTTGGTGAAGGAGGAGAAAAAAGAGAAGGAGGAAAAGGAGGACGAGGAGGAGGAAAAGGAGGAGAAGGAAGAGAAGGAGGAGAAAGAAGTGGAGAAGGAGGAGAAGAAGGAGAAGGAGGAGAAGGAGGTGAAGGAGATGAAGGAAAAGAAGGAGGTGGATGAGGAGATGGAGGAGAAGGAAGAGGAGGAGGAGGAGAAGAAGAAGTAGGAAGAGAAGGAGGAGAAGGAAAAGAAGGTGGAGAAGGAGAAGTAGGAGGAGTAGGAAAAGAAGGAGTAAAAAGAGGAGAAGTAGGAACAGGAAGAGGAGGATAGGAGGAGAAGGAGGTGATAAAGGAAAAGGAGGAGAAAGAGGAAGAGGATGAGAAGCAAAGGAGGAGAAGGAGGTGATTAAGGAGAAGAAGGAGAAGAAGGAGAAAGATGAGAAAGAGGAGAAGGAGGAGAAGGAGGAGAAGGTGATGGAGGAGGTGAAAAAGAAGAATTAGGTGAAGGAGGAGAAGGAGGAGAAGGAGGAGAAGGTGCTGGAGGAGGTGAAGAAGGTGAAAAAGAAGAATTATGTGAAGGAGGAGAAGGAGGAGAAGGAGGAGAAGGAGGAGAAGGAAAAGAAGGAGTAAAAGGAGGAGAAGTAGGAACAGGAAGAGGAGGAAAGGAGGAGAAGGAGGTGATAAAGGAAAAGGAGGAGAAAGAGGAAGAGGATGAGGAGCAAAGGAGGAGAAGGAGGTGATTAAGGAGAAGAAGGAGAAAGATGAGAATGAGGAGAAGGAGGAGAAGGAGGAGAAAGAGGAGAAGGAGGAGAAGGAGGAGAAGGTGGTGGAGGAGGTGAAAAAGAAGAATTAGGTGAAGGAGGAGAAGGAGGAGAAGGTGCTGGAGGAGGTGAAGAAGGTGAAAAAGAAGAATTAGGTGAAGGAGGAGAAGGAGGTGATAAAGGAGAAGGAGGAGAAGGAGAAGAAGAAAGTAAAGTAGGAGAAGGATGAGATGGAGGAGAAGGAGTAGAGGGAGGAGAAGGAGGTGAGGGAGGTGTAGGTGGTGATGGTGGAGAAGTAGGAACAGGACGAGAAGGAGGAAAAGGAGGAGATGGAGGAGATGGAGGAGAAGGAAGAGAAGGAGGAGAGGGAGGAGAATGAAGAGAAGAAATAGAAGGAGGAGAAGAAAAAGAAAGAGGAGAAGGAGGAAAAGTTGGATCAGGAGGAGAAGTAGGATCAGGAGGAGAAGGAGGAGAAGGAGGAGAAGGAGGTGAAGGAGGAGATGAGGAGAAGGAGGAGTAGGAGGATAATGTACGAGAGGAAAATGTGGAAAAAGTCAGTAAACGGAGGACACCCGGTAGTAGAAGACTAGAATGGACTATCCATTGAAATTCATTGATTAATTTTTCATTCAAATACCAGGTCTTGAAAAGCGTACAGACTTTCATGAACATACAGAACAATGAAATTCATAACACATTCTTATTGAGAGACAAGCATGAATGTGTCGAGACATGAAATAACAAGTGAAAATCCTTTTCGTCTTTTTTATTGTCAATGTCCTTTAATGAAAAACGGCCAAGAATGAGATGAAAATACAAATGATCGAAAATATGTCACTAGGAGCAAACTGAATCTTCAAGGTTTCCATTGAATACGGTTTTTGTGAGGTCTCTTTGACTTCAAAACTAGAGCGAGTTATTGGAAATTTTTTTCCTCTGCCATTTACCCTACCAAAGTACCAATATGATCTTGAAGCTGGTAAGGTAGCATTGAATTTCCTCCTCAATGCAAATCGTCTCGATTAATCAGTGGGTTGTCTTGAAATTCATTTAAGTCTCTTCTTCTTCTCTTTTTATTCCCCTTCTTCTTTTTTATTCTTCTTGTACCTTTTCTTCTTCTTGCGTATTTTTCTTCTTCTTGCATATTTTTCTTCTTTTTCTTCTTCTTCTTCTTCTTCTTCTTCTTCTTCTTCCTCTTCTTCTTCTTCTTCTTCTTCTTCTTCTTCTTCACTCATATTTTTCCTCTTCTTGCGTCTTTTTTCATACATTTTTTTCTTCTTCTTTTTCTTCTTCTTCATCTCCTCTTGTTTTTTTTCTTGTCCTCCTTCTTTACCTTCTTCAGCATTATCTTCTTCATCTTCTGTTTATTTTTTACTTCTTCTTATTATTCTCCTTCTTCTTCCAGCATCTTTTTCTTCTTCTTTTTTTCTGATTATTCTTATTCTTCTTCTTCTTATTATTAATATTCTTATTCAACTTCTTCTTTTCCTTCTTCTTCTTCTTCTTCTTCTTCTCTTCTACTTTTTCTTCTCCTTCTCACCCCTATTCGAGGAACTTTTTTTCACCTTCTTTTTTCTTCTTCTTCTTTCATCTTTTTCCTCTTCTTGCGTCCTTTTCTTCATACATTTTTTTCTTCTTCAACTTCTCTCGTTCTTCTTCTTGTCCTGCTTCTTCTCCTCATTCTCCTTCTTCTTCTCCTTCTTCCAGCATCGCCTTCTTCATTTAATTTTTCTTGATTTTCTTCTTTTCTTCTTTCTCTTCTTCTTCCAGCACCTTCTTTTTCCTCTGATTATTCTTATTCTTATTATTTTTATTACTGTATTATTATTATTCTCCTCCTCCTCCTCCTCCTCCTCCTCCTCCTTATCCTCCTCCTCCTTATCCTCCTCCTCCTTATCCTCCTCCTCCTCTTCCTCCTCCTCCTCCTCCTCCTCCTCCTCCTCCTCCTTATCCTCCTCCTCCTTATCCTCCTCTTCCTTATCCTCCTCCTCCTCTTCCTCCTCCTCCTCCTCCTCCTCCTCCTCCTCCTCCTCCTCCTTCTTCACCTTCTTCCAGCATCATCTTAATCTTCATCTCATATTTTTCTTCTCCTTTTTCTTATTCTTCGTCTTCTTTTCCTTTATCGTGTTCTCATTATTCCTTCTTCTTTTTTTTTCTTTTTCTGGTTTTATTCAGCATTGTTTGTTTACGAAACATCTGTTATCATGTTTTCGTCTGTCAATATTCATATAATATATTCTTCTCACATGAAGGCTGTTAGATAGATAATAATTATTCCATTGTAATAAAACTTTTTTCCCAATTCTTCTTCCATTTCTGCAATTGCCTCACGATAGACATTAAGTTAAGCCTGTGTACATGGGAGAGCTTTTCAGGCTTACAAGCAGAGGGAATAGATTTGAATAATTTCACCGGCCAGGGGACAGTGACCTTTCCTTATTATCATTTGAGAATTTGAGATGCAGTATGTTTATCTCTCTCCCACTCACACTCCTACAGTTTATCACTCTCGCACATTCATACAAACTCTCAGAAAATCTTTTCTCTTGTTCCCACTGTACACACTGTGATCAAACTCAATGTACCTATTTGATTATTGTTATTTGAAAGCAGCATCTGATAGTACCCCTTATGATATGATTACGGCTTATATGCTACTTGCCAAGTAATCTGTAATTAGACTTTTTTAAAGTATGAAAAAAATGATTACAGCAATCATGCTACTTGCCAAGTAATCTGTAATTAGACTTTATTAAAGTTTGTAATATTATAAACAGCGATAACATAAGACCAAGGGTCTTAAATGATCGCTGATTATTACCTTCAATTAGAATAGAATAGAACTAGTGAGCCCAACGGGCTGGAGAACTCGCTTGCAAACAACTAATTTTGGAAAGGGAAACTTATTTGGGAAGCTTATCGTAGAGGAAGGTGGTAACGAAAAACGGCTGTTTAGAAGATACTGATTTAGATAAAATTCACAAGACATCTATCACTTGAAGTTCAATTTCATTGCTGCTCTGATACACACATTTATTTTCCACAAAAAATACCTACCGTACCCATATACCTATACTGTATAATCAGGGCAATGGAATTAGTGTATCAATCTATAGAGAAGATATATTTACCACATGAAAAACAGCTGTTTATATTTCCATATATCATGGCAATGAAATTAGTATATCAGCTAAAGCCGCGTCTCCACCAAACGAACATGCTCGGCGAACAGTGTTCGCTGGAATCAGCTGATGTCGCCGAACATTTTTTGGAGTTGGTTTGGTGTGGACGCCTTCTCAAACATTATGATCGGTGTGGTGGGGGTAGTATCGGGAACCTGTTGTTGGTCGTCACTGTTCGCTCACAGACCGAACATTACAATTGAACTCACGAACATGTTCGGTGACCCATATGTTTAATTTTTCCCCGTTTTTTGTATTTGCCAACAATGTTCGGCAGACATGTTAGGTTAGTGAAGACGCAGCTTTGTAGAGATCCTATAAAAAGCCTGATCGCATTTATTCACCTACAGCTGATGATAGCTCAAAATATACTTTGAAATCTATTGCGAATTCCATATGGTGAAAACAACTATTTTCTTGAATATAGTAATATATAGATATGTTAATGAAGGGGTGAGAACCTATCCTTTTGTTTCGCCTCAAAAAGGATGAAGGAGTGGGTCAATTTCATTGGCAAACGAACTTGACCTGTATAAAGATACCAAGAATCTGCGTTTAAAATTTGAAGTTGATTGATAAAGGCGTTCGAAAGTTATCGTTGAACATACAAAAACACAACGCCTCGAGCCTCAAGTCAAAAGGAAGAACTCGCTTCGCTCGTTCAATAATGATTTATTGACAATACAAGAAGTTTCAAACGTAGAATGAATGAACATATTGGAAATTAGAATACACAAAAAGGAGACTCAAATTTTGCAGAGCATCTCATTACTAACGCACACAAGTTCAAGGCTGAAGAAGATGTTGAATTTGATTGGCTAAGACAAACAACTGAACATTTTAGAAGCTTTGGAGGTAACTAGTTTGATAAAAAACTATTCTAATACTAGTTTAAATGATTAAATTTATTTTAACTAATTCAATACTACTAACTTGATTTCATCATGATTCTGGCCTACTCTTTAATAACGGTACTTTCTTGTTTTTCTCGGTTACTGCATTTCATTTAGCTTCATACTTTACTTTATTTTAATTTTTTATTGTTTAATTGTAGCCTGCTTGTGTATTGTTTTTGTTAGTTACTTTTTGGCTCTTGATTTTGACGCTGATTATTCCTTGTTGCTCCTCCCACCAGTAGGCGTGACTTGTTACGGCCTTCAGCCAATCACAGACCTTAAATGAAGGTCAGCCTATGAGTTACACTTTCATCCTCAGCCAATAGTATCATTCCGTGTTTAGTGTATATTAAGCTACCCTGTACTTTTGATTTAGTTTGTTTGAGATTGATAATGGTGTAACAACCGAAACTAGTATCTCTCGGTTTTCAATAAATGTGGTTGTGACAACTTCAATTCTTATTATTAATTAACTGAATAATTTCCAAATAATTTTTGAATAAGTGTACAATAAGCATTTACTAAATTCATTGTGTGAAATAAATTAATTTGATTTCTCAGTTTACTCTATTTTTATTGTTTTTTCGCATGACAATTTTTCAATTGTAATAAATGTCTATGTTTTTTTTGTAGAGTAAATCAAAGATACAATTACTTTTTTCATGAGTCCTCTGAAAATGATAGAAAAAGTGGTTAGTAAAACTATAACGTTTTTGTGAGATTTCCTGGAAAAGAGATTTCCTGAAAAGAGAAAGAAATTTTCCCTTTTCTCACTTCTCTGTAAACTCAGAGACACACTAGAAGTCTAAAGATGAGTAATGAGTATGTTTTATACAAGTAAGTAAGTATTCTATTGAGTAAGTAAGTAAGTATAAGAAATCTAGTCACCTTGTCACCTAAAGAACAGTGACTATTAGCAGCAGTTTCCAGCCATTCATGTGAAACGTATACTTGTGTCTAGGGTCCTAACTGAGTGCGGCACCATCCTTAGAAAGCTACCATAATGACATTATTTATCATTGGATCACATGATTAGTTCATGAATTTCAACCAGGACGATTTCAAACGGGGAAAGAGTTGGGAACATTTATATTTCAAAAACCTAAAAGATCCCATTCTAAAAATATTATTCTTATCCTTGTGGATGAAATGATATTATTTTATCACTAGAGGGCGGTCCCAGAGAGGCCTCATAAAGGTCATGATCCCAATCGAAAATTTACTGGTGAAGGGGTGGAAAGGAGGGACAATCTCGCAAAAAAGGTCAACAAAACCCATTTGTAGCCCCCTAAAATCCCGAGCTGGCATCGCGCCTGAAATCAATAGTAATTTCAATGGAAATCTACAATGCTTTTTTCTTCAATTGCATACAGTTCTAAGAACGTAGATTCCAGTGAAATATTCAAAATATAACGCTCCAAATGTACAACCTAGACACCAACTACAGTAGTCAACTTTCAGGAAAGAAATGCTTGAAATAATCATTTGATTACTGATCATCAACATAATCGTTGTAATTTGAAAGGTTGGAAGGTTCCTATCTGCAAGAAGCAGGCTATTAGCCGGCTAGCTAAATATATCCTGCACAATGTGGCAACGCTGTTCAACTCGTCCAGTCCAGTCGGCAACAAGTTTGGCCTAATGTGAGATATGGCCAAAGGGCATGTGAAAAGGGTTAGGCTACGGTCCTGTCCTATGGTGCTATGGTAGACTGTAGAAATAAAACAGAGCCGCTAGGTGCTGGATTGTAGAAGCAACCTGTATTACGCTTTTTGCTGCACCTGTGTTACGCCTGTGTTACGCAACGATTCAAATTCAGAACCTAACATTTTTTAGTCTCCGTTCCTTCAATTACCAGCCATCAACATGAAGTATTATGCCAAAGACAACTTCTCTGTTAAATTCTTCTTGTCTTTATCCTTTGAAAAAACTCCTTTTGTTTCACTTCAGAACATCATCGCGCTTTTAAAGTTTGTTATTCAGTTCAAGAGACTTGGTCTCCTAACTTTACCCTGCTTCAAGTGTATGAAGCTAATTTATATATGTAAAAACGAATGATATTAACCAAATTTTGACGTACACGATTATAATACAAGAAGCCGATGAGATTATCATTTGGTGAGTCACAATAGTAGCTTATTCAAACAAAAACTTAGTTATATTGGTAGGAAACTACAAGTTACCGCAGTTTTTAAAGAGTCTTGAAAATATAGAAATATTTTTAAAAAAATTGAAAATATATTTAGTTGATAAAGCTTTATATAGTGTACAAGAGTTCCTTTCACATCAAAATTGAGCCTCACCCCAGCTTATTGATATAGTAATTATGGTAACTAGTGTATAAGAGTATAATTGTTGATCTGACTTGTCTTATACTGTCTTGGAGTCTCCAAGACGTATTCTACAAAAAAGAAAACATCAAGAATTATGCTCACCACATCTTCTTTGTTCAATTCTTTTCTATTTGCCCTCATCCATAAAAGTTAATACTCTTTGCTTCACATCTTAACATATCCACGATTCAAGTTTGATATTTCTTTATTTGGACATAACTATAAAAGGATTACTCATTTTCTTCGTGTAAGCTATCACTTTTTCTATCTTCCAACTCTCCTACACTTTTTTATTAAGTTGTCGAACAATTTATCAAACTTCCTCTTGTGTTACGGCCTTGAACAGGGAATGGAAGATCTCTCTGTATTCATAGTGCAGTACTGAATTGCATCGTAATTTTCAACAATAGGTTATAATTCACCTGGAATTATTACCTTTGCAGTTAACTTCAATTTCACAAGGCTTCATTAAAGTTTTACTGTCTATTTACTAAAGTAATTAAAGTTTATAGCTGAATAATCACTGATTTATTATTTTGTATAGTCATCCCAATGAGAAAGCTAAGTCATCTCAACGAAATAAGGAAGTTCTAACATTTTTCTATATTACATCAAGTTATTACTTAAGGTAATAAGTTCTAAACGATTTGATTTTAACAGATTTCCCTTACATGACACCCCTCTTACGGATAAGCAGGTTATGCCACAGCTTTGAAACGAGTGTTACCATTGCTGTAGCCAGTGTAAACGTTTTCAAGCAGATGCCACATGGTATTGTGGTGCCACTTTGCCCACCATGTGGCATACTATTAAGTGTGTTCATAGTAGCCGCGCGTTCAAGTGTCCATTCTAAACCAACGTGTCTGATTGGTCTATTCAAATTTACAGACCTTCATCGACCAACCAATTAAGGGAAGTGATAGCCGTGAGCCGCAGCAGGTATCTGTTCAATCATATAGAGATAAGCTGCATTGTCCTGGGTACTCTTTGTCTTTGACCGATTAGATTGGTCAGAAAAAAGACACTGCTCTCTGCTGTAAATTCACTTCCCGGTGGTTCGGAACCCACCTAAAACTGTAGGTTCAGCTCATCAATCACCATCATCCAACTCATTATCCACGCACAGGTCTCAGACCTATGTGGGCTTCATCCTCAAAAAAAAAAACGCCTAGTTTCCGCTGTACCAGTAAACATTGCGGCTCCCATAAACCACCTATTGACACAAATAGCATGCCACATGCGACATCGTTGGCGAAGTGGCACCAGCATACCGTGTGACATCTGCGTTATTCGTTTACATTACTACAACAATGGGAACGGGCTCTAGTTTCTTCTCCAGACATTTCGAATGCTTTATAATGATTATGGAATAGCAATCATGTTCTCAATATTTCCTCAATTCTATCATTATTATTCTAGAATAAATTATTTAATCAGTCTTCTACAGGGGCGTCATTTGTGGGGGGGGGGGGGGTGGCGTGGCCCTCTTAGATATGACAAAATTCAATTCAATTTATTTTTTATTTCCACAATGAATACAATAAAAACAAAACATAAAACAATATATTTCCCTAGTTTAATGGATCATTAACCCATTGCTCCAGCATTGAGTTAATGGTCCATTAAGTTAATGAACGACTCAGAAACCGGGCATAAGACTATCAAATTGCGTGTATATTATATTGAGCAAAATGTCTCCATTGGAATAACATAATTACTTGATAACAAAGTGATAGGGAAATTATTGAGCCAAAATCTAAGCAATTTAGATAGATTTTTCAACAAATCTGACCGATGTTTGCCGTTTGCCCCCCACCTAAGGTTGGACTGAAATGATGTCCCTGGTCTATTCCTTTCGCTCATCTTGCAAGAAGAATAAGAAAGAGCAATCATTCAATTTTTATTTTTGTTCATAATCCTGAGAAAAAGCCTGTTTTAATACTGTTCGTAATCCTAAAAAACGGAATGTTCATGAGAATTCATGATCGCCATTTCTTGTGATTTTTTAGAAAGAACGATCTTTCTTTACGAAGTACTGAGATAACTTTGAGAGGGGTTCTTGAGACGTAACTAACGTAGCTAGATGAAATTAGAATCATGATATCTTTATTAATAATCTCCCACCCTATGATTGAATCCTGAGATGTCACAATATTGTAGCCAGGTGAAATAGGTAGCATTTAAAAGTTGAAGATAGCACCTAGGATCTTTCACCTTTGTCACCACTGAATCCAACATCTCTAAGTTTGTGTGAGAAAGCGGGATGGAGGAACGTCAAACAGGCCAGTCAAGGTAGAAGAGAGAGTAAAAGAGAGAAAGACAAAATAAAGAGAGAGTGAATGTGTGAGTAAGGGAGAGAGCGAAAGAGTGAGAGAAACTGACAGGGAGAGAGTGGAAAAAAGGATGAGAACTGAAAAGACAAGAAAGCAGTGCCGCAGAAGAGACAACAGCGAGTTAAAAAGAAGTCATCAACGAGGAAGAAGAAGAAGAAGAAAAAAGTGGAAGAAGTAGTAGAAGAAGAAGAAGAAAAAGAAAAGAAGAGAGATGAATTGTACATCGACAGTGTGGAGAATGGTGTGAGAGCGGTAAGGGGAAGATTATGTTTTTGGAGTGACTTGTACCTACCGATGCTCGATGGTCGACTGGTGCAAAGAGACGAAGAAAAGAACGAAAAGAGAAGAAGAAGAATAAGAAGAAGAATGAGGAGACCATTGTCTGCAGGAAGCCACCTGCATGTAGTACGTGCAGTGTTGCCAACCCGGGCGCCGGTTATGCCAGCTTACCTTTAAAAACAACGCCAGGTTGCCTCTGCCTTTGCTTTGCCTTTGACTTGTTCAATGCTCCAACCAGCTGGTAATGCTCCTTCCCATCGCAGCAACATCCCAATGCAGCTGAATTTCGACCTGACACAGAGCCCATGCCTACACTGCACTAGCAAGATGTGATTTTACAAAAAAAAATTACTTAATTACTTCACTTGGGAGTAACAACTATCTTACTTCCCTTCAACTTTTTCATTGTACCTTCGGTTTTTATTGGTGGTAATAATATTGTGGTTGATATCCAGAAAGAATAAGACGATATTGTCACAACCACATTTATTATTCAATGAAAATTGAGTCGAACATATGTGAACGTTTTTTGAAGATACCATCCCTTTTTAGTGAGGAGTGTTGGGTATTGATGGGTAATTGGTATTGGTGGATATAATGGATTTGTGAAGGGTATGGGTGGTGATGATATTGTGTGTGATATCCAGAATGAATTGTCCCCACCACATTTATTATTCAATGAAAATTGAGTCGAACCTACTTGAACATTTTTCGAAGATATCATCCCTTTTTAGTGAGGACTGTTGGGTATTGATGGGTAATTGGTATTGGTGGATATGGTGGATGGGTGAAGGGTATGGGTGGTGATGATATTGTGTTTGATATCCAGAATGAATTGCCACAACCACATTTATTATTCAATGAAAATTAAGTCAAACGTACGTGAACGTTTTTTGAAGATATCATCCCTTTTGAGTGAGGAGTGTTGGACGTGTGCAGTCTACTGGTTGAGGGAGTGAGGTCTACTGTTCACTGAACTACTACTTATTTCACGTGCAAGCATACACAGTGATTGGCGTTTCAAGTGGAAATACCCATAAGCGAAAGGACAAGGCTAAGGCTCCTATTAGACTTGGTCACCAGGCGACGTCACCGGTGACGTCGCCGGTGACGTCACCGGTTACTGTACGCGCAGCCAGCCACGTCACCAGTAAAGTCACCAGGACTGAGGCCAACACCCAGTTCCCCCACTCCAGTGTCAAAATTAGCCAAAACAGCGCCAAAATTTCCATAAACTTCTAAAATATAACATAAAAGAAATACTTAAACAATCTAATATAACTGACACTGTATTTCAGTAAAAGTGAGTGTAAATCAATTGAATTGAAATACAGTTTTATATTTGATATTAAATAGAATTTCTTATCAATTTTATAAAATATTTGGTGTCAACTTCAAAAGATTACTTGTATGAAATTTGAAATTTTCTCAGTTTAAAGTAAATACTTTATTTTAAACTTTTTAGTATGTGAGTACTAAAATAATGTTTAAATAATGTTAAACATTATTTTAATAAAAATTAAATATTGTTTGAGAATCATTTCATTGAAATCAGTTTCTTTTTTTGTTTTAAAATTTGTTTTATTTTCAATACAATTTGTAAGAAGATTTGGTTTTGAAAAATGTTTACTAATGTCAATTGTCTTTGCCAGTAACACATCTCCATTATTATTATTATTATTATTACAGTTAGTGATTATTGCAATTATTTTATAGTCCTGGTAGTTAATTTATTAATTTACTTTAGTAGAAATAATGACTGCAATGGCTGCAAACTCAAGTAATGTATAATATATAAAATTAATAAAACATAAAGGAACTCAGTAGCTAATATAGTGATAAATTTTACTGTATTCCAAAACCTGTGAGTTATTAAAATCAGAATCATGCTTTGAATATACAGATGAAGTAAAACACGTTTTTTTACTTACCTTAAAGTAACTACAAGTTTTTCTTCTGGAGAAACACATTTCCTCATTCTCGTATTTGTTACGGTAATGTCCACTTTTATTAGAGAAAGCAGTTCAAAAAAGGAGGATTTTGACATTCTCATGTAATTGAAAAACTTGTTTTCATCAGCACAAAGTTCGTCAAAAATCGTATAAAACAATCCTTTTGTTTCTCGAAATGATAATATCGGATGCACGTGCATTTTCCTTGCCCGTCTCCTTCTTTTCCTCAACAAAAGAGCAAGAAGCAGCATCTCTTCATATGTTTCCGACATGACCGCTCACTACACTAGCTTCAAACAAACTGAACTTGCAGAACACAAAAATAAATACAGTGGTGACCCAACATTGGTGACTGTGTGTAATACATGTCATTTGATTCAATACCCAGCGATAATTCTTGGTCACCAGTGGTGATTCGTCTGGTCACGGGGAAGGGTCACCAGTCGGTCACCAAACGCTGGAGACGTCACCGGTGACCCTAATGTAATAAGCGCCATAAAAACTAGTGCCCAGCGACTAGTCAGATCACCGGTGACGTCACCGGTGACGTCGCCAGGTGACCAAGTGTAATACGGGCCTAAGACAAGTAATAATGTACTTAACTGTACTAAAATATACGAAGACTATTTATTCGTTGGACTAGATAAAAATTACTAAAAAAGTATTATTGACAATTCTTTTGATTACTAATAGATACAATTTTTGTATGGTATCTGCAGAAATATTGTCTGAAACAAGTCAATTGAAAATTATCAGGAAATGCATGTAATAAATAATTATTGATATTGTATCTGTGATGTTTTCCATGACGGAATACTTGATGAACAATCTATTATCAAAACTGACACTGTATTTCTATTTAATATATTATTTTCACTTTTCACTCACTTTTTCTGGAGATACTGAAGGGATGCATTTTTCTTCTAAAGAGAAGCTTCATCAGACTGCCGCCAGGGCAGCAGGCTGATGAAGCTTCTCTTTAGAAGTGAGATGCATCCCTTTAGTATCTCCAGTTTAAGTGAGTGAAAATAATATATTAAATAGAAATACAGTGTCAGTTTTAATTTTAAATTACCGATACTTGTTCCTGTAGAGAGGGGTCCATTGATGTATGGTGTGTCCACCTATGGAAATATCAACTATTCGTTTAAAAAAAATCAATATACTAGAGCATCCTCAATAAATCGGTATGAAAATTCTCATATTTCATAATTATGAATACGCTCCATTTCATTCATTATGTCACACATTTTCAGTATCCAGATATCATAGATAGTTTTCTTCGTGGATATTTGTTGTGTTAGAAGTGGTATCTAGGGGTAATAAATAGAAGTGTTAGATGTTTGAACTAAAGGACAACAAACTCTTGTATTTATCAATAAAGTTGTGTATATTTTCCTACGTATTCTGTTACTTAATTTCAGTTTTCAAGATATCACCTTTCACCTGTTGTGTTTGTTACCAAACATAACAAATCTGCTTCACACAGTAATTTTCCATAGAGCCACCTTCCATGGAGTTTACTTTACTGTTCAGATTCACTAATTACCGGAATGGAAGCAGCTGATAGTAGATGGAGCAGCTGTACAAAAACAAAACATCCAATCCGTCTTTTGCTTCTGCTTTTCCTGTTGAGAGTAAGCTGTCCATTCCATGCACTAGCCACTACTAATCTTCCTCTTCCTTCTTCATTTTCTTCTTCTTCTTTTTCTTCTTCTTCTTTTTCTTCTTCTTCTTCTTCTTCTTCTTCTTCTTCTTCCTCTCCTCATTATCGGCCTCATTAATAAATTATTAAGCAAACCTACAAACTACATCATTTTTCAAGAGAAAAAAACAACGGTTTTTGAGCAGACCATACTCGTTATAGTCCTTTTAAACCGTCTGAGGTCAAGTATAAGTATTATAGTTCTGATTGTATCTTTTTCAGAAGCAGGCTGTGAAAAATAAAGGGAATGTTGCACCCACACCCTAATTTCTCAACCAAAAGTAAAGAAAACTATATACAGTACACATGCACGCTTGCACACGCGTGCGCTATGAACGAAGCCTATATTTGTGTCTTTTTTGTAGTGAGGACTTTTTAGGGGTCCCCTTCCTCTTTCGTTGAATCCTAATGTAAAAATTAGTGAAATTTTTCAAGATGATATTCCTTTCTCTTTCAATATATCCTAAGAAAAAATAGTGAAAGTATGGATCAGCGCCTCTACCGGCGATCAAATATAGAGGGAGTAATCTCAGGTATTGATGAATGAGAAAAGTTACTGTTGCACTAACAATTCGGAACTTTCTGCTAATTCATGAGGACTAAACAATAACTATTGTTCACATCACCAAAATTAGAGTTTATCAATGCAATAAATATGTAATTTAACATTATATTAGTGAAAGTGTTATATTTATTAGCATGGAAAGATGCTTTCTACATACATTTGGTTGACCTATGAATTCTGTTCAGCCTGCTTCTATTATAATTGACAAGTGTTTTTTGTATATTCACAGTCCCTTGTAATAATTTAGTGCAAATAAATAAATAGATTTTTTTAAACTGGATGAGTTTTAGAACAGCTATGATAAAGTTGAAAAACGTTCCAAAACCAAAATCTTGTTTTGGTCAAGCCTTCAGAAGAGCCACTCCATTGAACATGGCTGCTCCAATGAGAAGGCGACGTTCAAATATTTTACCTGAGAAAAGGTAACCTAGAAGACAAACAATAGTGGTGACCAAAGCGGACCTTTCAGATTAGCCTGAAAAGGAAAGCTAGCTTGGCGCACGTGTGTAAACAACACTTTCTGTTTACAATGGCAATACCGACACTCCACACAAATGATGAACCACAAAGGATAGTCTGAGAAGTGAGCTAAGACCAATATTCTACCAGAATCTCTTGAAATAAGGTAGATTTATCATATAGGAGGTAAATATAAGGGAGATAAATCGTAACAATAAGGTAATAAATGATTAGTTGATCATTAAAAAATTAGGAAAATACTTAAAACACCTCATCTTTGTTCAAAAATGATGCCTATGAATATAATGATAATGAGCTCATTTGGCTCGGTTTCTCTAAGCTTGAAATAATTTAATAAAATTAAATAGAAAAAAAATTAAAAAAATACATTAAATAATTAGGTGAACATGAAAAAATGGGGAAATCCAAGTGATACCACAAAATCTCGTATTTGTTCAAGAAATTAATTTTATTGCTGGGAATGTCTGTAAGGTAGCCTATAATTCCAATAATGCGAGCAGTTTTCAACAAGCTACTTCATTCTAGATGGTAGTTAAGGTATCTGGAATGCTGTCTGATGGCTTGTTGTTTCAGTGTGTATTTGATTTTTATTATTTTCAACAGAAGGCAACTGCTCTGGCTGAACAGTAGCCGTGCCCGGAAGGTCATTACCACTTATACGAAGGTACATTCCTCTCGAATGGGCTCATTCTCAGATAGGCCCACTGTGATGAGAGGTAATGATAGAATAAGACAAAGAGGGAAGAAGGAGAGGGTCTTGTCAGTTGGAATTGAGAAAAAATGATGTTGTTTCGAAAAGGCGGAGGACCGCCTGAACCATCAAGGCATCAAGGACGCTGCTGAATCACAACACTGTGATCCGACCTCTTTTGGAGTGCTAGAGGTTTTTCTCTCAGATTTGGATTGAAGAGGTGAATTAACTCATCCTGAGTTTGAAAATAAATTTGTTCAACCTGAAACAAAGAAATCATAATCTAAAATAATTATACATTTTTTTACCATGTTGAATAAGACTATTTTAGTTGACAAGACCCTTCAGCCCAACAAAAGTATTCAGCCTATATTTCTCTTCTTAGAATGAAGGCTACATATTTGAACAATTTGGTTGATTTTTATTTGAAAAAATTTGATCTGCTAAAATGGATCACCATATATATTATGATACATATGGATCACCATATATATTATGATACATATGGATCACCATATATATTATGATACATATGGATCACCATATGTAACATTCTACCCATAACATGGCTGAATGGTGTAGTGAAACTACCCGCAAAGGGTCCCCCACCATATAAATCTTGCTTATGATAATGCATCTTTGAAATAAGTGGCATTAAAAAAATTCTATGTATTTCACATTTTAAATAATAACGTTGATTTTTGTTGAAATTTTTCAAAAATTTTGATTTTTAATGGAACTGTTTCACCTAAAATTGGACTACTTGAAAATTCATCAATAATGGAACGTAATTTACTTTTCTTGATCAAAATTGTAGGTAATTATGATAACCAGCTTTTTAAATTGGAATTTTTGAGCTTGAATGATACAAGACACAGCATGATAACCACAATGAAATTTAATCATAATAGTTTTGTGTAAAGAATATCTGTAGATGAATGGCGTATGGTAAAGTGTATGCATCTTTGAAACTTTTTTAACCAACCATAGAAGCCCTGAGCTGAAAAATTAAAATGTTGAGTTTCTTCTTCCATTAAGAACTGCACGTAGTAATTAAACTTCTTAGATTAAATCACGACATTGCAGTCATTTGACAGGTTGCAATGTCGTGATTTATTCCAGAAAGTTTAATTAAGGATTCAACGTCAAACCAACAAGATCATAAGCAGTATTAAACGAATTAAAGATTTTTATTGTATAGATGAAAGATTTAGCTTCTATCACATGAAATATTATTAACATCATAGATAGGAGATATATGAATAAAAATTTTAATACAAAATTCAACTTCAAATTTGATTGAATAAAAATTTTAATACAAAATTCAACTTCAAATTTGATTTAATAAACCCTTATAAATCTATAGAATAAGAGAGTAGGGGTGTGTGTATGTCATTCTTAAGGATTTCACAAAAACGGCAACAATTTGGAACACTACATTTGGCACAACGCTTCCTCTAAACTCAACTCAGCGCACCTTGAAGCCCGATTTTTTCTTTTTCTTTTGGACTATTCAAAATTAATGTTCAGAATGCACTTATGGAAAATATTACTGTTTTAAAATGTGTTTAGATGCAGTAAGCTTATGAAACATTTAAGCTTATGTAACAGTTGAAACATGATACGTCACAATGATTTAGAAAAATTTATAAATCAAGAATGGAGGGAGGCAAAGAGGTAGGCCAAGGAATCGCTGGATGAATGAAATAGAGGTTGATATGAGAAGGATGGGTATCAGGAATTGGAAGCAGAAGGCAGGGGACTGTTTGGTGTGGAGGCAAATTGTTGGAGAGTCTAATGCTCGCCCAGAGCTGTAATGTCAGATGAAGAAGAATTACCTTATTGGGATTTTATTGGCGTTGGCGGTTGAAATCCATATATTCATCATATGTTGATTTGAAAAATCTACTTAAAATCCCGTACCAAAGCACGGGTAAACCACTAGTAGATGTAATAGAGATTCTATATTCTGACGCTTTCAATAAGAATAAGAAATTGAGATGAAAGAATAAAACACTGTTAAATGTTGTCAATTCCACTTCTTTATTATTACAGCACTGGACCGCGGTTTCGTGGCTTCACCAGTCACATATTCAACAGTACTAATACATTGTTTATAAAATAATGTTAACTAATCTTCAAAAATCGATAGTCACTCAAATCGATATTTATGGTATCGACTATCGATTTTTGAAGATTAGTTAACATTATTTTATAAACAATGTATTAGTACTGTTAAAAATGTGACTGGTGAAGCCACGAAACCGCGGTCCAGTGCTGTAGTAATAAAGAAGTGGAATTGACAACAGTATTTTATTCTTTTATTATGGAGTTCCACAACATCAACCAAAATTCTACAAATAAGTTGAAATTGAGATGAATTTCCTGAGAGACTAAAGAAAATAATCACTGAACTTATTTAGAACCAGGATAAAGAAGAAAGAAGCTCTTTTATTTTGTGCAGAACACAGAAATACAGCTCCAATTTTACTACCTGCAAAATTTATGAGCACTCAGCGTGCATTGTGTTATTCATGCAGTCGACATTATCGCTGGTGGTATAATGATGGTAATACGACATGATTTGGGTGCAATTGTAGAATGTGCACTGCAGCAACTATTAGTTACAGTGTAGGAAAGGAAGGAAACTGGTGCGGCTGCCAATTACAGATGAAGTGTTCGGTAGTTCACTGGTCAGACGTTGGGAGCGCTAGTGGGCGGTGCTGAAGAGAGCATCAAGTTGAGAGTTTGAATCCTCATGGGCATGGGAAACGGGCATTGAGAAGCGAGCAGAATGTTGAATACCATCGTTTATTGAGCTGCCTCCGAAATACGGTCGGGGGCTTCGATGACCGGTCAGGGGTCTTACGGGCTGGGGGTGGAGAAGGACGTTGGGGGGTCAGACTGGTCCTCCGGGTCTCAGCCGAGTCCGTGTATGTGATTAATAGGCCAAAGAATGCACCGTGTGCTCGGCTGGTACCTATGTGAGGTGCGGGGAAAGACCACAGGTCAAACTTCATACCGATCGCGCCAGTACAGTCTCAGCATCGGGACATTCACATCCTCCAGAACAGGTGTGAGCAGTGACGTCATAGGTCTGTGGTCAAGACGCTCTCTTGCACCATTGCAATTACTCAAGAAAGTCAATTGTTGAGAGATTATTTAGCATTGAAGCATGAAAATATTATATTTGTAAAGCTTAGAAAGTGTCGGTGAAGTTTTCAATACTGACACAATTGAACGTTATCAGATCAAGGGCGATCCCAGTAAGGGGGATCATGACCCCCCCCCCCCCCCCCCCAAATCAGAAATTCACTGGGAAGGGGTAGGAAGGAGACGCAATCTTTAAAAAAAATGTCAACAAAACACATTTGTAACCCCCCCCCCCCCTTCAAAACAACACCGTGATGAGTTTTGTTTGTAATCAAAAGCATTACGTACATCTCTAGTCTTGTACTCCATTATTTATTCTTTATTCATTCATTCAACTAAAATACAGTCAATGTGAATACAGCAGGCTATTGCCCAAAACTGCTTTTCACAAAATTTTAAATTAGAATCGAAATCTTAGGTTAGGTCTGTCTGTATCACTAAAGATTTCACCTTGAAGCACAATAATTCATGAGTCTTTCTCAGAAAAAGAATAATAATTTTGATTTCTCTTTTCAAAACACTATCATAGTCCAAAAAAGATTAATATAATTTTGAATTTTTAAATTTCTGAACCAAACATCTACACTAGTTACACTAGTTACCATAGTTACAGACTATGTAGAGCTTTATGTATTATTTGGAAGAATACAAATCTTTGAACTAAAGAAGCTATCTTTTTCATGCCAAAGTTATATTTTCCTTTAAAGTACAAGTGCAATGAAAAAGCGAATGTAAATGGATATTGGGGAAGTATCATTATATGTAAAAATTCTAAAGTCACGATTGATATTGTAGAACTGTTCCATGATAAATAAAATGAGAACACAAATTTTGTCTTTTCTACAGTTTTTAGAAATAAAACTGTAGAAAAGACAAAATTTGTGTTCTCATTTTATTTATCATTATATGTAACTTTTAGAGTTCAAAGAGCTTTCACATCTGGAAACTGGGGAAAGGAAATTTCTTTAACTTGACACTATATCTAAAGGTGCATTTACACTATGTAACTTGCTTAATAAACTTGTTACATGTAACAAGTTATCTGTAACTTTTGTTTAAAAAATAAGTTATATAACTTTTGTTTAAAAAATAAGTTATATAACTTTTGTTGTACAACCAAAGTTTGATAGACAAAAGGAAATTTGTAACAAGTTAGAAAAACATCAGTTTGTGTTTTCCATCTGCAGTCATCCCCTCTGTGTGATCTTCTTTCTTTCCCTTGTTAATTAGCCAATCAGTTTCCTCATTTTTTCACATTCCCCCGTTTCCACTCTAAAGGTTTCGTCAAGTTTCACCCATGCATCATGCTTTTTATTTCAGTTCTTATAATTTTCATCCAGTAAGGGCTGCTGTATTCCTAGATGAGCCTGAACACATCAGCCTGGCATCAGCCTATTACCAAGCACGGACCTCCACTGTCAACAACCACTGAGCGACTGATTCCAATCCCCCACCATCTATTTCAACCACGTTCTGTAACTTGTTACAGGTTATAAGTAGTAAAACGTTCTTGTAACATGTAACAAGTTACACTTCCTCTTTGATCTTCACCGACTTCGTGCGGGAAAGGAAAAACTGGTTAGGCCTATACAACAAGAAATTAAGTTATAAAACACGAAGTTACATGTAACAAGTTATGTGGATTAGTAACATTTTTGTTAAACTTGTTATATAACATAGGTTTTATAAACAAGTTACATAGTGTAAACGCAGCTTTACTAATCTTACTAAGATTTACTTACTTAACTCAAGACTTCCTTTATTTCTTAAAGACTTTGAGAAATATGTTTTATAATAGATTAGATTGTAAGTTTTGTACTGAATATTTAACGAGCACAAGTGCTGAAAGTTTATGGTTATAGAACCGTAGTGTTTCTTCGAAGATAAGACACGCTTTTTCAGTGGGGCTTATCTGCTGCTTACCTCGCAGCTCGCACCCCAGACGAAACTATCTGATAAAGATAAAGAACTTCAGATAAAGAAATAGAGAATTCTAGAGAGAAATTGTAAAAATTCATTCAAAAGTCATGAAAATGTTTTTGGACTGATGTATTTTTGCAGACATATTTGAAATAGGGAAGTTCTAATGCATGCCTGAATGGAGTGGACATCTGACCAAACAGTAGGCTACCTAATTTTCCTTATTTCAAAGAACACAACTAAATTCATAGAAGGTACTTCTAAAGTCTGTGCGCGATTGCATTTCAATGGAAATGAGGAATGAAATCGATTAAAAACAGAAACCGCTCATTTCCCAATACTGTACCTTATAACATTCATTGTACAAGTGAATGTTATAAGGTACAGTATTTTGAAATGGAGGAAAACGTTTTCCTTCATTTTCCAGTGCATTTTCCTCATACCGAGAATCCAATTGGAAATTTCTTTATGTTTTCTTTATTGGCAACCAAACTTTGATTCATAGTTTTTATCAACTGGCGGTTTTCCATGTCAAAATTCTTAATAACCTAAATAATATAATACAAAGGCAGGGGCGAATCCAGAAATTTTTTGGGGTAGGGGAAGGATTTCAAGTGAGAAAATATTTCGGGAGGAGGTATCACCTAAAATAAGGTTGCTGCATGTAAAACGCAAATAAAGCTTTTTTCAGTGTTGGTTGAGAATTTTGGGGGGACATCCCTAAATCCCCCTCCTTAAATTTGACTTATAATCAAATATACCATTATATATATCAAAATATACAATCAAATATACCAAAAATAACATTGACTCATAATCAAATTATAAATTTGATATAAGCCTGACTATAATTTCATATCTATAATTTTCCATCTGCTGTCATCAGTTATCATCATCATCCTCAATATTTTTAACAATTTCTTTATCACTAGCCTAAAAAAAATAAACAGCCTATTTACTATTGGGTTAACATGTTTATGCCTATAAGATAATGAATAAAACAGAACTTACTTCTCTTAAATCAGAAAATTTGTCGCACATGCACCATTCCTGTTTTAGCCTCCTCTAGAGAAACCCACTGAAAATATAAAGATACACCTCAAGTTGAGATACAAAAACAATTTGAAAAGATGGAAAGTAAAATTACCTTACATTAAAATGATTCAACAATAATCATATTAGATCTGGGATATTCATAAATGAACCAGGTCACATGGGATGATTTTTAGATCCTGTAATATTCATGGATAAATTAATGTTTAATATATATTTCCAAAACTAACAATCATCTCTAGCCTAGTCTATTCTTAGCCTTACCACTCTAGCCTAGTCTATTTAATTATAACTTGTCTGTATTAGTAATAATGCCAGGATTGGTTTTCAGCAACTACTTTTCAGTATAACCTACTGCACATTGTACTAGCTGTACAGACAGGATTGGTTTATCTATAGTAATACTGGTATAGAATTAAATATACAGAAATCAGTGTTCTATTCGAGAAAGCCTCGATGATATTGTTACGAGTTCTATCTCTCAAATAACGCTGGCAATACTTAAATTTATCACTCGCACTTTATTAACACAAATTATCCATAACTCACACGGTTCAGTTATTTCTTACACAAAATAAGCAATCAAAACCAGATAAATCGATATTGTTCAACTGATAAAGAGTTTTCAATACTACTGTACAAAAATCAATCACTAAATGTCAAGAGGCTGATCTAATATTAAATAATAACTGTCTAATAAACTGTTCAATAATTCAAGGAGAAGCGTCCAATGCATAACAGTTGAAACTCTACAAGCACTTACAAGTCGCTGAATAAATCGTCAAGTAAGCCTGAATAATAATCTGTCACACAATACTGCAATAAATTAACACTGCAGACAACGAAAGTTCATTATCATAGTTTGTTTTTGCGCCAACGAAATTGCACTGTCCGTATTAACGGAAACGGGAAATGTCACAGTACACTGCCACTTATTATCAATGTAGAACTGAACTAACTTTTACGAAAGTCTCTTTTATTTATACATTTTTCCATAATCTAGAAAGAACTCCATTATTTTATCAACTTCTACCGAATTCTAAAATAGACGGATAAGAAATTCTCTCATTTTCCACGATATTTGATTTAGTCGATAAATTTCTATAAGGTTCTAATTAAATAACATAGAAGTGTCAAAAAGTAAACTACAAGGTGAGGAGGAGAGTAATTAATTGCTTCCGGAAATCAATATTTACACAGCAGTTAACGCTGAAAATCACTGTTCTTTCTTTCTATCTCCACAACACTATTCAATTATTCTCTAAATTCTCTTAAATTTTTAAGTTGCTGAGATGAATAGGTCTACAAAACAAAATGTGTAACAGGAGGCACGTAATAGTAAACTACTTCTAAATTTCGTCACATGAGAATTTCCTGATGTTTTTCACTTTTTTGAATCAAGAAATCACCGTGGAAAACATCGTGTACAATCTCATTCACAGCATTCATTGAGAGTCTCTTCCATTGAGTAAGACGGTAGCGTCTGATGGGTCCAGTCAGTCGAAGATGAAAGCCAGAGAGGATGATTGAGGAGGAGGAAGAAGAAGGAGATGATGAGGAAGAAAGAGAAGATGTGAGGATGATGGTGGAAGAGCAAGTGAAGACTAGTGATCAGAAGGAGGGGCCATACCACTCAAGTCAAGATTCCTTCCGAGCCGAATTCCGCGTCTGAACTCTGAAGTCGCTGGCTGAAGAAGTCTTGTCTATGAGAGATGAATGAGCCAAGAGTGGCCCACGAGTTCGTTCCCTCTTGCAGCCCAAGGTCTGTTCTATCTATCATCGTCCTATTCGCTCCAGCCGGGCGTGAATCATTGCTCAGGATCGCAAACTGGGTGAGAAGGCAAGTCCTTCCTTGCTGCTTCAACGAAAATTAATCATATCCTGGACTAATAAGCATGATTCAAAAATAAAATAATTGTGTCCTTGAACCAAGTAACGTGTTGCAACTCTTGTTTGCAAGGTATGTTTCTCAATTTAGCTGTTGCCAAAAAAGATTATTTTATTTTGTCGTTACAAGAGTCAGCGTTGAATTTAAGAAATCCAATTATACATTTCAAAGTGAATCTGACAATGATATCATTATTTCACAATGATTCCTTGAACGGCAAGATTCTTTATTTATCGAATAAATTACTTCAATTACACAGTCAAGTAATTTGATAGTAGTAAATTAATTAATTTAATTTAAATTGAATTAAATTAATTATTAATTAAATTTAATTTAAATTAATGGTAATCTAATTTGTTCAATTTAATAGTAGTGTGGATGAGCTTGCAAAAATAAATTTTATTACTATTGATGACTGTAAATGATAGGTTATTGTAAGTTAAATTCTAAAATCCAAGATATTATTTTCCTTTTGTTGAATTTAACTTTCAATAATTAATCTATTGGAACTTTAAAACAATTGAAATGCTTCATCTAAACATTATTAGAAAATTGCTTCTAATAAAAAATGACTGTTATCTGACAGATATATTTGACCAAACAAACTCTAGAGGTCTAGAGTCTCCAATAATTATAGCAAGAGCATTATCTCATTAGAACATTGTCAGTATAAATGATCCATGTAATAATGATTATAAGAAAATAAAGTTTGTGTATTACTGTATAGGCCTATCTAGATTAGATTTATTTGTTTATTTGTTTGTTTGTTTATTTGTTTATTTGTTCATTATTTGTTTATTTGTTTATTTGATTATTTGTTTATTTGTTTATTTGTTTATTTGTTTATTTGTTTATTTGTTTATTTGTTTATTTGTTTATTTGTTTATTTGTTTATTTGTTTATTTGTTCATTTGTTTATTTGTTTATTTGTTTATTTGTTTATTTGTTTATTTGTTTATTTGTTTATTTGTTTATTTGTTTATTTGTTTATTTGTTTATTTGTTTATTTGTTTATTTGTTTATTTGTTTATTTGTTTATTTGTTTATTTGTTTATTTGTTTATTTGTTTATTTGTTTATTTGTTTATTTGTTTATTTGTTTATTTGTTTATTTGTTTATTTGTTTATTTGTTTATTTGTTTATTTGTTTATTTGTTTATTTGTTTATTTGTTTATTTGTTTATTTGTTTATTTGTTTATTTGTTTATTTGTTTATTTGTTTATTTGTTTATTTGTTTATTTGTTTATTTGTTTATTTGTTTATTTGTTTATTTGTTTATTTGTTTATTTGTTTATTTGTTTATTTGTTTATTTGTTTATTTGTTTATTTGTTTATTTGTTTATTTGTTTATTTGTTTATTTGTTTATTTGTTTATTTGTTTATTTGTTTATTTGTTTATTTGTTTATTTGTTTATTTGTTTATTTGTTTATTTGTTTATTTGTTTATTTGTTTATTTGTTTATTTGTTTATTTGTTTATTTGTTTATTTGTTTATTTGTTTATTTGTTTATTTGTTTATTTGTTTATTTGTTTATTTGTTTATTTGTTTATTTGTTTATTTGTTTATTTGTTTATTTGTTTATTTGTTTATTTGTTTATTTGTTTATTTGTTTATTTGTTTATTTGTTTATTTGTTTATTTGTTTATTTGTTTATTTGTTTATTTGTTTATTTGTTTATTTGTTTATTTGTTTATTTGTTTATTTGTTTATTTGTTTATTTGTTTATTTGTTTATTTGTTTATTTGTTTATTTGTTTATTTGTTTATTTGTTTATTTGTTTATTTGTTTATTTGTTTATTTGTTTATTTGTTTATTTGTTTATTTGTTTATTTGTTTATTTGTTTATTTGTTTATTTGTTTATTTGTTTATTTGTTTATTTGTTTATTTGTTTATTTGTTTATTTGTTTATTTGTTTATTTGTTTATTTGTTTATTTGTTTATTTGTTTATTTGTTTATTTGTTTATTTGTTTATTTGTTTATTTGTTTATTTGTTTATTTGTTTATTTGTTTATTTGTTTATTTGTTTATTTGTTTATTTGTTTATTTGTTTATTTGTTTATTTGTTTATTTGTTTATTTGTTTATTTGTTTATTTGTTTATTTGTTTATTTGTTTATTTGTTTATTTGTTTATTTGTTTATTTGTTTATTTGTTTATTTGTTTATTTGTTTATTTGTTTATTTGTTTATTTGTTTATTTGTTTATTTGTTTATTTGTTTATTTGTTTATTTGTTTATTTGTTTATTTGTTTATTTGTTTATTTGTTCATTTGTTTATTTGTTCATTTGTTCATTTGTTCATTTGTTCATTTGTTCATTTGTTCATTTGTTCATTTGTTCATTTGTTCATTTGTTTATTTGTTTATTTGTTTATTTGTTCATTTGTTCATTTGTTCATTTGTTCATTTGTTCATTTGTTCATTTGTTTATTTGTTTATTTTGTTCATTTGTTTATTTGTTTATTTGTTTATTTGTTTATTTGTTATTTGTTTATTTGTTTATTTGTTTATTTGTTTATTTGTTTATTTGTTTATTTGTTTATTTGTTTATTCAGTTATATTTATCCTAAATAAATAAATAAGATGTAACATGTTTGAAAAAAAGGGTGACAGATTTGAGAATGACAATTTTATCTTTTGACCACATCATGTTGATGAACTCTTGACAAAGTGTTCCTAGCAGATTAATTTCAAGAATTAGTTCCCCAATTGCAAACACTGCCATATCTATTAAAGCTCCAAACATAGCAAGTAATATAATAGTTATTTTAAGTCAACTTCAGTTGTCCACTTTTGAACAAAACAAGTTTTTGCCAGAATATTATTAATGGTTGGGAGTTTCAAACAAAAGACAATGAGAAACGAGTTCACAGCCTACCTGATGATTATGTAGAGGTCCTTGTGCTAAAATGAGTCACAGTCGTGTGACGAAAGTGTTCCAAGAAAAAGATTTGCCTGTTCTCTTTTTTAATTCTCCATTCTTTTTTCTTCTCAACATTTATCACGCTATCCTGCATGGCAATGAAGTTTGCGTGAGGTGAGCAGATCAAGAGTTAAAGGTGCGTGATCGACTGATCTTTCGGAAGATTTGTTTCCGGTTCTTATTAGGAATTGTATCGGATCGGTGACCTTTCGATTTGATCACTCATTTAAGTCTCGTAATATTGATTTTAAAGCCCTGGACAAGTCAAACTGTATTAAATTTTCATAGTAAATTTAACGACTTGCAATCAATTTTAATTGAGAATACCTAAAATATTTACTCACGTAGGCTGAAACGTTTTCGAATCGTGATGATTCATTTTCAACAGCCGGCTGAAACGTTTCAGCCTGCATGAGTAAATATTTCATTTATTCTCAATTAAAAGTGACTGCAAGTCGTTAAATTTACATAATAAGTTTTAACAACGCAGATCGTTATGGATCAAGAAGTTCAAGAACCAAACTATCTACTTGCATTTTTAGTGTTTTGAGACCTGTTTCAAAATATTCATAATACAGTATCAATAATCTACAATCTCAGTGAAGTAACTTGAGGGGGGATCAGTAGGATAGATCCCACCTCCCAGACATAGATACAAAAAATATTTTGGCATTATAATAGCCCTGAAAGACAATTTTAGACAAAATCAAAGATGTCGAATTATTGCTTAGACAAAATCAAAGACACTCGCTAAAAATGTGGTTTTAGAGGAATTATTTTTCAAACTTCCTGGTGGAGTAACCATGTCATGGTTACCATGAGCCAGTGGCGTAGCCAGGGGGGCCCATGGGGCCCAGGCCCCCCCCCCCCCCCCCGAAATTTCAGAAATAAAAAATTCTCAAATAACTAATAGATAAGGACTTATTAAAGCCGTAGGGTTCTATCTGTATTGTAGTATTATAACGAACAGAATACAGAAACCCTGATTGTGTAATAGAATATAGCTACAGTTATAGTCAGATTAATGTTGTATTTTTCCTACAACTGCTCGTAAAGTAGTTCTTTACGTACTGAAAACTAATTGTAAAATACCTCTTTACTGCTCCACAAGCGGTAAAGTACTTTACGCTCGCCAGCTGATTTCTTTACGCTTCTGTTTTGATTTTGATGTCTTCTCATTGGTGGTTTCATCCGTGAGATTCACATAACCTCAAAAAAGTCGAACGCTAATCAAATCCGCGCACGGTCTGTGATGTTACAAACTACAAACTTTTATTGTGTTGGAATCCAGAACTGCAGTTGTAGGAAAAATATTGTATGTATTTCGCGCGTGAAGCTTCTTTATCGCTCTCGCAAAATTACTGCGCTCCGCTGTGCGTCGCGCAGTAAATGTTTTGGCTCGAGCGATAAAGTCGCGCTTCACGCTCTTAATACATAAATAACTATTTCAAATTACTCATATAGAAACTTGTAGACTCTTTATTTAGGTGTTCAAATGGATAATTTTGATTTAAATCGAATAAAACATGTAAGAAATTGTGATTACCATAATTATTGAAATATTACATTAAATAAAACGCAATTTTTCAAGTTTGAAGTGGATTAACTTTGTTAATTATATTCACCTTTTTGAATAAATCACCTTTTTTAATAAACTCATCTTGTAGAAAATTTAGTTTTGGAGTTAAAATTCAGTATAACCCAGTAGCCTAAACGCACCCAAAGTTCATGAAATCGGGATTTTATAAATGAAAACACACAAATAAATGCAAGTTCTATGCAAGCGTGTAAAATCAGTGTGCTATGATCAAAAAATTCCGATTTCATGATCTTTGGGTTGGGTGCGTTTTAGGCTAATGACATAAATTATATTAAACTTATAAAAAGTTATGCTTTATTCATGCACATTTGAGTTGTATTTTTATAAACTTGAAATGCAATTTATTATCATTGTATTAATTTTGAGATTCAGTACATAAGTATGGTTAGTTCCAATTCAAGGGTTTTGACTCAAAATAGTTACAGATATTAGTATATCAAACCTGGCCATCTAGGTTCTTGGGTAGTAATTTTTCAAAAAATTATTTTGAACTTTAGAGCCCAACAAGTTGTCTAGATTAGTTTTTTACACCACTAAATTGAAAAAAATTCCTACTCCCCAGACACCCCCCCTTGGTGAGCCCCCCCCCCCCTAGAAATCTAATCCTGGCTACGCCACTGCCATGAGCCCCTTTAAAAAAAGAGCTAAAGATATTGTTTTAAATTAGTGTATTGCTAGAGCAGGGGTGCTCTCCTCCTATGATTACTAGGATATATAGTACTTAGAGCCTACCTCTTCCCCTCCCCTAAGCCACTGCCAGAAAACTATTAAACAAGTCAAACTATCTTATTGAACTGAATTATTAGAGCTGAGACCTGTTTTATAACATCAACAATGTACAGTCTACCATATCAAAACACCAAACATACAGCCAAACAGATTGCCAAGTATTGACTATAAAAGTATTGACTATAAAAGTATTGACTCAAATAATATGTGACTGACTTTTGCCAGTCACAAGTATTTTGTTTTACTTTACATTTAAGTACTACTTACTGTTCTCTGTGCATATTTTTGACCTCGTCAATGCGTTTTCTGCAATGATTTCGCTCATAAATCCATGTAGTAGTCATATCAGTTATTGCTTCCAGCTATTGGTTGTTCGTTAGTAGCCGGGCTTGTTATTCGCAAACATTCATGAATTCAAGTGAGAATTGACTGCAGAACTGCTGAGAGCTGAGAACAACTACTCTCTATTAGCAAGGAAATCCAAGCTGATAATAATAACAAGCTTTTCGGATTGTTGACTGATGAAAGAATTTCCCACGCTCTTGAAACCTTGAAATGAAAATCTTATCTTGATCAGTAGCCTGGTAGTAGAGAAGATATAGATTTCTCTTGTGGTAGACTGAGAGGAAACGATTAACTTTCGCTGAGAAAACAATCTAGAACAAAGAAACTACCGACTTGATAGATTTTTATTCAATTTTCTTGAATAAGTACAATCCAGTAGTTTATATTCCATAATTACCCAATCTCTTCACTGCTATTCAATCACTGTAAATATTTCTTATGAATCAGTTATTCACTCTAATCCAAAATACTCCTTTTCACTTTAAAGTTATACGAATTTATCAGTTATTTAATTATAATTATTGGTTTTTATTATCAATTATTTTATGCCAATGATGCTCACATGAGTTTGAGACTTGTGCGTGGGTAATGAGGTGAATAATTATGATGTTATGAATTGTGAGCTTATTCGGTTATGATTACAAAAATATGCCAGGCTGAACGTGAGTCGAACTCGTAACCGCAGGAGTAGCAGTCCGTCTTATCAGAGATAAGCGCTTCAACCGTTTAAGGCTGTGCGCAGGGTTTTTGGTCATATTTTTTTCGAAGTTCATTGTATTGGATGTTATTAGGGAATTGAAATGTTATTGCTGTGAGAAAAATTTTTATTCAATTATTTTGTGAAATATGGGGGTTCAAAGTTGAAATTTTTCGGTTTTTGGGGGCAATTGATATATTCTACAAGTTATTTTAGACTTCTGATAAATTTCAATAACTAAAACATATTGAGGAATAAAATGACAGAATTTCTATTTCAATCTAACAAATAATTTTTCAAAATAGTTTTAAAAAAAACTGATTTTTTTACAGATTTAAAAAAGATTATTTTGAAAAAACTAATTGTTTCATCGGAGTAGAAAATATGTCATTCTATTTTTCAAGGTGTATCAGTTATAGAGAGTTTATTAAAAGTTTAAAACCACTCGTAAGTGAGATCAATTGCCTCCAAAAACCGAAAAATTTCAAGTTTGAACCCCAATATTTTACAAAATAATTGACGAAAAAACTTTTTCTCACGGCAATAGATAACATTTCAAAGCCCTAATAATATCAAATACAATAAACTTCTAAAACCAGACAGACAAAA